>JAOTAX010000006.1:13783847-13795426 GCA_025629825.1 Erythroxylum guanchezii | reverse complement strand
TGGCACCTATAAGAATTATCCTAATGAATTAAAACCTACTACTTAACATCAAATTGACATTAAAAACGAGTCTTTAATAAAAACAAAACCAACCTACTCAACAAACAAACAGAAAGGTTAAGAAGAAAACCATTGATGAGTTACTGCCTGATTCATGACGTTGGGGTAAGCTTCAAGAGGAACCCACATTTTAGCAGAAATCGACTCCTCAATGGCACTTTGGGACTGAACTCCTCAATAGCACCAAAATCGACTTCAAACCTTCTCTCTATTTGGTCGACACTCTTTGTTGATGCGTGGGAGTGAACGAAAGAAGCAAAGAAGACGATCGCGTGTGGGTGAGCGGTGAGAAAAATGAAAGGAACGAAAGACGGGACAAGACTCTGGAATGTCTGGAGACTTGAGAAATGAGAAGTGAGATGCGAAAGTTAGGGCATTTTAAAGATTCGACTGAAAAAAATCAGCTTATGGTGTGAAACGCTCCTATTTGGAGCTAGTTGAAAATTAGCTGATTGGGTTGAATCAACCAACCCAATTAGCTATTTACCAAACAAACTTATGGATCTTTTTTTAAAGTCAACTAGTTAAAATGAGTTGACCAGCTAAAAAAGAGCTGATAAGCACTTTACCAAACACAACCTTAATTGTAACTGGTGGTTGTTTTCTATTCTAGCGCTATTGCATAAATATTGCGATTCTTTCACTCTCTGGCTCACACACTCTGGCCATAAATCCTCCCTCTGCAACTCCTGTGCCAACCTAATCAGTTATTTATCAAACAAATTTATGAATCTTTTTTTAAAGTTAATAAGTTAAAATGAGTTGACCAGCTAAAAAAGAGCTGATAAGCTCTTTACCAACCACACCGTTAATTGTAACCGGTGATTGTTTCCTGTTCTAGCGCTATCGCATAAATATTGCGATTCTTTCACTCTCTGGCTCACACACTCTGGCCATGAATCCTCCCTCCGCAACTCCCGTTCCCAATAGCCTTCCATTTCCTTACAGTAACCCTAATTCCTTCTCCCATCACCACCCACCACCACTTCAATTTCCATGCCATCCTCCACGACCCACTACTACCACTATTACGACCTCCTCTACTCAAATTCCTGATCTTTCCACCACACTATCTTCTATAACCGATCTCCTATCCCTCTCTCACCAAACACTCACTGCCCTTTCCTCTCTGACAAAGCCCCAAATTACGACTGGCTATGTCTCGTGCCCCCACAACCCACACCATCTCATGCCTCCAGAGTCCCTCTTTCTTCACTCTCTTCGCTGCCCGTTTCCACTCTCTGAAGATCCTACCTCTCTTATTCAGTCTCTTTGTTATCCAAAAACTCTCAATAACCCCCATTGTCCACCCGAATACCCCCTCAAGGAACATCCTTGCAGCACCGAGGTTTGCTTCTCTTTGGATGCTTATCACGACGAATTCGCACCAGCTTTTTTTTATAAGGATTGCCCTGGTGTTGTTAACTTTAATGATTTAGTTAGGCCGAGAAGATTGTTTACGTTACCTCGGGTTTTATTGGTAGAATGCGCCAATGCTGCGCGTACTAGTAAGGGAGACATTGGGGAGTTGGATAGAAGTATTATTAAGCTTTTCCCATCTGATTCCTGGAGTATTAGAAGAGAGATTGATGGTTGGGTTGATTATCCGATTGAATATTCGCATGGTGTGTTTTGCACGGTTTTGGGATTACATTTGATTAAGGGCAGTGATTTGAGGAGGTGGATTATTACTGATTCTCCGCGTCATGGGGTGCTGATTGATGTGTATATGATGGATCACATATCTCTGCTTTTTGGGTTGTCTCTAAAGGCAATTAGAAGAGAAGCCTTGGCATCAAACTGTGAGGTTAATATGACAACCAAGATTTTCAAATGTCCTGTTTTGGTTCTCTCTTTGACATGGATTGCATCTCAGCTTTCTGTTTTGTACGGTGAAAAGAATGCAAAATGCTTTGTTATTAGCATTTTTAGGCAATGCATCTTGGACGTTGCATGTCAGCTATTGTTATTTCCTTTGGTATCTAATTCACAAGTGTATCCAAGTGCTTTAGATGCTAATCATGATGACGGTAAGGAAATACAAATTAACGAAGGACTTGAAGTAATTACAAATTGTAAATACGGCAAAGGAGTTGATGCTTTTATGCTCAAAGAGGAGATTTCTGTCTCTCGAATGGCGGGGGCAGTTGCGGCGTTGCATGAGCGGTCTTTGCTAGAAGCAAAAATTAAGGAGTTAAGAGGTTCATATTCACTGCCAAGATATCATCGGTATGCAATTTCTGATACTTCTTTTTCTTGTGGTACTCGAATGTTTTCAGTTCTAAGACAGAATGTTGTGTTCACCTTCTACATTAATGACAACTAAAAATAGAGTGCTGATTCTTTTAATAGCTTCCTATTAGTTTCTATTTTTGAGTTTTTAAGCAGATTGGGTTGGTACAATGCTTGTGGCATCTTTATTTTTTTTAAAAATTCTGTTTATTATTTTTTAAATTTTGGATCGAAGTTTGGAAAATTTGTTAGAAAACGGAAAAGTAGTAGAGTCAAGCCCACCAGATAAAGTTAATATGTTTCTTTAGCCTCTTTCTACCTCCCTGCTCACCATCACTCGCTCTTCACCACTATAGTTGATACAGAGGTTTTTCTAGACACTGAACTTATAATGAAGTTGTGCTTATTTTTTTACACGATAATCACATAGATTTGTTTAAGCACGATAATTTCACTTAGATTTTTTCGAATGCCTTATGATTCTTGTAGTGTTTACTTTTGCAAGAATACCACGTAAACAATGGATAATTAAAGTCAATAATAAATACATAAGAGTTATGATAAAAACCAACATTCACTACTTCTCCAAAAGTATACAAAAGAATGCTATTTTTATGTGTCTCCTCTCCTCTGTCGTTGTTCCAAGGAGCAAGGCTTAAATGACTGCACAATTATGCTATTTAGACTTATGAGTCTAACAATCTACTCCTACTGGAAGAACTTGACACTCGTCGAAATAATCTATTAGTGCTCATTCGAATGTGATTCTCTTTAAGACTCCTTAGTCATTGACACATCTCCAATTCAACATTTTCCCTTTCTGTTGGGTTTGTCTTTGTTTTATTTAGACGCTCCTTCACAAGGCCCATTGCTCCTAATAAAGTATAATTATTGAGGTAGACTTTTTTCGTCCAATCGTCCTCTCCTCTTTGATCTTTCTTGATCATGAAATTTGTTTGCTCCCCACTCACCTTCTGTTTTGGGTATTTATGGGCAAAGTGTGGCCCTTCAAAAATTAAACAAGCAATATCATGTTTTGTTTGTTTTTGGACTTACATTGAGAAGATTCACATGCCTTTTCCTTAACTTTCTTCGAGCTATTCTATGTCCCACCATTCTTTTTGCCTTCACTACTCATTCGAATTCTTGGTTACATTTGAAGATTTACCAACGCATTTGCAACCACTATAGCGCTTAGAAGGTTTTTCGCGTTCTGCCTCCAAAGCATCGTTTGTGCCCATCCTTGCAAGTCGTTTATGAAGTTGAATAATTTGTCTTACTCAAACATGTTTTGCACATTCAACATCAAGGATGTGAATTTTCTCATGCATTCCTGCACCGATTTGTCTTTAACCTCTTCAAAGTGTCCTTCACAAGCGAAGAAGTGTTGTTGGGGAAGACCTAGTCCGTTAATTCATTCTTCATTTTCTTACAAGTGTTAATGGAAGGTCTAACTACATTGATATAATTAGAGGTTCTCGTTTTTTACCATAACTTTGCATCCTCCACCATATACATAGTTGTGATTTACATCTTCTTGGAGTCGGATACTTTTATTGCTGCAAAGTATTGTTCCATGTCCTATAAGAAATTTTCGTGTTCCTTGGCACTCTGTTTGCCTTTGAAAACTTGGAGCTCTCACACCTTCACCAAAGTGCTTTTGATACACCCAATGCCCTGCGTTGCAATGGTCTTAGGATTGTCATCTCGAACATAGTCTCCTCTTGTGCCTTCATCAAATCCGCGATTTGATAATGCAACTGTTAGATCTATGCCTCCAAAATCTCAAACCTAGATGTGTAGAAAGTGACCTTTTCCTCTCCTTTAGAAATTGACTCAATAAGTGCCTCCACTTTGTTGACACGCTCAGTTAAATTATTGCCTCCCGCCATATCAAAAGTTGGCTTTGATACTAGTTGTGATGAAGGTTTTTTTAGAATTCAAAATTATAGCGAAGTCATGCCTACTCTTTTGTACGACAATCTATTTAAATTCTTTTAAGCAAGACTCAACTTTCTCATGTGACTGTCGACCAACTAACTTGTTTTCGAACACCTCAATGACCCTTGTAATGTTTACTCTCACACTCTTACAAGAATACTACGTAAACAATGGATATTCATCGGCAAAAGTAAATGCACGAGTTAAGGTAAAAATCAACCTTTATTACTTATCCAAAAGTATACAAAAGAATCTCTCAATATGTTCTCTTCCCCTCTGTCTTTGTTCCAAGGAGCAAGACTAACTCTAGCTTTATAATTCAAAATTTTAATTGAACTAATCTAACTAGATTATATTTCATCCTTATCAAATTAGTTAATACTAACTAATTAAATAACACCCCATCCAAATAGGATTTTATCTGATAGGATTTAGCTGTATTACAACTATCAAAATAAGAAATTACATTTAATTAAGAAAGATACGTCCATATCTATGAAGAACTCTATTATTTTTAGATATCTTTTAGAGCTGATATATATCTATTGTGATCTTATCTGTCACATCATTCAAAACCTCTCTTTGATCTCTATCCATTGATGATGAATCATCTAAGTCTAAAGCCTTTCATAGCGTACTGGTCTGGTTCAATGCTTACTTATGTCAGGTCCATTAGTCATAGTTCATCTATTTGAGTACACATTAAGTCCTTAGAGTTCTCACATGCCTCCCTCATGCGTGTGATTAAGCTAATCTTCAATTTAAGGTCCATCTCGATCTCATCTCTTGATACACATTCGAATCTTGCATTTCATCGAAGATTTTTGTTAATGTGCACCAATGCATGTCAATGCTAACCTACTTTCTAGCTTCTATTAGCAATGCTTGTTAGGCTTGGCAATGCTTGCACGATTATGCTATTAGGACTTAAAAGTCTAACAATAGTCCCCTTTCCTGCTTCCTCAACATCCTTTTCTTGCTCTTCTTCTACTGTTTGCTGCCTACTCCTTCCTCCTTTCTCTCCTTCCCATTTTCTTCCCATCACTTCTATTTGCCATATCTTGTCTGAAAAACAACTTTATCTTCCTTGGTTGGAAACATTCATCCTTGTGGAACTAGATTGGTTCTCGAGTGTGTTTCCTAACTAGGTTGTGCACCGCTGTCCTACTTGTCGTCTGATTGCTTCTTTGCAACGCCTTCATCCACCCCTCTCTCCTCCCTTCTTCTGTTCCTCATTGTTCCTTTCCTTTCCTTGCAAACACAGTAACTGGTTATTAACCGCTGAATAAACCAAGCCAGAACGTTAGAAAAAGCATCCCAATACGACAATAACTTTCTACCCTATCCAAAGACTATTAATCTATAAACCCTCTACCCTTGCAAACCTGAACACTACCTAGCCAACCTAACCCCTGCCCCCTTTGGAACCCATCACCAACATTGCAGAACCATTAGGTAATACTTTTGAGGAAAGCTTGGAGGCAAGAGTTGGATGATGATACCCCTTCGGTTAAACTTCATTATTGCCCTCCAAGCAATGTGGAAGGCAAATCTATAGCAGCCCGGATTTGGACATTCTAACATAGGGAATGAAGAAATGGGAAGCTATTCTACTGAGATTTTTCATGGACAAATGACCATCCTACCAAACTATGCATTTTTAGGCTTCCAAACATTGAAAAGGATGGGATTACAAGAAATTTTGCTAAATGTGGATAATATTTTTTCGTGTAGGTTTAACTCTAACTGAATTAGCTCACAAGATTTTAGGGCCTTGGCATCTTAATTATAAACCACTTTTACTTCAAATCTAGAGGCTAGGTATTACCATTGAGAAGCTAAGACTTGAAACAAATTCTTATTTGGGTTTGCTTCCATAATATTCCCCTGGAATATTAGACCATAAGAGGCTTGAGCCAGTTAGGGAGTTTCTTAGGGAAACCTCTATGCCTAGATGAACCAATAGTTACTCTCAAAAGGGTTAGGTTCATTAGAATTTGTGTCCTGGTGGAGGCTATAAAGGACTTGCCTAAGTCAGTTCCTATTATGAGAATGGATGAAGTTGGGAACCTATTTGACGACAAAGTTATGGTCAACTATTCTTGGAAACCAAGAATTAACAAGACAAAGCAAACCTGGATCCTTACAGGGAGGAAATTCATAATCAGGGAAAATGTTGAATTGAACCAAAATGAACAAGAGTTTAAGGAGAAGTCTCTTTAAGAAAATTTTAAAAATAAAGAGGACAATGTTGTCAATTCACAAGGTAGTGGAAACTCATCAGATTGTAAGGGCCTTAGATGAACGAATAATGTAGAGGCGTGATGATGTACTTGAAAGAAGTCCAACCCAAGATACGCCCACAACCTCCATCTCAATGGATCTTACAAGAACCCCTAACGGTAATATGGAGGAGAACACACGGAATGGAGAGTTAGAAGGGTTGGAAGTAGAGCTTGGCTTTGCTGGAGTAACAACAAGGAGCTCCAGGAGGAGAAAGAAGCCCTTAACCTCCCAAAGTTGATGTCTACAATCATCGGAAATGTTAGAGGGCTTAATTGTCCCATTAAACAAAAAATGGTGGGTGATGTCATTCAAGAGCACAAACCCTTTTTGATAGGGTTTTTAGAAACCAGAATAAAGGAGGAAAAAAGTGATCCAATCCATTGTTTTTGAAGGGAACCGGAGTTCCCGAGCTAACCACAATTACCACTATAATGGTAAGATAATTGTGGCTTTTGGTACTAATGAGGTGGATGTGCACCTTCTACTAATAGAGCGGCAAATGATGCACCAAAAAATTCAAAGGAAATGCTCTAAAGAAGGGTTCCAAGTCTCTATTGGTTCAACCATAAGTTACAAAGAGCTGATTTATGGAATACCTTACATAGATTGGGAAGTGGTATGAAGGAGCCTTGGATAGTAGGAGGAGACTTCAACTACGCACTATATGCTAATGAAGTTGAAGGCTACACTCTTTGCATAGGGAATCATTATGAAGAACTGAGGGACTGTGTTATCAAAATTCAAGTTATAGATCTTAGGATGGAGAGGCAACTTTTGACATGAACAAATAAACAACAGAATCACTGGCAGATTAAGAAGAAATTGAACAGAACTATGGTAAATGGGGCTTGGCTTCACGCTTTTCCTGAAAGCATTGCATCCTTTAGTAGGAGTCTATTATTTGACCATTCCTCAATCCTTATTCAAAATGTTTTTCTACATCACAAAAGAAGTTTTCCCTTCAGATTCAACAATTTTCTCACATGTATTGAGGGTTTTAAGGATAGAGTAGGAATTGAGATGCAAGTGCAAGGCACAAAGTAGTACTTATTAATGAGGAGGTTGGAAGTAGTAAAAGGGGAGCGTAAGAGATTGAACAAGGGTTAGGGATGTAACACGTAGGAAAAAGTAGCACTGACAAAGAAGGAATTGATCAATACCCAAGTTGCTGTTTATAAGGACCTTATGAACCATCAACTCGGGGAAAAAGAAGCATTAGCTCTTAATAACCACACTAGACATTGGAAATAAATGTGTAGATTCTAAAGCAGAGGGTTACTTGGCTCAAGGAGGGTAATAGGTATTTCAAATTTTACCATAAAACTAAATTGGAGAGGAGCAATTCTAATAAGATCCTCTCTCTAGTGGATGAGAATGGCTCTGGCTTGGACAACTGGGACGATCTATATGAGGAACTCAAGAAGTACTTTCAAAACTCTCTAGGGTTAGCCTTGCATGCCAACTCTTCCATCGAAAACCAAAAGAGTATTGTCAATCTACAATTGCCCCTAGAAATGGTAGATCCATTAAGGCAACCCATTTCAATTATTGAAATTGAGGGGGTTTTCGCACTCAATCCATACAAAGCCTTTATTCTAGATGGTTTGAACGCCTATTTCTTTCATAAGTCTTAGGATTTGGTTAAAACTTTAGTGCATGATGCAATTATTGAATTCTTCCAAAAGGGTAAAATGCTTAAGGAGCTCAACAAGACTTACATTAGTTGATCCCAAAGGTAAGTTCCCCAACTCTATTACTGACTGCAGACCTATCTCCCGTTGCAATGTAGTCTATTAAATTATCTCCAAGTGGTTAACTAATAGACTAAAACTTCTTGTTGAGCTCTTAGCTGATGAGTCACAGGGGACCTTTCTCAAAGGTAGGTCAGTTGGAGATAATATACTTATTAGTCAGGAATTACTTCAAGGTCACAACAGGAGAAACCTAAGAATTGTGCTATCAAGGTTGACTTTCAAAAAGCATTTGATTCCTTGGATTGGGCTTTCGTATTCAACACCTTATAAGCATTTGGCTTCCCTAATGAATTTGTTGGATGGATTTGGTAGTGTATAACTACAATCTCATATGGGGTACTGTTTAATGGAGAACCAATACAGTTGTTCAATGGTGCTAAGGGACTTTCCCCTACCTTTTCACTTTGGCAATGGAGATTCTCATCAGAATGCTAAAAAGGACACTCCATCGAGGCAAAATTAAGTTGCCTTCTAAGTTCAAGGTTCTAGGAATTGTCTTGCTTTCATTCTCAAATGATCTATTGCCTTTTACTAAAGCTAATTTAATAGAGACCAGTTATTAAGGCCAACATATGTGAAGCCCAAGATGTGGAAAGTTTATAAGCAGAAGAATAAGAAGGGTAAAGAGGGGAGATGAGAGTAGTAGAGTGAAAAATAAATCTGCTGAGTTGGAGTTAGTTACGTAGGGAGAGAATAAGAGGGGTGAGGAATACGGGAGAAAGTTTTAGTTTTGGTAAAGTTTTTTGTTATAATAGAGGGATATTCTCTCTAGGAAGAGTGCAGGCTCTGGACACTCTTTTGTTAGGGTTGTTGGCTCATTTTCTTCTTAATAATTGATTCTATTTCTACCTTTATCGTTTGGGAAATCCATCAATTAGTCTGACCTGCCGGATAGTTCACCAATGTCCCCAAAAACGATAGATAGGATGGATTTATTGGAGAATTGAGTTACAACATTGGAGGATTTCGTTAAGTCTTCGTTGGAGGATTTCAAGCAATCTTTATTGTTGGAAATCAGCAAGGGGTTGGGACGTGAGACTGGGGGAAGCTCTGGTGGTGGTGGTTCCCATTCCGGTGGGAGTAGAGGTGGTTTTGCTGAAGGCGGTGCCTCCAAAATTTTGGGGGATAACTCCGACGCGTACCGTATGACAGTGAAGAAGATAGAACTGTCGTCGTTTAATGGTGAGAACCCGTTGGATTACATGGGCACAAACCTATTTTGAGGTCCAAAACGCCGTCGATGATGTCAAAGTAAAGCTAGCTAAGCTCAGTATGGAAGGACCAATGATTCACTGGTTCAACTTGTTGCGTGAAATAGAGGACCATCTCACCTGGCTCAGGTTGAAGCAAGCATAGATTGAGAGATACAACGGTCGTCAGTATGACAATCCGTTTGAGGAGCCTTTCTATTTGCGTCAAACTGGGAGTGTAGGGTATATCGCAGAGTTTGAACTGATCTCGTCGCAGGTTAGTCGCTTGCAGAGGCACAATATCTCGGGTACTTTATAGGAGGTCTCTCTTCTGAACTACATTGTAGGGTGCATATCTTTAACTCACAAACTCGCTCACAGATGATGAAGGTTGCTCGCGATTTGGAGGTAGAGATGTCACTTGGAGATTGTGGTGTTTGGAAACCATGCATTTCTAGTCATTCTTATGGGTTTCATTTGAACAATCGAGGTAGCCTGATGGTTAGAGAACAGGAGGGGAGGACCCAATCGGGTCACGTTAGATCCATAGGCTGGGGATCAACAAATGAAAATAGGGCTAAATCACATTTGGGGAGTTCCCTTGGGTCCAATTACAAGAGGAACGACATCGTTGTTCTCTGTTTCTCATTTACGACTAGACAAGAATTAGGGTTTTAAAACACCTTACGTACCTAGAACTTATGGAGAGGAGATCTAAGGGGTTGTGTTTTCTGTGTGGGGATAAGTTTCACCCATTATATCAGTGTCTAGAAAAACAATTATGATTGTTGATATTGTGGGATGATGAGAGTCACAGATGGGCACGAAGAAGACGATGAGGAATCTCTTGGGTGTAAGGCTATGGGTTTGTGTGGAATCACCAACGAAATTATGGAGGAAGTGAAGACATTGAAGTTAGAAGGGAAATTGAAGGGAGTTCCTGTGTCCGTTTTGGTGGATAGTGGTGCCACTCATAATTTCATCTCTCCCTAGGGGGCTGCTGCTTTGGAGTTTCTAGTTACTTAGACTAAGGAGCTTGGGGTTAGATTGGGAGATGGTCACAAGATTTCTATCAAAGGTAAATGTTCAAATATGTTGCTTCACTTTGGAGAAATTGATATGACTGTGGATGCTTATGTGATTGATTTGGGAGGATTGGATGTGGTGTTAGGAGTGAATTGGTTGAAAAGTTTAGGGAATGTAGTTATGGATTGGGCAGAGCTATCTATGTCTTTCTAGTACCAAGGGAGTTCAATGTTGCTACAGGGTCTAACTAAGAGTGTAGGTTCTTTGCGTAATAAAAAAGGGGACTTGACCTGTTCCTCCTCTTTTCATGGACTGATCCAAGGAATAAAGGGTGTCGATGATGAAGGAGGGGAAGTTTCTACTAGTGAGTTACTAAGCAGTAGCAACAAAGAACTCTCAACAAAATTATAGAAACATTTCTGGAGGTATTCATTGAAAGGAGGGGTCTCCTTCCAATAAGGTTAACAGAGCATGGTATTGAACTGCATCAAGGGGTTGGTCTAGTAAATGTGCGCCCATACCGTTACTTGCATTTGCATAAAATGAGTTCGAACGGCAGGTTGGGGAATTGCTTCAACAGGGGGTTATACAACATAGTTCTAGTTCTATCTCAAGCTCAGTAATTTTGGTTAAGAAGAAGGGTTCTACATGGCGCATGTGTGTTGATTACGGTGCTCTTAACAAAGTTACTGTTTTGGATAAGTACCCAATTCCACTGGTGGATGAACTACTTAATGAGTTGAATAGAGCCACACTAGTTCTCTAAATTGGATTTGAAGTCAGGGTATGATCAAATCAGAGTGAAGGAGAAAGATGTTCACAAAACCGCTTTCTGTACTCATGAGGGTCATTACAAATTCCTTGTGATGCCTTTCGGATTAATGAATGCACCCGCTACTTTTCAAGCCACAATAAACTAGGTTTTTAAGCCTTATTTGCGACAATTTGTCCTAGTTTTTTTTGATGACATTCTCGTTTATAGTAAGGATTGAGCCACTCTCTTGTTTCATTTGGCACAAGTTCTACAATTATTGCAGCAACACTGTTTTGTGGCCAACAAGAAGTGTATATTTGGGGGGGGGGGGGGGGG
>JAOTAX010000006.1:13769472-13783747 GCA_025629825.1 Erythroxylum guanchezii | reverse complement strand
AGATTATGTACAGATACTAGTTTCCTAAATTAGCTAGCTCTATTTCTATATATACATGTAACTATGTACTGATGGAATATGAAAGAAATAAAACTGTTCAGTATTTCCGCAGTGTAGGAGTAGTGTTGATGCAAGACAAAAAACCTATAGCTTATTTCAGTAAGGCCTTGGCTAATCAGAACTTGTCCAAACCGGTGTATGAAAAAGAGTTTATGGCTTTGGTTTTGGCTGTGCTGCATTGGCGACATTATCTCTTAGGTCGTAGTTTTGTGGTCTTTACCGATCAAAAGAGTTTGAAACATCTGTTGCAGTAGAGGGTAGCTAGTTGTGATCAACAGAATTGGATTTCAAAGCCATTGGGATACCATTTTGAGGTAATTTATAAGCTAGCCCCTGATAACAAAGCTGCAGATGCTTTGTCTCGCATACATGAAGTAGGGGAGTTTCACACTTTAATGCCGTCACCAGTTTGGGATCAAAGGAAGGCTATGGAAGTAGAGATTCTACAGGATGCATTTTTGTAGAAAATTGTGGTAGATTTACAGGTCGATATGCAGCCTTAACTCGGATTCAACTTACATAGGAATGTACTGCTTTATAAGGGCAGACTGGTTATTCCTTCTTCTACCTTTATCCGTATACTATTGGAAGAATTTCATTCCTCTCCAAGTGGAGGTCACTCTGGTTTCCTTAGGACTTATAAATGCATCGTAAGGAATGTGTATTGGGTAGCTATGAAGAAGCGAATTCAAGAGTTTGTGAGAAGTTGTGATGTTTGCCAACGGCAAAAGTATGTTGCGACTTCTCCACTTGGGTTACTGCAATGCCGATTCCACAAGTATGAGAGGATATTTTTCTTGATTTCATTATCGGGTTGCCAAAACATGCAATCTTAGTTGTGGTGGATCGTTTGTCGAAGTATGCCTATTTTGTGCTTCTTAAACATCCATATATTGGTAGATCTGTGGCTGTCATTTTTTGCTAAAGAGATCATTTGCTTGCATGGCATGCCACAGTGAATCATTGGTGAAAGAGATCCCTTATTTTTCAGTAACTTTTGGCAAGAGTTGTTCAAGCTCCAAGGAACAACGTTGAAAATGTCTTCTTCTTATCATCCAGAAATCGACGGCCAAACCGAAGTGGTTAATAGGTGTTTGGAGATGTATCTACGTTGTTTTACATCCGAGCAACCCAAGGAATGGCAAGGTTGGTTGTCTTGGGCAGAATTGTGGTATAACACCACCTTTCATATTTCTGTGTATTACACCCTTAGAGGTTGTGCACGGAAGAAAGCCTCCCACTGTTGTGAGGTTTGTGTTAGGGGAAACTAAGGTTGAGGTTGTGAGTAGAGAATTAAAGGACCGTGATGAAATTTTGAGACAACTGAAGTATAATCTGTTGAAAGCTTAAGAGCAAATGAAGAGTTATGCTGACAAGCACAGAAAACTGCACGTGTTTGAGGTAGGAGAATAGGTCTTTTTGAAGCTATGCCGACATGGATAGCAAACCGTGGTGAGAAGAATTAATCAGAAGCTGGCACCTTGTTATTATGGCCCCTATCAGATTTTGGAGAAGTATAGTGATGTGACATATTGCTTAAATTGACCACCACAGTCACAGGTTCATCACGTTTTTCATGTATTGCAGTTGAAGAAAGCAATTGGACAATATACTGCCAAAGCAGAATTGCCTGTAGAGTTGGATGTTGCCGCTGATGGAGTTATTGAGCCTGTTAAGGTTCTGGCACGTAGGGACTTTTCGGTAGCAGGTATCAACCAACAGCAGTTGCTGGTTTAGTGGAAGGGAAGTGCGGAGGAAGATGCTACTTGGGAGGATGCTATGACTCTTAATAGCCAATTTCCTAACTTTAGCCTTGAGGACAAGGCTAAATTTGAAGATGATGGCAGTAATAGAGACCAGTTATTAAGGCCAACATATGTGAAACCCAAGATGTGGAAAGTTTACAAGCGGAAGAATAAGGAGGGTAAAGAGGGGAGGTGGGAGTAGTAGAGTGAAAAATAAATCTGCTGAGCTAAAGGTAGTTATGTAAGGAGAGAATAAGAGGGGTGAGGAATACGGGAGAAAGTTTTAGTTTTGGTAAAGTTTTCTGTTGTAACAGAGGAATATTCTCTCTGGGAGGAGCTTAGGCTCTGGACACTCTTTTGTTAGGGTTGTTGGCTCTTTTTCTTCTTAATAATCGATTCTATTTCTACCTTTATTGTTTGGGAAATCCATCAATTGGCATCATCCATCTTCTCACTAATGGGGTTCTAGGGTCTTTTAGTGTGATGTCTGGTCTAGCTATGAATAAGAATAAAAGCCAACTTTTTATTGTTGGGGGTACTTTGGAGAAAGCCGATTCCCTGTCTACCCTAACTGGGTTGGATTGGAATAAACTCCCTGTCAGTTATCTGAGAATTCTTATCACCACTAAGAGACCAACTATTTTAGACTTCAAACCTCTCATAGATGGAGCTCATGGGAGAATAGCTAGAAGAGTAAGATGTTATCCATGGCTAGAAGAGTACAACTTGTGAAATCCGTTCTAAGAAGTCTCTATACTTAATTGGATTTCACATTTATGGTTCTTTAAAGAGTTGCTTAGGACCATAAACAGAAATATATTCCCCGACTCTGTGACTTCTTGTGAAGGGGAAGTTGAATACCAAAGAAAGAATCAAGAAATATATGAATACACACTCTTTGGTTGGAAAGGAACAATAGAATTTTCAAGAACAAGAATTAGTTTTCGTCATAATAAATTGGTTAAGAGAGCACTTGCCTTCAAAATTTTGGAGAATCCAAAACTTTGGCTTCGTAGAGAGGATAGTTGGATTTGGTATTCTGCCCTAATTGCGTATCCACCGGGGGTAATTTTTTGCCTCTTTTGGAAGTCACTTGATGCTACACGTTTGTCATCAAACGATGTCATGTCCTCAACCTCATTGTTAGGAAGCAAGTGCTGCCGGCTCACCTTTTAAATCTATGTAATAATTAAGGGCAGGATAATCCTCCTGGGGAAAAACCATATGTACCTTATTTCATTTTCATGCAATCTATTATAATTTAAATTTTCAGAGAAAGAAAAAATCCTTTGCTTTTTCTTGACTTTTAAATTGCTTCATTTGATGCTAACTTGTCTTCTGCTTCTGCTTAGTCTTGTCCCCTCATGTCAGGTTTTATCCTATTCTCTCTCTTTGCTTTCTTGTCTGGACTATGATACACCTTCAAATCAATAGTTAGAGCTTTTTTCTGCAATCTTTAATTCTGTTCCCTAGAACTTTCAATTGGCTTACGTAGAACTTCCCCTTGGAAAGTATTGTAGCTGTGATTGAATTCTACTTACAGGGTGGCTGAACATGTTTGTATATCACAAAGAGCTGATGAAGAACGGAAGAAGCGTGGCAATTACAGGGCTGTTATTGAGCATGATGGTCTTCTTCGAAAACAAACTTCTAATCAGGTACAGGATAGTTATTTACATGTACATGTGACTTAACTGAATTTGAGTCCTTTATATAAACAGAAACATTAGGAGTAGGAATTATGGTGTCCCTAACTGGCATTGCCAGTTACATTTATTACTGTTTAACGAGAATCATTCTTTTTCCACACTTGGACTTGTGCTACATTGAATAAGTGATAAGTAGAGCATAATGAAGCAGTTTCTTCATCAATGTCAATCTATTCAAAAGTTAGAAAGTACGAGATTTGTATTCTTATTGGTGTTTGATGCTTAACATAAACAAATTTGGTTATAAGTTCAAGGAAATGTACGTCTTGAGTGCCTTTTTGTATGCGGCAATTTCAACTTTTAGCCAGCTAGTTTGGAGAGGGCATGCATGAATTTTAGCTTCTTCTCTGACCTGAAATCTTACAATGTGAACACAGGAATTTTATTGTTGATAGTTTTCAATTGGGTGTTTGTATCAACTTTTTTACTCAACAAATGACAGCTTAATTGTTTTTGGCCCAATTATCCCTTGTTTACTTTTTCTTGATGAGGCTTTATTACTAATAAGCTCTTTATTCTTAAATTCTTTTTGGTCTCTGCATAAGGACTCAAATAAGGCCAAGACAAAAGAAGAGTTATTGGCTGAAGAAAGGGATTACAAACGCCGAAGAATGTCCTATCGTGGGAAAAAACTGAAACGAACAACATTACAGGTGGAAAATTGTCATTCCTTTTGAGCTCATATGCTGTGATTGTTTCATATAACATTGTCTAATCTTTGATGTTCAATCCTTAATGATTATTAACTGAAATGCTGAGATTAGTGATGTTTGAGCTGAATTCTGTCTTTGTATGGATTATCATTTCTAGGATTAAGAAAATATCAAAAGGTGTTGAGTGCTCTTTATCATTTTATGACAAAGGGATCTTGCAGATTGCTGCTTTATGCTCATAATTTAGATTCTTTCACTTTGCTGAATTCTTTTGCATGTTGATAGGGATAACAGTTCATAATAAATCTTTATTCCTCATCTGACTTTTTCATTTATTTTCTAATACATCTGAATATTGATGTGCACTTGTGCAGTCGTGTCAGAATCATTGAGTGCTTGTTTCAGTCTCATCTTATGTTCATGTAACTCAGACGCATAACCAAATTTCTCAACATCTTTCTTTATATGAAAACAGACTGAATATTAGACAGGAGTTGCTACAACTAAGAGGTTTATTTTTTATATTATGATCTTAACAGTCGCATGGTCTGAAGTACCTCTGTGCATATGTTTGCCATGTCTTCCTTCGAAGCAAAACTATCATGATTAATTGAAAATGATATCTGTTTCTTGCAATTATTCAATTTCCCATTCTTCAAATTCCTAATTGTGGTTAAATTGCAATACATCTGGATCTGAATGTTATCTTTCTTGCTCTTCAAATTCTATTTGTTGTTGAAATGCTTGGTGTCTGTTGTCACATTCTCTCTCTGAATATGATGAGGCTCCGCTCACCACTAGCTTATGTTTTTGTTATGATCTTATTGTAGGTGATGAGGGATATAATTGATGAGTATATGGAGGATATTATGCAAGCTGGAGGGATTGGCTGCTTTGGAAAAGGAGATGAACACAAAGGGAAGTCTTCTGAGCCAATATTCATCCATGACGACACTATGGATGTTAATGAGTTAAGAAAGAACAATAGTAACTCTGATGAAGCAACAAGAACTGCTTCAGCTTTGAAGGATGTTCCTTCTCGTGATTATGGGTTTGTGCAGCAAGGCAATGATGAATACCATGAGCATCTAGGAACTCAGACACGAAAACATGGTAAAAGGTACCATTCTGGAAGTCCAGAAGGACGTAGGAGTCACAGTTGGACACATAATAGAAGCAGTTACAATAGGGAGCGAGATGCTTTGGAATATTTGAGAGTGGAGCATCCTGAGAATAGGATTTACAACAGGTCGAATCATCATGTGGACAAGTCTCTAAAATCTGTGCCAGATCCGACAAATAATATGAATTCAGAAAAGGATGACAAGAAATTAGTTATCAGAAACAGGGATCATAGGAACTCAACTCAGAGTCGTAGATCAAATCTTCTGGCTGAGAATGCATTTAAGGACAGATATGATCCTATGAGATCTCTCGACATGCAGGAAGAAGACTATTTGTCAGGGAGCATGTAATCGCAGGATAATTTTGTGACTAAATTATCAACTATTTCACAGAGAAATTCCCTGATTCCTTTGAAAAGTTCTGACTAGGTTTACAGTGTTGGGTAGGTCACTTGGTTATTTGTTTTCCTTGTTGAAGAGATGTTTGATGGAATATGATATGCATTATTTTTAACTTCTATATTTTTCACGAAACTTTGCAGTATGAATTCCCCAGACTTCAGCAATTTGACTACATCTGTATCCTCCTTTGTATCCTTGATATTTTTATGTTTGATGTTAAGCACCTTTATACCTACTTTCTAAAAAATACTAAATAGAGGGCATTTCTTCCATTCTAGTTAACATGCTCTGTCATTCTTGTTCAAACAAAGGCCTGTACCAATTTTATCATGAACATACGACTGTAGTTAGATTGATGGTTATAGTCTCCTGAATTATGTGTTAATGGGTTGCTAACTACTTGTTGATACTGATTTTCATTAACTATGTTGAATGTGAAATCTAGGATAAAAGAGTATCTTACATATTCTCCAATGTTACAGTTTATATAGTTTGAGTTATATTTTTCTCTGATGTCTATATTTTGAAACTACTACAACATTCAATTAAAGTTATGGTTGAAACAATGCCTAGATGGTTCCTTCTTATGGTTATGAGGGAAAAAATGTGAAGCCCAATTAGCTTTATTTAAAGGTTTGGCTGGTGTTGCGATACTGAGAATTTGAATGAGGTATTATTTAGCTATTAACATGATCATTTGTCTGCGGAACTTACTCGTGAAATTTTAATGTGATTTGACCTCGCCTGCATTTTTTTGACTCTACAGGAAGGGCTAAGCGACGAAGAATGAGTAGTTTTGTGGGCCTTGCTTCCGAAGGGGATGCAGACTTAATGAAATGAAGGAATATGTTATTGAGGTATTCCAAATCTGAATTTTTTCGTGCTACCACCCAGGAGGAAGATCAAAGGAAACTTTCAGTTGTTATATTTGTGAATGATGTTTCATAGTTCCTTGATGGACTCTTACAATGCTCTCTCTTTTTATGTGGGATTGGAAGACAAACTTATATTTTGAGGCTTATTATTAATTATTAGACCTATGGACAAGTCTTAGTCTGAAATGAATGTTCTTTAAATTCTAACACGAGGTTGCCTATACTTTCTATAAAATATAAACGGAGTTGTAAATTAATGAGTCTCGTTATGTTATAAGATTGTATATGGTAAACACAATTATGAGGACCTCTTTCCTGCAGAAGTTCACTTAAGGGTTTAACAAATTTTCATGCTAAAAGGATTTTGATTCCCCGTCTCCCAGCATGTGACTGATGTTCAACCTGACACTTTCACTGAGCTTAAGAGTATGAATCATTGTCTAAAAAGAATTCTTCTTTGGCCTTATGCACCAGAAATTCCCCTCCTTTTTATAATAAACGTTCCATTTAACACGCAATGATTTTTATCCTTCATAATTCTCCAGATCCTCTTAATAAGCTGTAACTAATTAGTGATTTTGACAAGTAATATCCTTAACCCACTTCTTTGGAAAGCGAAGTTCACGCCATTTTACTTTAGCCATGGAATTAATAGTGGCATTTTAAAACCATATAAACCTCCTCAATGTCTACTTTATGGTCTTGCTAATGCTCTTAGGGAACCAGATATACAAAGTCCAATATACTTGGATGCTATCTAACATTAAGTTCAAAGGCTACACTCTTCCAGCTAATGGCAAACTTCTAGCTTGTAATTCTCAAGTTAATTCTTTCAATGAGTAGTTTGAACTTATTTTCGGAATGTCTTCCTAAGATAGATTTAGGTGGATTTGGAAGCTTTCAGACCTATTATACATTTTAGACAATTGGCTTTATCAATAGTGCCCGAGCAAAGAAGCACTCTTCTATTTATTGATGGCAATACTAGATAGGACTTTGAAAGAATTTAGAGGAGTCATTACTGCACTTACTAAGTTAGTATCCAATTTGGAAAAGAGAATGAGGTCATCTGTAAGTGATAAATTTGTGGCTCCCACAGACTTGCACTTTATCTTTCTTTCTTAACTAATCCTATACTTAACTAATTTGATTTGTACCTCCATGCTAGGAGTGTAAAGTTAAGGAGAAAGAGGGTCCCCTTATATCAATCCACTTTCTCCTTGGAATAGATTGGTCAACTCTCTATTAATTAAGATGCCATAAGTTATTGTGGTTATATATTGATCAATCTATTTAACAAAGTTAGGATGGAAGCTAATTCATGCAATATTTTCAAGATCAAGCTCTGATCCAATAAGTAAAATGCTTTATTGTCACTTTAATGTCACAACTCTTACTTGAACCCTTCCTGATGTAATTTTTGAGGAGTTTTTGAACCAAAAAGATGTTATCCTCTATCTATGTGCCTTTTATAAGTGTTTCTTATGACTATTTTAGCAATAATGGTTTCTAACCTATTAGTTATCCCCGGAAGATGACTTTGTATATAGTGTTACATCATAAAATAGGTCAATAATCTAGGAAAATGTTCCTTCGGAATAAGGCAAATAAACATTTTATTAATTTGTAGACAGATTTATGTAAAAACTTTGTTTAAGGTAATAACAGATCGATTAAATTAAAATAAATTAACTAAAATTGAAATAACTAATAAAACAAATCAATTGAATAATTGAAACTAGCAATAAGAATAAAGTTAATTAATGAAGGAAACTTATGAATTATTTTATCCTTATTTTGTCTTCCTTTTTTTTGTTGATTCAGTTTATGCTTAATCTTAGATATCCCAAGGTTTTGATTACCCTTTCTCGAGATCTAATCAAGCAATCCCATTTGAAATCGATAATAATAGGATTGCAACCTTTCGATTCACAAAACAACTTCTAACTATTCAATTGAATTTGAAGCAATCATAAGGATAATTAATTCACAGTTAAGATCCCTCTTCAATTGTTTATTAATATGATATTTGCAGGTCTATTAAGCTACCAACTCTCATTGCGCTCCTTAACATAAATAGCTTGATTCAATCTCTCAATTTTTTACCAAGTATAACAATTATCACAAAGCATTGATATATCTATTGACTTCAAGAAGAATAAAGTTTAACAAAATAGACCAAGAACAATCCCTAATATGGATTTAGAAACCCATACTTATGTTCAACATCTTAATAATCCAAATCAACATCGAAGACATTGAAATATATGAAGAAAAAAGAAAGAAAAATAGTTATGTGCCTTGATCTGGAAAACCGAAAAATTTGGAGTTGCTCTTAATGTTGACTAAAAGTCCAAATTAGGGCCTAACGTTTTTGAATTTGATTAGTTTAGGACTTAAACTTGTAACTTGCTCAATAAAGGTCTAAACTTTCAAAAGTCTGCTCAATTTAAGGTTTTTTTGGACTAAAATTAGGTTGTGTCATATATGTGTCGTTATATGCAGGCCAATTAGTCTTTAGATGCTACGTTAAGAACACATGTACAGGCTAGGCTAGGTGAATTTTCTAGAAAACAAAAATTTTTTAATTTCATTTAAATTTTTACTCTTAAACCCTAAATCAACATTTAATCCTCCAAATTTTCATCCTGTTTCTCTTGCTTGTGCCTTCACTCTAATCCCTGCACACATCATCACTTCACGCATAATCACAGTTCTATGTAGTGTGAGCTTTCTCTTTTGAAGTTGGAGGTGAATGGGTGGTTGGGTTTTTGGAGATTTTAAAAATGCATGTACTGTAATTAAGGACCCAAGTTTGTAATGACACATGTCCCTTCTAATTTTTGTATATAATTTATGGTGTTTGAATCTTTACTTTATTCCTTTCTCCTTTTTCCTTTTTTATGGAAAATTTTGTTAACAATGTAATTGAGGTAAATTACTTAATCTTCTTTAAAAGGGTTTGATTATAGGGCTGAATAGCTTGTAGAATAGAATTGTTTTTATGTAAGATATCATGAAGTCTTCTCTTCCCCATCTACTTCACATTATATGTAAGATATAATTTATGTCACTTGGTTTAGCTTTCTTGGTGGTTATCCATGTTTTGTTTATCTCTATCCGCTGGGTTTGACATAAAATATGACATTCATGAAAGAGATGCAAATTCTTAGCAGTTTCTATAGACAACATTTAGCTATCAATGGGTGCATAATCAACATTACAACATTGTAATTTATGTATTAGATGAAAAGGTTGATTAGAGGATTGAACTACATTTTCGAAGATATCGGCTAGGAATACTTGAGAATGAGCTCAATTAGTAGTTCTTCAAGGTAATGAGGTTGATTAGAGGATTCAGTTTGTTATTTTCTTAGTTGTAATTTTGTGTTTAATGGAAATTTTTGAAAATTTCATCTTTGACAGTAGAGGAACGCATTCTAAGCTTGATTCAAGGTCATACAAGTTGATTTCTTCAACTTACCTAATTGAATGGGACTATGACAGAGAGACTAAATATTGTTATTGTTTGTAACTTGAAAGCACCTAGATGGACTTCATGGATTGATGGAAATCCAGGAAGAAGGTGTTATGGCTGTCGAGTTTTTTCAATAATTTTGGTACATTTTTATGTTGTTTTATATAAATATGTTCATTTTTTTCATTAACGAGTTGTTTTTTCTTTAATGGTAGAGTGAAAATGTTTGTGGATTTCATGAATGGTATGATCAAAGATTTTCTCCAAGAGCAAGAGAGATTATTTTAGAGCTGAAAAATAGAGAGAAGATGCTACACTGTCAAAGTAATCTATTAAAGGCTGAAATGGTAGAGTTAAAAAGAGAATGCAATAAATGTTTTGCAAACTAAAATGATTGTAGAAAATTTGAAGTTGAAGAATGAGTTAGTTGCCATAAGGATTAGTAATGAAACACATTCAACAAAGTGTTGGAAATTTGTAGCTTGTTTAAGCTTATGTTTAGTAGTTTTGCTTATGGTTTTTAGCCTAAATAATGAAGGCAATAGTTATATGTTTAAAGCCTTACCTAGAAATGGTTTTATGTACTAGAACAGTGTCTAAATGTATTTGAGCTTACCTGATGTTGGAAAGTGCAATTGTTTGATGTTTCAACATCTAATACTACTAAGTTTGATGTACTAGCCTAAATATGTTTCATGTTTGATGTTTGATGTACTAGCCTAAACATGTTTGATGTTTCAACATGTGGTAAAGAAGAATAGTAACAAAATAAGATTTTTAATCAATCAAGATGGAGTATTAGTTACGAGTCAAAAGGAGTTGAAAGAGGCAACAATTGACTACTTATAAAAATGTCATAGGTACTTTAGCTTCAACCAAATCATTAACACAACTGCTATGTTCTTTTATAAGTAATCAAATTTTTTATGAGGAGACAAAGATGTTTAATAGACCTATAATTCAAACTCTTTATATTAACAATGTACATGTTGCATAAATGCAATTGAGCTTAGTGAAAGTTTTTTGTGGCATACATAACAAATGTAGTTTCATCATCTAGCATTCTTGAACTTCAACAAAAAAAAAAACCCTAAAAGAAAAGCAATTCACACTGAAATTGGCAGTCATTGCATTCATTGATATAATTACATGTAAATGCCAACAAAATCCTTACAATCAATAGATATCCAACCTCTCAACCATTGTTCCGTACACAAATATCACAAAATTGATGGACATAAGATATGTACATTGAAGATGCAGTTTCAATTTCTTGTTTAGTACATAAATATCACAAAATTGTTCAGTTCACTAACAAACATAGTTAAGTTTACATTTTCTCCTTTCCCTCTGAAGATGCAGTTGGATTCACATGCCCAGTAACAGCTTGCTTGCTCTTTATTGATTTCTACCCAAGGTTTTGTTGTCCTGACTTCGCCTTCCAGGGTGCATATAAAATGCTAACATTGTTAACTTAAGTTCTATCACTTAATTAATGTTTAATAAGAATGCAAATATTTAACACTTACATTTAGCATATGCAAACGTGTGATTTCATTTGTGTATATCCCTATCCCTTCCATCTATTTATTGAACTTCTTATTGAAGAGAAGAGTATATTGGCCTAAGAATTTTTTTTTCTTTAGTTAAGCATGTTTTAAATAATTTTGAGGTTTTGATAGGTGAATTTTTAGAAGTTAATTATCATGTCTATGTTAGTAGGATTTATTTCATGAATTAGTTGTATTAAAAGTGGTAAGAATGCATAAAGGGCATTTTTGGTATGTCACTTAAGTTTAAAAGTTATAAGGCATTAAAGGAAGGGCATAGTGGACATTTTACATTCATTAAGGGTAGAATGGGAAAAGGGAAATGTGTCTTGCTCTTGAGAAGGAAGAAAAAAACGAAAATAGAGAGGGAAGAAGAGAAAATACGAAAACAAGAAGAGAAGAAGAGAGGTTTTGGTGGTTTGAAAGAAAAGAAGAGAGTTGAGCTAGGGTTTCATCTTTTCTAAGCTTTTTAGAGAGATTTTGAGATTGTGCAAGAAGAGAAAAAGGTAGACGAAGATAAGAACTTCCATTTGAGCCAATAATCTCTTCATTAGGTGAAGATTCAAGGTAAGTTCTTAATCTTTTGAATTTTTTGAAGGGTTTTGGTTCATGAAGCTTAGAAAATGCATAAGTTTAAGTTTTCTAGAAACAATTTTAGTGAATGTGCTTTGTGGGTTTTCAATTTTTCAACCATATTGAATTTGGGATTTTGCCTATGAAATGGGAACCAAGAAAGACAAGAAGAGTAAGAGGAGAGACACATTTGAGCAAGTAATAAGCAAGAAAATTTCAGGAGGGTTACATTTTTATAATTAAGTAATAAGCCATTAATGTTTCTTTCAAGAAATGGAAATAAATGATTTTCAACTACTTTATTCATGTGCATTTATTGCTTTTGAAATGCTTTAAGAATGTGCTACATGTTTGTATATGAATTGTGTTATTGGTTTATGAAATGAATGATGGAACTGATTTTGAAAGAATATTGATTTTTGCAACAATATTATGGTTATGAAATCAAGTTTCGAAAATGTTCCATTTTGGGCAATATGTTTACAAGATGTGAAATGTATGATTATATGGGTTTATGGGGGTCCCCTAAGTTAAGTCAAGTGTACTTTGACAAAAGGCTTCTCCCGCTTGCCTGCTAGTGAAATGGAGCTCCTTTATGGACTCCCCTAAGTTCACGGCTATGCAAGATCATTAAGTGGGATTGTGATAGTACGTTCTGTTCACGACTTTACAGGACCATTATGTGGAAGTGTGTAGTACGTTCTGCTTTTGGATTTTACCCAAAGCAATTTGATGTGCTTATGTGCTTAAATGTGTTGACAAGTTTGTTGAATGCATAATTCATGTGGCTTATAAATTGTTTGATAAATTGAGAATTGGGAAATATATGTTTCATGATTCAATGTGAGTTTTACAATGGTTTTTGCTTATTATAGATTATAAAATTATTACCCACGAGCTTCAAGCTCAACCCCTCCCTTTCCGTTCCATCTTTAGGAGAAGAGAAAGAGATTGAGTGAAAGAGGGTCAAGGCAACACTCCGATTAGGCATATTTTTGTATTTTCAGCTAGATTTTTGTAAACACAAGGCTTTAGCTGCATTTCAAGCTTTCCTAGTTCAAGTGTATTTTGTATTTTTGGTTCATGAACTCAACTGATGTATTGAGGCTTGAAATGCCATTAAAGCTTTGTAAAACTCTTATCTTTTAAGGTTAATGAAATATATGTCGTTTACTCATGATCTTCCCATTTTGTACATTTCATTTTCAAGTTTTTCATAGGGGTAAACTTTGTGCTTTGACTTTAGGGAAAAATCTGGACTAATCTAGGCTGAATTAGACAAAGGTGTCTTCTAGAAAGTTGAAGCTTATTTTTCTATCTTTTCAACGATATATAGTATGAAATTTTTGGAGATTGGAGTGGGGAGATATGACCTGTTGGACCCCGAACTTTTCTTGGAAGTTAGAACTATTAAATGAGAAATTGTTAGTGATTAGTTATGAGTAAAGAAAAAGGAGAATTCTTGACTTTGAAATGATACACAAGATTTAAGTAGTGAATGTAGTAAGTTGATGATGAGTGGGTATATGTGTGTATGTTCTGTTATTAATGTTCATGATCAATCATAGACTATAATTTGTTTATGGATGATATTAAGTTTAGATGGAAGTTGAGAGGAATAATAGTGATTGAGCATGAAAGTTAAAAACGCAGAAAAGTAATAGAGCATGAATAGGTTGATTATGAATTCTTGGTTTTTGATGATTTTTGGCTAAACTTGCATATTTTGGATTAGTATGAAATTATGTTGAATGAGTTGATTGAAATGGAGTAGAAAAACTAGAAAAAAAAAAGAATTGAAGTGTTGGATTTTGGAAAGTGGAAGTCTGAAAATTCTCTGAGAATGAACAGTGGAGAGATGGATTTTCGATCTAAAACTTTTGTGATTTTCTGGGTTGATCTAGAAAGATTTTGATAAAATTGTCTTCATGAAAGTTGTAGCTTATCTTTCTAGCTTTCTAACGCTATCAAGTATGACATTTTTCGATATCAAGGCTGGAAGTTATGATCATTTAAAGTTTGGATGCTGTTTAGGATGGACTTTCAGGACAGCTGCCTTATTTCAAAATTTTGACCCTTATAGAGGCAAAAATTATTTTTGAGGTC
>JAOTAX010000006.1:13757897-13769372 GCA_025629825.1 Erythroxylum guanchezii | reverse complement strand
GGTGGTTGTTTGACGTATACTTCCTCTTGGATGTAGCCATTGAGAAACGCACTTTTGACGTCCATTTGATTTAATTTTATCCTCTTATGTGAAGCAAAAGCACGTAATAATCTGATTGCTTCCAAACGAGTCACTGGTGCAAATGTTTCGTTATAGTCAAGTCCCTCTTCTTGATAAAAACCTTGAGCTACCAATCTTGACTTATTTTTGAAGTATTTAATAACCTCAAATGCTCATATCGTTCCTCTTTGCTCTTCGAGTACACCAAGATATCATCTATGAATACAATCACAAAATGATCTAATTAAGGTTAGAACACTTTATTCATAAATGCCATAAAAGTTGTAGGAGCATTTGTTAACACAAAAGGCATCACCAAAAACTCAAAGTGCCCATATCTAGTTCTAAATGCACTCTTTGGTACTGTTATTTTCAATTGATAATACCCCGACCTTAAATCCAATTTAGTAAACACCTGAGCTCCCTATAACTGATCAAATAGATCATCTATTCTTGGTAAAGGATATTTATTCTTCAGTCACCCGATTCAACTACCTATAATTAATGCATAATATCAAAGTCCTATCCTTCTTCTTCACAAACAAAACTGGAACTCCCCAAGATGACACCCTGGGTCTAATAAAACCCTTATCCAATAACTCATACAACTGAGTCTTAAGTTCTACAGGTACCATCCTATATGGAGGAATAGATATAGGAGCAGTACCTGGAACAAAGTTAATTGTGAACTCAGTCTCCCTATCTGAGGGTAATCCTGGTAATTTAGTAAGAAACACATCTAGAAAATTTCTAACAACAGGAATATCCTGAATTGTCTGCTCAACTCGGATATCTGTCACATAGGCTAAGTAAGCATCACATCCACTTCGAATTAGTCTAAGAGCACTCATTGATGAAATCAACCTGGTTAGTACTGCTTGACTAACACCTCGAAATATAACCCTTATTGATTAAAAGATTCAAGGATGACTTCTTTAGTGTAGTAGTTTATCACAACCTTATGTGCAATAAGTCAGTCCATACCTAAAATAAGATCTATCTCCTTTAACTGCAATACTATCAAATCGGCTTCCAACTCTGCCTGATCAACTCAAATAATGCACCCTTTACATACTTCCCCAATCATTGTAGTACTACCTATTGGAGTACTCACTTATAATCCAAATTTCAACATCGCTCTCTCATAATGCAGTTTAGATGCCAGATGTGGAGTAATGAATGAATATGTAGGTCCAAAGTCTAACAATGCAAATGCCTCAAATTGCAAGACATGTAACACACCTGCAATGACATCTGGAGAATTATATGCCTCCTGTCTAGGGAGAGCAAAGATCTTGGCTTGGGACTATGGTTGATTACTCTGCTCCTCAGTCCTATCACTATGCCCTGCTGAACTTGTTTTACCCCCACCTCTGCCTCTCTATCGTACTCCACTAGCTCTACTTTGCTGGATAGTCATCTCAATTACTGATCCTCCTCTCACTCCAAACTGTGCTCCGCAAGACAGTCTCTAATCTGGTGCTTAAAAGAGCCATAATACAAATAAGCTCCCGATATCTTTCAACAGTCTCCACCATGTTTCTTTCTGCAATGCTCACAACTAGGCATCTATTGAGTTTACCCTCCAAATACTTGACCTCTACTACCAACATGAACAAAACCATCTCTCAGTCTAAACCCTGACTGTTTTTTATCTCAGTTATGATTGTGACGATCTATTGTGACGTTTACTAAATCTCCTGCCAAAATCAACTTAAGACTCACCATGCCTCTTACTTCTAAACTCTTGCCTATACTCTCCTTGTCCATCCTTCAGTAATTGTTCAATTCGAATTGAAGCAGCTCTCAGCTTAGTAAAACCACTCAAATTAGTAACAGCCAACCTCATTCTAATCTCCATATTCAATCCATCCTCAAATCGCCTACACTTATCTTCCTCTGTCATAATTAAAGCAGTAGCATACCCCATTAATTAATTAAATTGCACCTCATACTCGGCTATAGTAGGACTTCCTTGTTTTAGATCTAGGAATTCCTTCATCTTTCTATCCAAGTAGATATTTGGCACATAGTTCTTCTTTAAAACCTTCAGAAAATCTTCCCATGTCAATCTACAAGGTCGGGCGGAACTATCAAGAACAGTCTTCCACCACTGATAAACTGGACCTTAGAGTAGTGAGATTGCATAGTCAAACCTTTCATTAGATTCGCAGTCCATTTGATCAAATACCCACTCCGTTCTTTCCAACCAACCTTGTGCATCAGCAGGGTCTGTACTTCTATAGAAATCTACAGCCCCCTAGTTCCTAAGTTTATCATGCCTCCTTTCTCTCCTCTCAGGAATTCTCTGAGGCATTTGTTCAAATTGGGATGTTGAGGACTCTCTATTGGCTTCTATGGAATCAAGGTCAACTGATTCTACGACTTGATCTCCTATAGCGGATGACCTATAAAAAAACAATAATTGTGATCACTATATGAGTCTCTCACTATATGTCATGTTTAAAATGCTCATATATGTCGCTATGGATGTCAAACCATACTCTGATATCAAAATTGGAACGAACCACATCTATAATGCATATTCCTGAACATCCTAAGGATATTCGAGAACATATCCTACGAGAATGGCACGTTGGAACAATTACATTAACTTGTTTAAAGCATCACACATTTCATAAGCAATCAAAATGATTAAATCTTGCTATTACATTCACAAACATAAACTTACATTATGTCATTACAATTCATAACCTATGTATATACATTACATAACATTTGAGAGTTTACTACTCCATACAAAATGTACAATATGAAATGGGATGTTAACTGAAAACATTCTAACTAGACTTCTCAGATATCAGCTGACCAAACCTTTGAACCATTTCTTGTTCCTAAAATTACATTACTAGAATTCTACTAGATTGCCTTAGAAGCTAGAATTTCCTTATACCTAAAAATCAACGTTGCAATTTTGATGAGTTTGTAAACTTAGTGAGTGAACCATCATCGATGTGCTCACTCAAGTCAGAATATAAACATCACAAGTATATAACCAAGTTCAACAAGTATATCACCTCATTCAGTATCAAATCTCACATCACATTTTATCATATTTTAACAAGTACAACATGTTTACAAACATTTCATATCACCATTTCAGAACAATCCAATAATTCATCTCAATCATTCTTATGATACATGTAAAGTTATAAATATGCAAATGCACATATGACTCCATTTTTATTTTACTTTGTTATGACCGAGCCCCTATTGATTGTCCCGTATACGTTATGGATACCGGGCTTATTTCATTTACTGTCCCGTTCCTATTGTGGATACTAAGCTCATTATTAACTGAGTCTATGGCTCTTTGTGCACAATCTTGAACTTAAAGTTCTTTTTCACGTTGATCACTATGGTCACAACTCCTTAATCTAATCATGCATTAAGTGTATCATTCTAATTTGGTTTGTGGAGCTTTGGCTATTATTAATACAATTTCTTTTAATTTTCCAAAAAAATTAAGATTCTCTTATAGACTTGTAATTCTTTATGTTTTTCAGCTTTTAAGCATAATTATGTATATTCAATCCTTCTTAATTCCATAGTCTGAGCATCTATACAATTTTTCTTACTTTTTGAGCTTTTTACATAACTCAATCATATGGTTGCCAATATTCAAAACAAAATTTGTGAAAATTAATCTTAAAAATTTTAAAATTTTATACTTTTTAAGAGATAGGCATATCCTCCACTTCTATAACATATTTGGCTTTCCAAAATGTAACATGTCCCGTACTCAAGAATTTGCTTAATGTTCTCTTCATTGATTGACATCTTCTGCAAATAAAGTTTTCCTTATTTAGTCCCCCCTATAATTAAGTTTGAAAGAAAGATGGTTGTTTATCAACAAATTAGCCAACCAAAAAGGCTAACCAATGAGATGCACCAGCATGAAAAGCCATTAAAGGTAAGGACATTGCTCGATTCCCATCACCTACAACTGAGGATTATAATTTAGCTTCCCTTGCTGTCCAAATCACCCACATCATTGCACCAGGATCTAACTTCAAGTATTTGGAGTTCATAACTGAACGGCAAACTAGAGAGTGAGGAAGTGCTCCATCCACTCTTAGGCTTGAGATAGGTTGAAGCCTGATGCTAGGCTAACAAATTGGGATGATTGAGATATAAAGATAGGGGGAGTAAAAGCTCTAAAAAGGGAGAATTGGTACCTTCTACAAAGGTTGGTTATGCAAAAAGAGTAAGGAAGTGGCAAAGGAGGAAACTAAAGGGTGAATAAGAAAAATATTGGAAGAGATAAGAATAGGAATACCAAATGAGATGAAGTTAGAAAGTGAAGTATTTAGGTGAGAGACAAGACCTCCTTTTTCTAGAGATGTGGTTAGTTTATTTCTCATTTAGGAAAGAAACTAGAAGAAGGCCTTAGACAATAAATGCCCAACTCAAATTAGTTAACTAAAACTAAATGCAAAAAAAAAATATAGGTTAGATTATAATGAGAAGGGAGATAGTGTTCCTTAATCCTCCTCTAACATTTTTTTAAATCAAATATTTCATTAAGATAAGATTGAGAATAAGAAAATTATAAGCATAATTAATTTAGATCATGTCTCGTTTAACTTATATTATTGGTTTTCTAATTCTAGTTCCTGATTTAAAAAAATTAATTTTAATTTTTTTTAATTTACAAAAACTATATAATTCCTTTGATTTTAATTTATTTTTGAATTGTAGATTTTAGTTCTTTTGTTTCATTTTTTATTTTTAATAAAATAAAAACTTACTTAGTTGTAAAACATTTTAAATTGAAAAAATCATTTAATTATATTTTATTAAAATTTTGTTATAAAATTATAACAAAATGAATAATTATTTTTTACATATTAGGAAATATTCATTTATAAAAATATTAATTATAAAATGCAAATTGAATTCTAATTGTCATATATAAAATTATCATGAAATTTTAATTTGAATAAAAATAAATTTAATATTATCCTATAATAATAACGTACTTAATTAATTTTATATAGAAGACTTTCAACTTATTTCTGCCTAATAGGACTAAACTAGGCTTGCCCGATTCCAAAACAACCTTCACCAGTATAGCCCCTTCTATTAAGTGTGGGAAAAGCAAAACCCAGTTCCATCCTGTTGACGGGAACTTATTAGCGAATTCCAATTGTTTAATTGCTTTTACTTTATGATCGCTTGACAAGAGGAGGAAAAAACAAAAACAAGAAGTTCTTAACTATGAGGAAATTGCAATAGCCTGCAAGTTAGCGAAGGATCACGAGATGTATATTAAAAAACAAAAACTATAAGAGAAACAAACATTGCACACTTGCTTAAGAAAGATCAAATGTTTAATAATCATTGAAAATGTGAGTCCACATTCTATTTCGTATAAGGATGGGAAACGATACTATATACAAAACTAGGCAACGTGCTCCGCAGAAGATTCACTCAGATCGTTGCAATGCCAGTGCGATTCCACATATAGCCTGAGCAGAAAACAAATATCGAAAGATAAGCAACTAATGGACGTTTTGACGTGTAGAAATAATAAATTGGACATAGAATCGACAAGCTGAGAATAGCCTATAAGTAACCTATGTATATCCAGGGAATGGTCGACGTGAAAAGGTCCTGAAGAAGAATTCGCAGATTACAAGAAGCATCATGAAGGTTATTGATTTCCTTGTGGGCTTTTCCCTCTTGGTTTTGGCTTATTCTCAGTTTCTCGTTGCCTTCGACCCCAGTCCCCTCCAAGACTTCTGTGTTGCGATAAACGACACTGAAGTGCCTGGTACTAAACCTTGTACACAGGCAACTCTTGTTTCATGAAAATTTCACTTCTGATTGTCTGTACTTGATCTTCCATAAAGTATATACCGCTTATTATATAAGAATGAAAGTGAAACGAGTCTTTTGTTTTTCTTTTTGGACTCATGCCTAAGAAGAAAAATTAACATTTGTTTGGTATGCAGTGTACGTAAATGGGAAGTTCTGCAAGAATCCCAAGTATGTCACCCCGGAAGATTTTATGTTTTCAGGGATGAATTTCCCGAGAAACACCTCGAATCAACTTGGAGTAAATGTCACTCTCTTAAATGTTAACCGCATACCAGGACTCAACACCAATGGCTTATCTTTGGCTCGCATTGACTTCTCTAAGTATGGTGGTCTCAACCCACCTCATTATCACCCTCGAGCTTCAGAGGTACTATTAGTGTTGACGGGTAAACTCTATGCAGGTTTTGTCACATCGAATCCAGATCATCGCCTATTCTCCAAAATTTTATATCCAGGAGATGTGATTGTGTTTCCATTTGGTCTCATTCACTTCCAGTGGAATGTTGGAAAAACTCCTGCAGTTGCTATTGCAGCACTGAGCAGCCAAAACCCAGGAGTTGTCACAGTAGCAAATGCGATTTTCGGAGCAAATCCGCCCATTAAACCCGGTGTTCTAACCAAGGCCTTCCACTTGGACAAGATGGTGGTGGAGTACCTTCAGAAACAAATATGGGTGAATCCATAGGCCTATTGTAGCAGTGTGGGTTACTGGGAAATCAGGATGATATCATATTCTAATTTAAGTGTAATAATTACGAAACTTTTTCGTATTTTGATTTTTTTCTTGTTATATATTCGAACCATTTCCGAACCTAATTCATCTTAACCATTGTAACCGCATAAATGTCCAGCCTTTAATAATATCTATAAAACAAGTTAAGAGAACTCTCTAATTCTTACAGAGAAGATCAAGTAAGAAGCGTTAACTCTATTAGAGCTTAAGCCTATTTATAATAAGTTTTGGATATTTTAGTAATTTAATTAAAATTAAATCTAATTTCAATTAAATTTTAATTAGAATTATAAATAATTTTAATTAAATACTAATTATGCCCCAATAAGATCTAATATCTCATATTAATACTTATTTATTAAATATCTCATATTTAGTCATAAAGTTTTTCAAACTTTATAATCAAGTCCAACTTGGTTAAAAATATATTTGCTTTTTTCAACCTATTTTATATGTGAGATACATTAAGTTCCCAAATATGTTGACAACGATTATAAATTCTAATTCTAATTTGTAACTCGATTTAGAAAAAGTAAAATTTCTTTTAATTTATCTTTAATTCTCTAATTAAATAATTTATAATCATAAATCAAGATTTGTGTTTACAACCGTTTCTTGACCACCCAAATATTTAGAAATGTCAAAGTTATTTTGACTAACTTTTCTGTGCATATTTTTTTGTATAATTCAATCCTTTAATCATATAATGTTCTAATTAGACAAAACATGAAATTAATGTCTACTCTTTTTCAGTACAATCATAATAGTTCTTTGTCATTAGCTATTGATTCAATTAATGACATTTGTAAACTATTTACAAAGCGTCATTTCTCCTTGCTTAAGAATTTCTGAATCAATACTAATCGAGAACAAGGGAACATTCTCCCTAATTACTTTAGGTGATGAATATTATCTTGATCACACAACTACCTCTACATAGTTTATGCTACGTCTAATTACTATCGACTGAACTACCCATGATTAAATAGGTCATAAATAGTATCAAAATATAGCAATCTCTATACAAGATAACTTTGGAGATTTCAAGCCAAAGGATCACTTATAGAATCATCATAATGAGAATTCCACAGGCATACAAATAATGTTCAAAATGGATTTCTCATATCGGGTCAGTTTAGTGAACTTGTTCTCTAACAAGCACTCACATGTTTGTTTTAAGTATCTCCATAGCCCAATCTTAATAAAACAATGACTAGGAATAATTTAGGGATAATACATAAATGCAATATAGTTCTCATAATTATAATGTCATTATAATTTTATTTGCAATGTATAATTATCACATGGACTTTTATCATATATATTTAACCATGTATTAGATAAAGAATGCCTTTAAATTATTTTGTCACTAAACTATAACCAATCGATTGATTCTAAGACATAACTAACAATCTCCCACTTGTACTAAGTAAATTGTTTAAATATCTCATACCATATCAATATATGATGATTATACTACTACTAAAATAGTAGCTTAATGAGATAATTCTACAAGATTCTCTATAATATGAACATTTGCTTAAATCTTACAACTTCCATCTTAATTATCATCATAATTAAAATAATTGCCTAAATAAATACTTGGATCATTGATAAGAACTTAACTCCTTATGCATACCCAATAGCTCTAATGTTCTATATTATATTACTATCTTGAATAATGCAAGGAACTATATAAGTTCATTAAAGAACTTATTGATCCAATTAATCATTTCCATTAAATGAAAAATGTATTATGCCTTAATTAGCAATCATTGCTACATTGGAACCTTTCTAATCTTGAATAATATTGTTCTTTATGATTTACTTCTAAAGTAAATATCCTTATCTCCTTGAACTCAAATATCAACTCCTAAATAAAATAATGGATATCTTTAATACTATATAAGTATCTGATATCTCCAATACTAAACATCTTTAGTATATTATCTATATACTTGGAATTAGAATTGGTGAACAAATTGCAATCTTATAGATCTAATTCTCATAAATAAGTTGTTACATTTTCGTATCTAACAAGAGTTATTCTTAGACAATTATGTTTTCAATAATTGAAAATTAAAATTATTGTTCTCAATAAGCAATATGTCTCTATAGACTCCTGCTAAAAAGGATAACTATAATACCACTAACCTTCTTGTAAACATGATAAATTCACTATCATCTCCAAAATAAATTCTTTGAATTCATCATAAAAGTGAGTCTTTCAATGTCTCGTATCTTTTCAACTATACATCAAATGTATCAATAAAGGTACTAGATCCAATTAGACGTATTGTCATAATATTTGAACCTTTAAATTTCTTCTTTCTCCCACTACATATTTTGAAAATCATTCTCCTACAAGTATATATTGAAAAAAATAATTTATTCAACGGGTCTATAAGGTTATATCTAACCTTTTGGATATGTCATAATCTTTTATTATCCAATTTAGTTCTAAACTCAATGGATAATGCATGCTCAACCAAGCCTCACATCATTGAATTATTAACTTTGAGTCTTTCAAAGACTTAGTATTTCATATCTAATATGAAATCTTACTAATTGATTTAATTGGAACTATAAAAGGTAAGTTATTGTACTAGACATCGCTATAGAAGAAATACTATTGCATTATATAATATCTCATATTGTATTTTACTCATATAAATCCATACTCTTATGAAATTTTGTGGTGGATTTGTGAAGGTATCCACCACAAAATCTCATTCCCTATTGATAACCAAAAATTTAAAACTCAACAAATTGATCTCATTGAAATGCTTCAATATTCTCAATGCTTAATTTCTACTTAGATTAAACAATTTGAACTTTTCAAAATTTTAAATCATTATTTCATTTAATACACATGACTATAGCACATAAAATCATTAGTAATCTAATGAAATATAAGTATTATTCTTTTTTGAATTGTTACTCCATCCAATACATATATAAGATTTAACAATTTAATATCATCATCATCCTTTCACCAAAGGTTGATCTAGTTATTCTTTAACTTGACAAGTTTCATAAATACGATTCAAAATAAAAAGGATACATATATCCTAGTTGTAACTTTATGATTCTCGTTATATTGGTTTAATCAGCATGGCATAAAAGAATAATCTAAGTTATCCAACTTTGTATTCTTGCCACTTATTTTAAGCATAAGTCTCTTTTGTTTCAATACATACAAACTATTTGAATAAAATTGGATCAACTACTTTTACTAAACATTATATTTCTTACCATGCTTTGAACATTATAATAATGTTGAATCTAAATTTAGTATCAAATACTCATAATCATGAAATAGAAATATATATGATATCTATCATATCTCATATAGGCAAGAAAAAGTCATGCAATCATTTATCTTCCTATGACAGCTATTATCATACTAGAGCAAAGACTTTAATTGATGTCTTTGTTTATGCTTTTAGTAGGCTAAATTAAGTGAAACAATTTCATCAAGGTACTATGCCCTTTAGTGCTACTTAATGCAATCTTTTGCATCTTGCTATCAGGGTATTAACATACATCTTACATGTTCTAATTAAAGTTTATGAAACATTAGTCAACTCAAAATGTCAATGCATTTTGTCATCTATATGATTTTGACACATCTCTAAAACTTTTTCATTGAGTCCTCAACAAGGATTATAACAAGAATTGCATAATAGGCATACAATTTTTCTTTTCTAACTTTGAGAACTCTTCTCAACCATAACTTATGTCCAGGAAATCTAGTTCACTAACTTAGTATCAACTATACTAAAAAGGTAAATTCCACTCAAAACAAAATATAATGTAAGAAAAACAAATAATTAATTATATGTCATGACTAACAAATGAGATTAGGACTTTAATCATGTATTTAGTTACTCTCATTATTTATTCGAAATAATGGCCCTCACTACTATTCAGAAAGATTATTCTAATCTTTCTAGTGGGCTAGGATCCCATTCAAATATAGTTGATCTTAAGTTTGCTCAACAAACCAACTAATCTTAAATTAGTTGTTATCAATCACATCTCATATAATTTCTAGATTAGTTAGTTGACAACTCTTGCCAAAACATATCTAACATGTTATTCCTAAACTTGCCTCTAAATTCATGTGATCATGAGTTTGCTCATCCAATTCACAAAAATTTAGTTAAGTAGAACTCACTGTTATAGGACTAAACATAATCAAGTTAAAGTAACCTTGAGTTTGCTCAACAAGCCTAACAATAAATAGAACTCTAATTTATTCTTATAACAATGGAAGGCAATGATCACATTTTCAATGTGTACTTAATATTTTAACGAGGGATTTAATTTTATTCATCTCACCAAACACAAATTGCATGTAAAATATCACATATATAAAACATACAATTTAACATACATCCAATAGATATATTAAACATATAAATAAAGTATAGAACTTGTGCACTCATAATCGAATTATATGCATAAAATATCAAGTTTTGTTTGATTTAAGTTATCGATCTTTATAATCTAAAATAATATTTCCAACTTTCTGGAAAAATTAAATTAGATTAAATCTATTGATTTCAAAGTTATAAATACCGTACCGAGCTCGGTTCCGGATTGAGCTTTAGAACGAAACTGTACCGGTATCGATCGGTACCAGGTATCGTTTCGTGAAATTTTTTAAATTTATGGAATAGTCCCTAAAATTTTTAAAAATTGCAAAATAGTCCATATTGGTATATTATACAGTTACACTATACACTTTACCAGTTCACTGTTTACATCAACCATGCTTTCAAAAATCTTAATAATAAATAATAATGACAATTAATATGAAATAACAATAATTT
>JAOTAX010000006.1:13728958-13755843 GCA_025629825.1 Erythroxylum guanchezii | reverse complement strand
ATTTCGAGGACGAAATTTATTAAGGAGGGGAGAAATGTAACATCCCGTTCCCATACTAAGGGTTAGAACCCTAAAATTTGGTACATGTGAGATCAAGAGAGATTGAGAAAATTGCATTTCCTGCTCATGCATAATGTTAGCATACACACATGTGAATTTGATTTTTTTTGCACACATTATAATGGTTGTATATACACTCATTTGACATTTCCAGGTATAATTGTTTATAAATGTAAGTATACTGAGAAATGTGGTTTTTATATGTTGAAAATTGATTTGGGGAGCGTATAAATTGATTTAGAATTTTTAGGAATTTTTGGAGAAATTTCTAGAAATTGTTGAGTATTTTAGCTAGGAAAATTGCCAAGTGGCAAAACAATTGTTAAATAATAGTATAAATTACTATCCAATGGTAATGTAAATTTTTACAAATGACTTTTGGATTTATTGACAAGAGCCATTGAAAATTGGGGAACAATTGGAGTAGAAATTGAAATTGATGGGACTAGTTAAATGAAAGAACCAATCAAATGTTTTAGAAATTGGACATATAGTAAGTGATAAACATCACTTGCCAAACAATGCGTTAAGCCCACTACCCTTTTTAATTAAAAGCCTCCCCCCTTTTTGTTGACTTCCACGTTGCTCTCTCCCTTAAAAGCCATTGGTGTTTTATTTGGCTCCCTCCATCATTTTCGTAGCTCTCTTCTCCCTCTCTTCTTCTTGAGTTTTAACCCTTCAAATCTCATCTTTCATGCTACTCTTCCACCTCGCTCTCTCTTTCATTCTCACTAAAAGACCCAACCTATTCCTCCATGAAAGTTGATGATGGTGGAGATGAAAGAGTTAGGGTTTAATGGTGATTTTTGAAGAATTTGAAGTTAAACCAAGTAAGTTATGCTTTAAATGTTATGGGTATTGTTAAAATGAAACTAGAATGATGAGAAATGTGGGATTGATGACTTTATTTTGTGAGCTGAATGTGTGTGAAGTGGATGGTGAAATTTTTATGTAAATTTCTTGTTTTTGTAATTTTGAATGATCATTAATGACCCATGATTTGTTATAGAGATATTTTGGAAGTTGGATGATCCATATAATGGTGTTAGGGTGAGTGTAGAAAATCAATTATGAATGGGAAAATGTATGTGTTCTGTTTTTTATGGAGAAAAACATGGATCATTGGTTGTTTTAGGAATGGATTGGATTGGGTATGGAAGTTAAAGAAAAGGCAAGTATAGTGTCTTGAAAAGAGAAGAATTAGGATGAAAGTTTAGAGACAAATTGATAATGGTGTTTAAAGTGGTTGGAATGTGTTAGCTATAACAATTCCACTGGATATGCTTCTGTAATTTAGCCATAACTTATTCAGTAGTTAACCAAATGAGATAGTTTTTGATTTTGGTTAAATTAGAGACACAAGGCTACATTTTCTATGAAGACATGGAATTCAAATTATGTTTTCAAGAGTTTCTAATTTTGACTTAAAGTTGAGTACCATGCGCACAAACTAAGTGCACAAAAAGTTGATGATCAATGTGTATATATATGTATGTTCTGTTATTAGTTTTTATTATCAATCATAGGCTATAATTTGGTTATGGATGATATTGAGTTAAAATGGAGTTAGAATAATGGATAAATGATGAGTATTGAACTAGAAATGATTGACTAATCATGAGGAATCAAATGTTGTAAGTAAAGAGTTAGAAATCTGGAAATTATAGAATACAATTGACATACCTTAGTGCAAGAGGCTTAACTTTTTTTGTAGATCTCGGATTGAGGTAATTTAGGTATTGTTTTAAAGAAGACTTTGAGATCTACAATTCTATGAGACCGCGAAAAGAGATTTTGATGTCTAGAGAGTCAAATTTTCAAGTTTCTGTATGTGATGTCCGTTTAACAGAAATTCACGGGTCAAGTGACCCTAATTGAGGCTTAAATGGGTCTTAAATTGAACCTAGAATGATCCTTGGTTTATATGACTAGTGTATGATAGGTTTGAAGTGAAAATGAAGGTTATAGCTTAGTGAATGAAGGGATAATATCAAAGGACCCAAGGCATGATTATAATGGGAATGAAGATGTTCATATGATTGCAGCTATGATTCAAAGAGGTGAGTAATATGTATTAAGTGATTAATTGTGGATGAGAATAGGATATTATGAGATCATATGAGGTTAGAAAAGAGATGACGAGAAATTGAGTTATGATATAGAGTGACCAAGTGTTCTTGAGGTGTAAGCTTATGAATAAGCTAGACATATACAATGGGTAAAGATTGAATGGAGAATTTAGAACGATCATGTGCAAATGAAGTGTAAATCTAAGTTCAATTAGACAAATATGAATCATGAAATGAGAATGAGCATAATATGTGAATTTAGAAAATATACCCGGGATTGTCATTGAGCATGCGTTATACATTACACATATACATGTGTGAAAAACTAAATGTTTATGTCATTGTTCAATTAATAATGTGTGTGCAATGTGTGTTTTGTATAATGATTATACAGCATAGAACGTTCGCATTCAGACGTTTCCGGATCATGGAAGCTAATGCTAATCTGGAGCATACTATGAGTAGACCTAGATGGTCTCATTTTATTGTTTGTTTTGTTTGAATTTCTGTATTAATTGACTATTGACTAATTATATGAATGTGATTGATTGTATTGGTTTCCGGACAGATGGTCCGATGATGTGATGTTTGATTGGGATATTGAAGTGTTCATTGAATGCGAATTGAATGAACTAAATGTACGTAATTTGATTGTTAACTGTGTTCTGAAAATGCATTTCCATATGAATGAAAGTGTGAATTCTCAACTTTAATGATGAATGCCAGACTAAGGTCCGATGATATGGGAAAGTGATTGAATGGGATTATGCCAATGTGAATAATGCATTCCATTTCATGAATGCATGAAATATAATGGCAGTTGTGACCTGAGTTGCCATCGATCAGAGCTTAAAGCTCAATGTGTGAAATGAGCCTCGGGCTCAAAATGTGATATAGAGCCTAAGGCTCACTATGTAAAATGAGCTCTATCCCCATCGGATAAGGGACAGTTGGTAATGAGCCTGGTATCCAATAGATACGGGACAATTAGGCACTCGATAACAACAAAATAACAAATAGAAAGTGAGTCTCATATGCACTGCATATGTATTATATAAGTGATTAGATTGTATTGAATGTAAAGTGCGAAATGTGAAATGATGTGAATTATGTGTTACGTGACTGGGTAAGCCATCGATGATGGTCACTCATTGAGTTCGCAAAACTCGCCCAAAATTTGCAAATATTTTTTAGGACTCTGAAGAATACCCCATTAGGCATACGGGAGTATCCATACTGCATGCAAGGGAAAGATAGAGGTTGGGATCAGTTCGCATCTGCATTAGTGTTTTCCTGTTTTTGTATAAATTTGTATTCCGTGATTTCTGTAAAATAATATATTCCGAAATTCTTGAACAATATGTATACCAAGGTATTTATGCTGTAATGTAAAGTCATTATGACTAAAAAAAGTTTTGTTTTCGTAAGGGCCCCAAATGGCAATTGAAATTCCGACGATTGTTTTGCGATGATTGAGAATGTTTATGAAATAAAGTGGGCTCGATTTGGTTATTAATTTTTTTTGCAAAATATGTATATGTTTGTTGTTTCAAAAAAATTGTAATGAGTTTTGACTATTTGAGTGCTCTAGCATGCCACTCTCGCGGGGCACAGACTTGGATATCACTCAGGATGTCGGGAACTTGTCTTGTAGGAGTGGGGTGCTACAAGTATGGTTGTCCTCTTCAGTAGGAGTTTGTGAAGACATATTGCTCACAGAGAATAACAATTCTAATTTTTCAATTGTTGAAAATATGATTGTCGAAGAATAACTTTTATTGGATAGGAAAAGGTAACAACTTAATTATGGGAATTAGATCTATAAAGATAGATTGGACGTTGTTCACCTGTTCTAAGTCCATGTATATAGATAATGTACTAAAGATGTTAAATATTTGAGATATCAAATACTTGTGAAGTATTAAAGATATCCATTACTCTATAAATGAGTTAATATTTGAGTTCAAGATGATAAGGATATAACTTTAGAAGTAAATCCTTATTAAGGTTTATTTACTTAGAACAATATCATTCAAGATTAGAAAGGTTCCAGTGTAGCAATGGTTGCTAATTGAGTCATAATACATTTTCCATTTAGTGGAAATGATTAATTAGATCAATAAGTTCTTTAGTGAACTTGATATAGTTTCTTTGCATTGTTCAAGACAGTAATGTATTGTGGAACAATAGAGCCATTGGGAAGCGAAAGGACCTAAGGTCTCATCAAAGATCCAAGTATGTATTTAGGCATTTTTTCTTAATTATGATGATAATTAAGATGGAAGTTGTAAGATTTAAGCAAGTGCTCACTGTAAAGAATCTTGTAGAATTATCTCATTATGCCATTGTCCTAGCAGTAGAATAATCGCCATATGGTGATATGGTATAAGATACTAAAACGATTGACTTAGTATAAGTGGGAGATTGTTGGTTTATGTCTTACAGCCAATCGGTTTAGTTGTAGTTTATTGACAATTATTTAAAGGAATTCTTTATCTTGTACATATTTAGATGTATATAATAAAGTTCATGGGATAATTGTATAATGCAAATGAAATTATTATGAGATTCATATTGTATTTATGTATTATCCCTAAATTGTTCCTAATCATTATTTTATTAAGACTGGACATTAATGAAACATAAAAGGACTAGCACATGTTATGTTTTTCCTTATGAAGGAAGTAGTTGATCTCATAGACCAAAGTATGGAGATATTTAAACAAACGTATGGGTTCTTGTTAAAGAACAAGTTCACTGAACAGACCCGTCATAAGAAATCCATTTGGAACATTACTTGTATGTCTATGAAATTCTCATTATAATGATTGTATAAGTGATCCTTTGACTTGAGGCCACCAAAGTTATCTTGTACGGGGCTTGATATGTTTTGTTACTACTTATGATCTATTTAGTCATGAGTCGTTTAATCAGTAGTCATTGGATGTAGCATGAACTACATAGAGGTAGGGAGAATATTTTGTTGTTCTCGATTAGTATTAATTCAAGAAATTCTTGGCCAAAGTAGAATGACGTTTTGTAAATAGTTTACAAGTGTCATTAATTGAATCAATAGCTAATGGCAAAGAACTAATATGATTGGACTCAAAATAGAGTAGACATTAATTTCATACTCTATGTCTAATCCATTGGTTGATGAAAGGATTGAATTATACGGAAAATTCATACACGAAAAGGTTAATCAAAATCACTTTGACATTCCTAAATATTTAGGTGGTCATGACGCATTGTTAGGCGTCAATATTGATCTATTATTATAAATTGTTTAATTGGAGAATTAAAGATAAATTAAAAGAAGTTTTAATTTATCTAATTTTAATTATTAATTATAATTATAATTTATAATCATTACCAACATATTTAGGAGCCTAATGGGTCTCACATATAGAATGGGATTAAGAGAGCAAAGTTAATTTAATCAAGTTAGACTTGATTGTAAAGTTTGAGAAACTTTATGATTAAATATGAGATATTTAACAAATAAGGATCAATATGAGATATTAAATCTTATTTGGACATAATTGGTATTTAATTAGAACTATTTATAATTCTAATTAAAGGTTAATTGAAATTAAAATTATTATTAAAACATTTAAAACTTATTATAAATAGGTTTAAGCTCTATAAAGCTAGCACTTCTTGTTTAACCTTCTTTGTAAGAGTTACAAAGTTCTCTCAACTCATTCTGTAGATATCGTTAGAGATCGGACGTTTATTCGGCTACAGTGGTTGAGGCAAACCGATTTCAAAAATGATTCAAGAGATACGACAAGACAAAGATCAAACTTCAGAATAAGGTTCAAAATAGATTCATGCTTTGATTTTATGTTAATTATTTTATAAAATTAAATTGATATTAGTTTTTAATAAATTAATTTATGAAAAAAAGTTGCGTAATTATTCCGCTACAGTCAAGATTGAATTTCAACCCAATTTTCCAATAAGAAGTTGGTACCTTAAGATGCCTTGAAGTTGCTTTCTGGCGGTAAAATCTGGAAAAACTTGACCACCAAGTTAGGTTACTTGATTATTACAGAAAAGAAAATTTTTCTTCTTTTTGTATTATCATCTCAAATTGTTATGCTTGTTTTGGTAATCATACGTACTTAATTGGGTTTTGGTTGTAGATAGAACTTGACAACAACGACAAGGCAAGTTTTACTATCCCACCATAAAGTATGTTACTCTATTTGTTGGTGTCATTAAAAAAATTTCAATATACGAGTCCCGGCATTTGAAGTAAGAAGAGATTTTGTTTTCGGCGTTTACTCACGATTGTCACACGCATGTGTTAAGAGGGGGAAAAAATGACGAAGAAGGAAACCAAAGCAGAGAAATTGGTCGAAAGAATAATGAGCAGAAACGACGCAGCTCATGTGTGGAGGGTTAGGAACCTTGCTTTCTCCCTCGCTACAAAGGAAGGCCCATCTTCCAGTCTTGATTATGTGAAATTCTTAGGGATGCTTGGTTGATAGGTTTAGGAAGAATTTGATGGGTAAAGAATGAAAAGTGAGTGGTTGATTGTTGATTATCATTATAAGGGTAATAGTTTGATATCTTATTTTTGAGAAATCCTCTGTACCCTCTATTTAGTTGAAGAATGAAACTCATTCCTTAGTAGTAATTCATTTTTTTAAAATATTTTTAATACTAATTAATTAAATTCAATATTAAATTCAATTAATTAATTACAATATAATTAATTTAAATATAATTAATTAATTAAAATATAAATAAATATAATATAATTATTCATTAATTAAAATATTGTAAATAATTAAATAATTAAAATATTATTATTATTTAATTATATTATATTATTAATTACAATATTATTAATTAATTAATTGCAATATAATTAATTAAAAATAATTAATTAACTAGTTACAATATAATTAATTAAAATATAATTCATTCATTAAGTAAAATATTATAATTAATTAATTACAATATTTTTTACAAACCAACCACTATCAATGATAATGGTAATCAATCATTTCTCTTAACCAACTATCATAATTATAATGATAATACTTATTCTCATTACTCACTATATTCATTCACAATCCTATCATCATTCTCTCGTGCCAACCAACTACCCCCTTAATGTCTTTAAACCGTTTCTTTACTCGTTGCTCTGCAGAGGAAAATGCTTATTTTCATCGGAACCATCTCCATCATCACTTGTTGAACTAATTAGAATTTATTATAATTAAATTAGTTTAATTATGCTACAAGAATTTAAATTTAAATTCTCATGGCCTGTTTATTCTTGTAAGCTCTTTTGGCTCGTTGTGTCTCCAGTGGCACTTGTAATTAGACGATTTGTACATATTTATTCTTTATAATTTATTACTCTGATTTACCCAAAAAAAAAAGAATTTAAATTTAAACTAAACAAAACAGACGACCCTGCAATGTTATGCCATGTGTTACTATAATGTATTAATAAAAATAAGAAATGCGTATTACATGACATTCAATAAATAAAAAATTAATTTATTTAAATTTTTATTCTTTTAAGATTTGTTTTAAACATTTTACGTTATGGTTTAAATTTAATACTATGCACTAAAATGTTAAAGCTCACCATTTGGTGAAAACATTAGGTATAACATATACTTTCTTTAATAAAATTTCTATTAATATTTAATTTAATGAACATAATAGAAACTACATAAATTAAAAATATTTGACTATTTTCTAAGGTGTACGTTATTCCACACGCCAGGAACTTCGGATTTGTCCATTCTCTCCTACTTGTAGCTTCTTAGCCTAATCACTTGTTTCACTTCCTAAGTACTTGACTGATTTCCTTTCTCTTATTTAATACCTAAGCCTTTTTCATTACCAAATCTCCTTCCTTTGTCCTTATGCAGTGAAGAGCTTCACTTTCTATTGATAAGCTTCATTCTTTAAGTGAGTCTCATCTCTTACATTCTTCAAATAAATCTAACTCCCAACAATGTATCTCACTGAGATCACAACAATGTCACCGAAATTAAAGTCTAGTTTGAAAGTATAGTTTTTCTTGTGAAGAATTATGAGAGGTTCTCTCTGCCCACAGGATAATGTGTAGCTCTTCAGCCCATATTCAAATAGTTTGTTCTATTACAAATCTTTAATAGCCGTAATACCGTTAAGAATACATATCCATTTAACAATTCTTTGTACATAATTATCTGGACAGTAAATCCGGTTAAGTAGTGCAATATAAACCTGCATAGTATAATACGTACAAAATATCTGAACTTCCCTCGGATTCCAGTGCCAAAAGCCAAAAGTACGATTATGAGATAAAGTGATGAACTATAATGATAGTTCATTACAAGGAGTGCACGTATTCAAGAAGAGTGACGATATTTATGATCAGAACGATAAAAGCAGACAAGACATTGTGAAGAGTTATATGGACTAGTTAGGCTTGGCTTTAAGAAAGTATTCAAGTAACTGTAACTTGACATGATGGATTTATGTATAATTAGTAATTCAAACTTGAGTACTTAATGTCCAAGTGTGCTCTAGGATCCCAGTGTAGGATCTGATTATACACTTTCCTTCTAACCGGTTATCGCTACATTTGCTGAACATGATGTTTCACCAAAATTAATCAGCTTTTACGATAAAGAGTTGAACATCAACACGTTATTTCATTTGTATAATGTCCAGAATCATTGCCCTTTGTGGACAAGCAATTAGGCTTCAACACCAGTTATCAGGTCCGGATTTCATCACTGGCATTTGGACTAGGATTAACAATTTTCTTTAGATGAGAAAACAACTCTCTTAAAGCCTTGGTTTAGCATTCCATGATCATTCTCCTGGTAAGTTCTCAAGAAAATGTAATTGTGATTTATATTAACGAAAGAAGGATACGCAAAAAGTTGGAAGTAAAAGAAACTGTAATCAATTTCCAATCCTCTGAATGTATAAGCAACAAAGAGTAAACTACAGAATTCAGTTCGTCATTGAACAGGAAATTGCAAGTCTACAGATGGTTCGTATGTTCCTACCAAAATCTACATGGAGACCACTAGTACAATGATTTTCCGGGGTTCCCAGAACATGCCAACGCATGGAGGCATGTCAGAATTAATGCGGTACGACTTGGGAGTTGGTATGCACTCATAAATTGTACACTTGTTACAAGGACGTGAAATCGATTCTGCATATACAGGTTTCTTCAATTTATAAATGTCTAGCCTAGAGCGACCTTGAGCAGATAAACCTGGAAAAGAAAATCGAGCATTATAACCATTAACGTAGAATCGATTCTGCAAGTACAAGGTTTCTTCAATTCATAAATGCTGGCCTAGGGCTCACCTTGAACAGATAAAACCAGGAAAAGAAAACAGATCATATTAACCATTCCTATTTTCCTAATAGCAATTCATAACGAAAATAGAGAAGCTTTGGGAAAAGGGAGAGATGGAAGAATATAGTCATTAACGCATGACTTTACTACAGATAATATAGAAGGTAATGCCAGAATCACACCTGTCTACCGTCCCTAAATAATTCTGTTTAGTGGGATTCTGTTTCTTTGATGGGGAGCCCTTTCTGTATGAGAGATAATCTGAGGCATCGTCATACCAACTGAAACAATGATCTCTGAATCACAGAATGAAAATTGTGAATAAAGTGCCAATCGACAATGGTATGCTATGAAATCCATTTGAAACAAAATGGAACTCAAAAGTATAAATCATGGAGCAAAAAGCACAACCTTTGTCTCATCAACTTTTATACTGATTTTCTAAAAAAAAAAAAAACTTTTATACTGATTCTGGTATCAATTTTTTTGTCTGCTTGCGAAGAATTCATGTTATAAAAGATATAGTCCTTACCATCAGAATCACAAATCCAAAATCGTATTGGAACTACTTATTTATGACACACAAATATCATTCCTTATGTCTGAATGTAGTATCCAGTCATCATTTTCCCGTGAGGGAGACTTATCAGCTTGTAGAAATCTTTCTTTAACTAAAGAGATAAATGCAATTAATCAACCTTTTAATTTAGTTCAAAGGTCAAAGATCCAATTTTGCAAGGGACTGAAAGTCGATGGCACATCTTTTAACAAGTAATTGAGTCTATCAACGACAAACCATGAAGCATCAACATTATATTTAATACATTAAGTTCATACAATAATCTTGAACCCACTAAATATTTCAGGTAAGGAGTAACTGTCAATCAATTAATTCAAATAAAGCTTAGGGGGCCAATTAAGTGATGTATTTCTACTAACTTTCCTCCACTGGTCTCCCATTTATTTGTTACTAACAGCAGAGAGGTTACGGTCATTATAGCATAATATATCAAAAAGGCACTTCTAAACTACTATAACCTCGATTTGTTGGGGCCTAGAACCTCTTTCTTATGTACAAATAGGCAAAAGAGGCAATTTGTGCAACAAAATTTAACTTATATCTAAACATTTGGGAGTATTCAAAAAGAACTCTTAACATTTTAAAAATATCTAATTTAAATTCTAAATTGATGGAACCCCAACTCCTCGTAATGCTTCTTTCAATTTTAACCCAGGTGGACTTTTTTATTATTTTTTATGAACCCCTCTTACTAATCGGAAAGAGTTGTGGGCCGGGCCCCCCTTACTAGTTGGACATCCCAAGTGGCAAAAGAGTTACACAACTCTACCCAAATACCTAATTTCCCAAACATTTTTAGCCTTAAGTTGGTCTCCTTTCTGTGTCTTGTTCCTCCCTCTACGGTAAAGTGCCCGCTTGTTTTCCCAACCCATGAAGTCCTCATGGCCTTCAAAAGATTAGACACTGAAATTATAGTTGGACTTGGGAACAGGTATTTGAAAAATATAAGTGCAGGTCAGGATCGTGCAATGAATTGGGTGGAATAAAACGTGAAGCCACTCCTTCCTGGAACTAGTATAATTGGGATTGTAGTAGGGAATGAGAACTTGGGGGGCTAAAGACATTGAGATATGGGAGATAATGTAGGAATTATTAACTAGTAGCTAAAACTCACAAAATTAGAAATATAGATGATATTAGGCTAGTATTTTAGGGTTTAATATAGCTGAAAATTAGGAATTTAGTTGCTGGAATTTGGTGGTGAATACAAAGAATGGAAGGTAAGAAACTAGGAATCACTTTTAGAAGAAAGCATCACACCTTCTAGTTGAAAACTTCAGTTTTTATAAAAATTTTAGAATTCTTCTTCTTGATAAATAGCTGAATACATAAAAAACAGTCTCTCTACCAGTTAGAGGTAAGGTTCCGAACTTCTGGACCTCTCCAAACCCTGCATTCAACGGGACTTTTACTAGGTTGTTGTTGTTGAAGAGCTGAATACACACATATATATAGTTCTTAGAATCCTTATTATAGTAGGAAAGAGTTCCTAGTTTAAGTCTTATTATAATAGAAATTCTATAAGTTTTAAATAACTAGGACAACATATCTAAAATAGAATATCCTATTTAACTTACTACTATTTCCTATCTAATAAAGAATCCTAACACAATCTAAATTTTAGCCCTTATCTTTGATGTCAACTCAATTTTCAATCCTCATCCCACCAAATTAAAGCATGTGATTAACTAATCTTTTCTCTTTTATTTCTTTTATATATTTTAAATTCTTTTGTGTCAATTCTCCTCTGCTTGTCTTAAATCATCCTCAAATTAGAACGTTATAAATACTGTCCATATATGTCCAGATTCAATTTTTGATATTCTAATTCTAGAATCCAAGTACTGTCGGAAATTAGTCTTCCTTTCCATTTGATAAGAAATTATCGAGATCCTCCATCTCTTGTGGCTACAATTTGTTCATCAATAACATCCTCTATTTAATCTTTAAGATGAGGAGTGGCAAGAAGTCTTGCAGTTGCATTAAGGGATTGCTCATTTTGTTCATGATAAATAGTTAAGACCGCAATATTAAAGACAAGACCTATTCCCATGTCACTTGGTAATTTCAAAACATAAACATTATCACTTATCTTCTTGATGATCTTACAAGGTCCAACATTTCATAAATAAAGTTTCTTATATTTCTCTTTTTAAAAACATTCTGGATGAATCCTAACCATCACCGTATCCCTTCATTGAATTCCAACAATTGAAGATGTTGATCAACATGTTCTTTATAAGATAAATTATAGGTTATTATCTTTCATCATATCACATCAAAGATGTCCTTCATGTGTTGTGCAGAAGCTTCAGGTTCAACACTAGGTCATGTTGTTCGGGGTAAAGGAACTAAGTCAATAGGCTTCCTTGGTTGAACTCCTGAAACTATCTCAAAAGGGCTCTAACTGTTAAACCTATTTATAGAACTGTTGTATGCAAATTCTGCCATAGGAAGAATTAGGTCCCAATTTTTCACATTGTCTTCAATCAAACATCTTAACAAGTCCCTCAAGCTTCTATTCACTACCTCTATTTGTCCATCAATTTAGGGAGGAAAAGAATGTGAAAATTGAAGCGTGTTTAATGTTTTCCATAGAGTTCTCAAAAAATAACTCAAACTTCACATCACAATCAGGGACGACGGTTATACGTAATAAATGGAGATGTACACCCACTTTGAAGAAAATTTTAACAATATGGACAACATTATAAGTTTTGGAACATGGAATGAAATGAGTTATTTTGAAAAAAAACTATCCACCACCACAAAAATAGAATCATAATCTCTTATAGTTTTAGGAATTTCCAAGACAAAGTTCATAGTTATGTCCTGCCATGGTTTATATAAGGCACGGGTTTTCTTTAGCTAATTGATATGTTCGATATTACTGTATGACCTTAGACATGTCTCGCTTTTAAAGAGGGCCAATAAAAGTCATAATCAACCAATGCGATGATTTTATCTCTTCCAAAGTGTCTTGGAGAAAGATGCAATCAAATAGGATTTTCTGATTTTTATTTGCATATAGAGGGCAAATGCTGCTCCTCCTCCATGTAATTCCCAAATCACATACTCCCTTATGGAAATATTAGGTAGGCAAAGTCGATTTCCTTTGAAAAGATAGTCATCATGGATCACAAAAGGAAAGTATTGGTTCCCTTGTCCAGTTGTAATTTTTTGAATCTAAAGCATATCTCTTTTTTTATTGAACCCCACAACTTTTATGACTAAAGTGTTAAGCAAATGACTCTTCCTACTCAATGCATCTGTTGCCTTATTCTCAACTCCTATCTGATATTTGATAAAAAAAAAAGTTAAATTGCTCCAAAAATTCACGCCACAAGGCGTGCCTTTTGTTCAAGTTCTTCCAAAATTTGAAGGGTTTAAGAGATTCATAATCTGAATATAGAATAAATTCCTTGTATAAGAGATAATGATGCCAATTGTAAAGAGAACGTATTACTGCCTAAAATTCCTTGTCATAGGTCAAATATTGTTTGATCTCTTCACTTAACTTCCCACTGAAGTAAGCAACTAGGTGTCCCTCTTGGCTGCGTATGCCTCCAATTCCCACATGAGCATCACAAACAACTTCAAATGCCTTAGAAAAATCTAGAAGTGAGATTTAGTCATCTTTCTCTTGATTTCTTCAAATGCTTTAATTGCTTCCTTTGACCAAGTAAACTGTCCTTTCTTCACACAATTAGTAATACATGCCATTATGGTGCTGAAATTACGAGTAAATCGCCTATAGAATGTTGATAGGCCATGGAAACTCCATGTCTCGTGCACATCCTTTGGAATAGTCCAATCAAGGATGGCCCCAATCTTCTCAAAATCCATCTCCACTTCACTGTAGGATATAATAAAACCCAAAAATACAACACTTGATTGTAAGAAAGAACACTTCTTTAAGTTGATATAAAGTTTCTCTTGCCTCAAACTCGCAAAACTTGTTGTAGATGTAATAAGTAATCTTCTTTAGTCTTGCTGTATATTAATATATCATCAAAATATACCACCAAAAATTTGCCTATAAATAATCAAAACACTTGATTTATCACTCTCATAAAAGTGCTATGTGCATTAGAAAGTCCAAATGACATCGCCAATCATTCGTAAAGTTCATCTTTAGTCTTGAAATCCATTTTCCATTTATCTCCAGGTCTGATTCTAATTTGCTAGTATCCATTTCGTAAGTCTATCTTTGTAAAGATAGTGGCTCCATATCTAACATGTCATCAAGGCAAGGTATTAGAAATCTATACTTATTATGATCTTAATCAATACACCTTTGCCAACTTCCATCCTTTTAGGAGTCAATAGTGTCGGAACTGCACACAAACTAAGGCTTTCTTGAACAAATATTTTTTCCAGTAACTCCTCTACCTGTCTCTTCAGCTCTTCATTCTTAATATGATTCAAGCAATAGGCTGGAAGATTTGGCAAAGTAGATCCAGGTTCCAAGTCAATAGCATGTTGAATATCTCATAAAAGAGTTAATTCACCTAGTAAAGTGTGTTTCAAGTGTTGTTTCTGTTACTTCCCTCACTAACATTGCAAACACAATTCCCTTTTCCTTGCTAAAAACTTCAAATTCTCTCTCCTTAAGGATATTAAGAGGCTATTTCTTGGCATTTATAGTTGTCTTATTACTTCCTCTTTGTTTTTCTACCTTGTCTATCTTCATAGGCTTCAAAATTACCTTCTTTCCATGATATATAAACTGATAGGTGTTAGCTTTTCCAAAGTGCTGCACATCTCGATCATAAAGTCACAGTCGCACAATTAAAATGTGAGATACTTTTATAAGAATGACATCATACCAAATAGAGTCCTCATAGATTCCTAATTTGAAAGACACCAAGCACCTTCGAGCAACTAGTACAGTACTATCATCTACCCAAGCAACTTTATAAGGATTTGGATGTTTTTCCGTGAGTAAATTAAATCGTTTCACCATGTTCTCTGACACCACATTCATACTACCTCCTCCATCAATGATAAGCTTGCATACTTTATCTCTGCGTCTAACTTAAGTGAAGAAAATAGCATTACGAAGCCATTGTTCTTGTTCTTCCACTTTAAGGGTTGTAAGTATGCGTCTCACTACATTAAGATTTGTAGGACTAGTTAGTTCGTCACTAGAGTCTCCTTCCAACTCCTCTCCATTTTCGTTCTCACACATATACTCATCAGATTCTTCCTCTTCTTACCATCATATGGAAACCTTTGTTAGGACATTCATAAGCAAAGTAGCCCCTCCCATTGCATCGAAAGAACTTATCACTGCTGCCTCCTTTTGTCCCAGTTTTAGCTATGACCTTGCCTTTAAGTTCAGCTCCTTGAGAAGTTTTGTAGTTGTTTTGTGGTGAAAACTTTTATACATTGGGTGTTGGCCTAAAATTTTGCACTACCGTAGTTCGCTTCATGCCAAACTCCTTAGCTTGACTTCGAAACATTTTAGTGACTTCTTGTCCTAAGTAATGTTCCGCTCTTAAAGCCAAGTGATATGCACCTTCAAGGTTGTAAATCCTTTGCATTATTAGCTCCATATGAATTTCTACCCTTAAGCCATTTTTGTAGTGAGGTATAAGTTGTCATTCCAACTCCATCTCTTCAAATCGAATAGAAAGTTCAACAAATATTTCCGTGTACTTAGTTACAGACATAATCCCTTGTTTAAGTGTTGTGAGTTGATCTTGGAGATCTTCCTAATAACAAAATGGTAAGTATTTTTCTTATAACTTTAGCTTCATCTCTTCCCAATCAACAATTGGTGGTTGGCCTTACTATTTTATGTCTCTTGCATTGTCTGACCTTACTCTTTTAATTAAACTTCCAAATTCTGTACAAATCATTTTATGGAATATTGGAAAAATACTGCTCACCTTTGATTTTTCTTTCATAAGAAATAACTAGGTAGTTCTCGTACAATCATCAATGAATGTTACAAACCATTTAACACCAGAAATGTTGGATATTCTAGGCAGCCCCCATATATCAATATGCATCAAAGAGAAAGGGCTAGTGGATCGTATATTACTTGATGGAAACGACACTAGCTTAGCAAATTCACATGTATCACAATGAAACTACCGACATTTTCATTCTTAAAAGGTGAAGGAAACATACTTTTAAGAAAAACAAATAGTGGATGACCAAGGTGGTAATGATGAAGACAAATTTCAGATTTATTGGAAGATAGATTACTTGATAAGCAGGTGAAATAGCTTATTCTTTTTGTTCTTATTGCCACTCATGTCCTCAAGGTAATAATTCCACTCAAGTCCTCAAGGTAATAATTCCATTATTCACCTTAGCAAGCACAATGGTCCTCCCTGTAACCAAATCCTAAAAAACACAGTGTGCAAGATAGAAAGTCACTTTGTAATTCAAATGTTTGGTAATTTGATGAATAGATAAGAGATTGGAAGACAACTTCGAGACATGTAATACATTATGTAGAGACAAAGAATCAGCTAAATTTATTGTTCCTTGGCCTGCAACAGTTATAGGAAATCCATCAACAACAATAATTTTTCAGCCTCTAGGACATGGGTTATATGTTCCAAATCTAGTTAGGCTATAAGTCATATGGTCAGTAGCTCCTGAGTTTATGACCCAAGAGCTTGGGGAGGAATAACTTGAGGCATTCAAAGCATAAGAATTAAGGCACTTACCTGATTGAGCCAATGGACAAGTAGTAGAGGATTTTTCAAAAAAGTTGAGAAGGTTTCTTAGCTTGTCTATTTCTTCTTTCCTCAAATCTCCAGCATCAACATTGTTGGATTTTTCTTAAGGTTGGTCTTTCCCATTAGTGAAGTGGGCTGTACCTCCTTGAATCCTCCCTTACAGTTAAGGACATGTCCCTTCCCATAAAGTTTGAAGCAACCACCTCGCATATGGCATGGTTTTTTTACAATATGTGCACCAGACTGAGTCTTTATTTTTTGTGACGATCTTATTATTCATCTTTGCAAATAGTATTGTTGAGCTTTCTACTGTTTTTGGCTCCAATATAACTTCTCTTCTTTTCTCTTCGGCCCAAATCAGTGATATTATCTCATTCAGAGATATTAACTTTCCCAAAATTCTAAACTCTTATCTAATCCAATTCTACATTAAGGCTAGTAAGAAAATCATAAATTCTATCCTTTTTGATAAAGCTATTCAAGGTGGCTACATCTTCACCACACTACATCTAAACACATCGATACTGGTCCGTTTCCTAACCATAGATTTTTTGAAAGGTTGTCGTACTCTATAATAGAAAGGTTACCTCCTTTAGTAGCTGAAATCTTTGTTTTGAATTCATAGATTAGAGCACCATCTCCTGCCTTTGAATAGGTCTATCGAAGATTACTTCCATATGTCCTTAGCTGTTGGTAAGAACATGCTAGTGTCGCTTATTTTAAGTATCATGGCATTCTTTAATCCCAAGCAACAAATTTTGGGTCTCCTTTTTTCGGTCCAGTTCCAAGCAAGTGACTGATATTGCCTTTTCCATTGAGAAATGTTTGATCAAACTATGACCACTTCCAGTAATTTTTTCCATTAAGCTTGTAGGCTACTTGGATATTCTACAGATCCCCCATGTGTTGAGTAGTTAGTGTCTCTTCTAATTCGGTAGGGAGGGTGGTTTCTGAAATTTCTAACATGCTGAAGGTTGCAACAAGGACAAGGAATATTGGCAATCAAGGCCTAAGATAGGAAAAGATCAGCAATGAAGGTTGGCAAAAGAAGGTCCCAAAAGTAACTACTCTGATACCATGAACAAAAGGCTGAATGGTCACTAAATTAAATCATTTTTTATCCTAGGCTCTACATAATTTATACAAATGAGATTTGACTCCTATCAATCTCATGAAATCTAAAGTATCCTAAAAATCAGGAGATAATTATTCTATCCTAAAACAGAACAAAAATCATACGCTATACATGGAGTTCCTAGCTGCGATTGAAGAAAATATTTTGGATTTTGAACAACTGTTGCAGATACAAAACTAACATGCATTATGACGACATGTTTAAAGCACAAGTTGATGTAGCCTTTGTAGCTCTTGAAAAGGCTAGTTTTCCAAAGATGGAAATAATAGTTTATGAAACAGCTTAGGCTTCTTCTAGAGAAAAAGATGAGGCAAGTACTACTTTATAGAATTTGGAGCCTTACAATCATAATATGAGTAAATTTCTGGCAAATTGTGGAGCAAGAGGGGCATAGTTGTGGAACCCGCTTGCCAACTGGGATGTCCTCGGAAAAAGGGCCTAAAATAAATAATATAAAGGTTCCACGTAGGTTTAAATTTATAGAACCCTAACAGAGTTTTAAGGTTCCATCAATTTAGGATTTAAATTAAACATATCTAAAACATTAGAATTCTTTTTAAATTTATAGAACCCTAAGAGAGTTTTAAGGTTCCATCAATTTAGGATTTAAATTAAACATATCTAAAACGTTAGAAATCTCTTTAAACACTCTCAAATGTTTTAACTCAAAATTAAATTTTGGTGCAAATATTAGGGTTCAAATTGCTCTTTTTGCCTGTGTAAATACCATTATCCTACATAAGTCACACATATGTCTTATCCATGCCTGTCCGTACATGAGCATGAGGTACGCTTCGAAAGCTAAAAGATGAATGCAAATATTTAGGTTACATTAATGCAATTATGGATAATTATGGTTATGTTTTACAATTAACAAGTTTTAGTTTTAAATGCTAGCAAGTAAATAGTCATATCCTCTCACAGCTTTTTGGTTACCCTATTTGAAAATAAAAAGAGTAAGAAAACATATTTAAATAGAACAAAATATGAGAAAACAAACCTATGCCTTCTCGAATGGACAAATTTGGTCTTATGATTTCATCAGAATTGACCAGAAATACATCACCAATATAAAGATGATTCGTTGGGACATAGACACTGCATAGCTCCTGATAGCCATCATCCCTCTAGACCAACCATATATATCAACAAGAAACTCAAACAAAAGAAGTTACAATTAAACTATGCCAAAGTCAGTATTATAAACACTTTTCAATTTTGAGATGGTTCCATTGATATAGAACAAAAAGCTAGGCGAAGGAAAAAACAAGAGGGAAAAAAATCCTTGAAATAAAGTATGTACCTATGTACTTTGATACTACAGCATCAAGTAAGGGGAAGGTTTTTCTTTATTTGGACTTTACTTAGTTTTGGCAACTAGTCTAACCAAACAATTGATTAAGAAGATCTTTTAGCTTTAGCTAGATAAGTAGCAAATACCTGAAGGATGACTGTTGATGTGATGAACCCAAATGCATATTCACCATGACGAGGATGACGAATAATTGCAAGCTCTTTAAAGGCAGTTGTATTTTGGTCTGCGTGATAGAAGATGACAAATTAAAGAATTAAGAACGGAATTAAAAGATCAATTCAGTACTTGTTCACTCATTTAAGTCATCAATTTATCAAAACCAACTTAGAGTGTGATAATGTAGCCACACTTGTTTTCTTATGCCCTACAAGCAAAAGCTATTACCCCTATTTCCTTCACAAATTTTAATTTTTCCTTCTCTACTAAATGACAAAGGAAAGGCCAGGAAAGAGCAAAAGAAAGCAAACATTAATGTTGTGCACATGACTATTACAAGATGAGACAGATAATATTTGACAATAGAATGTTTACCACTTCATTTTTCATAATACCAAAAGCACAACAAAGTCGAATAGAATCACCTGGAGAAATGGCAGCACTAATTTGCTTAGACGCTGAATATATGTGCTTCACAAATGGCATTTTCTTAATGAACCATTCCCCAATCCAAAAAACAGTGGCACCCAACCATGATGAAGCAAATATGCCAACAAAGAATATAAAAAGCATTGAAGTGACAAAGCCAAGACCTACATCAAAATAAATGTCTAGCAATCAACAATAATTCACAAAAAGTCGAACTTCCAAAAATAGAAAAAGGAAATGATTTGGCATATTAAACTAATCAAACATGAAAAATGACATGTTTATTTACATGGTAAAACATGAGGATACAACGTAAACCAAAGTGTTTCACAGTAATAAAGAATCATAGCACAATCATGGACATATGGAGTAAGCACAAGAACATATAAGGGAAAACCAATTTGTTAATGTTAGAGAATAAGATCTGATTCTAATATGATTCAGTATCTTTAGGGATTACATGTATCTTTAGGAATTATGATTTGATTTGATTACAAGTATAATTATAACTTACCACACATGAAATCCAGTATATAAAGGGAGTGAGAGCTGTTGATTTCTGCAAGCTCTTCCCATCCCTTTTCTTAATTCACAGCATGGTATCATAGCAGGTTTTCTAATTCCTGCCTCTAGTTCCTTTTATTCCAACAACCAAACCCATACTCAAACCTTTCTCACAAAAATAAAACTAACCTCAACAATCTAACCCCATAAACACCTCAAGTAGCCACCAGCGACCAAGACAAAGGAAGAAGCAACACCGGTGAGTGTCCCACGCGCCGCCGGCAGCCGCTGTCCAACCAGTTAGTGGGCAATGACACTCTGTTGACCCTACTACTATGGACTGAACCGCACCAACTCCAAAAACCTATTGGTGATATGTTTTTTCTGCTTTTAATTGCTGAAAATTGGGTTTGTGTGTTTTAACCATAGTCGGTGATGGGTTTTTCTGTCTTTAATTGCTGGAAATTGGTTTTGTATGTTTGACATCATTGTTGATTTTGTTGTAGTCATAGTCCCTCTTTCGTTGTTGCACAAGTTGTTGATATTTGAAGTTTGTCTTCTTGTTAACATCATTTTGTATTGATTATATCATGAGTGACTTTAAAACTGACAATACTAACGGACAGCCACCCATTATGGTTCAAAAAATCACAAATCAGAAATTGAATGGAACGAATTTTGTTACTTGGGAGAAGGTAGTCATTGCATATCTCAAGGGCCTAGGTAGATACAAACATATCATGGATCTAGCTCTAGATATTAAGTCATTGGGGTATAAGAAGTGGGAACAACATCACAATCAAATAATAACAATCCTTTGGAAAGCCATGAAGCCAAATATTGCTAACACATGCCAACATGTAAAATCAGCAAAGGCGTTAGAGGAGTATGTGAGGCTTTTATTTTCTAGTAATGTTACTTGTATATATGATTTATCTGTGAAATTGTTCAAATGTGAGCAGGGAGAGAAGAATCAGACCAAGTATTTTTCAGAAACAAAGAATCTATTTTTAGAACATCTGGCAGCCCAGTCGTTAATGAAATAGAAAAGTTATTTGTGCTGAGATATTTGGCAAGCTTAAGGCCAGAATATGAACCAATTCGGGCCTAGATACTAGGTGGCACTGAACTTCCATCACTTGCTAAGATATATTCATCCATATCTCGATCCTTGAAGGCGCCAACACAAGTGGTGACAAGTTTGCTCTCGTTGTTCACAATAGTGGAAGAGCTAATGGAGGTTGAAGTAACTGAGGTGGTCATGGTGGACGTAGAGGAAGGGTAGATGAGGTCAAAGGAAATGTGACCATTATAGCATGGATGGGTATGTTCAGGACTATTGCTAGCACTTAAACGCAGAGTTGTGCTTCGAGCACTCCCAGTCTGCTAATATTATGGAGGCTTCTAGTGGTTCTGCCTTAATAAGTGAAAACAAATTAGTATTTGAAGAAGAATATGCAACTTTTCTACGGTATCAAGTGGCCAAGCAAGCAATCACACGAATTGCATCATTTGCTCACCTAAGTAATCACACAGCTTATATATCGTCCTCTGTTAAACCTTGGGTTATAGATTCAGGAGCCACTAACCATATTGTCAGTAATCCAAATTTTTTTTTATCAAATTACCCCTGTACCAAACTCTCACCAACTTACTATTGTTAATGGTTCCACTACTAGTATAAGTGGGGTTGGCACTGCATTTCCCTCTCCTTCAGTGACGTTACCAGCAATATTATATATATTCCAAAATTTTCATTCAACTTAATGTCTGTTAGTAAACTAACCAAATCATTAAATTGTTTTGTTTCTTTTTTCCCTCATTATGTTGTTATCCAAGATTTGAAGACAAAGAAGATGATTGATGGATGGCATGAATCTAGAGGTCTCTACTATTTTGACAATCATTCAATCGCCTGCCCAGTTGTTACTTCACCTCTCCAAATCCATAGTCGCCTTAGTCATCCATCCATCCAAAAATTAAAAAAATTGATTCCTAATTTGAATTCAAATCTTCATCTAGATTGTGAGTCTTGTCAACTTGGAAACATAATCGTGTTGCTTTTCCATCCAAAGTTAATAATAGAGTCGAAAGCTCTTTTGAGTTAGTTAATTATGACGTTTGGGGTCCGTCTCGTGTGACCTCAAAACTTGTTTTTCATTACTTTGTTGTTTTTGTTGATGATTGACCTAGAATGACTTAGTTATATCTAAAAAAAGAAATTTTCGAATTATTTTCTATTTTTTAATCCTTTTGCTCTGAAATCAAAACTCAACTTGGTTATCCTATTCACATCCTCAGAAATGATAATGTCAAAGATTATTTTTCTAAATCCTTTCAATATTACAAAAAAAAATTGTGGTATGATTCACAAATCTTCTTACTCTCACACAACACAACAAAATGGTAAATCGGGCATGTCATAGAAGTTGCTAGAACCTTACTGACTGAGATGAAGGTTCTCAAGGAGTGAGATGATGTCCTCACTGCTTAGTATCTTATTAACATAATGCCATCTACTACTCTCAACGGTCAGATCCCTCATATTCTTATGTTTCCTAATACCCCTTTGTTTCCTCTTCAGCTTGGTATCTTTGGATGTGTCTGTTTTGTCCACCAACTCCAGCCAAGAGTTGACAAATTACCTCCACGAACCATCAAATATATCTTCCTCAGTTACTCAAGATCACAAAAAGGTTATCGTTATTATAGTCCCTCACTTAAAAGATTCTTTGTATGCACAAATCTAACATTCTTTGAGAACATTGCATACTTCTTTAAGAGTCAAGATGCCAAAAACTTCCATCATTATTGACCCTCACTTCTTGACAACTCCTTGGATAATTCGCCTAAAAGTTTAGACAATTCACCAACCAATTCCAATCCTTCTTATCTTCATCAACTATCTCAAGTAGATTTGCAGGTTTATTCTCGACGACCTCGTCAAATGGTAGATGGTCATTTGCATGAGCCATCTCCTCCAGCGTCTAATTTGTTGCCATATCCAGAAAAACAGTGATCTAGATTGGCCTATTGCTTTAAGGAAAGGTAAACAATCTTGTACCCATTGTCCGATTTCCAACTTTTTTTCTTATAACTATGTGTCTGCCTCCTTTGTTCTTTCCTATCAAACCTGGATTCTGTGTCTATACCTAAGAGTATAACAAAGGCTATATAGAACCCTGGGTGGAAACAAGCTAGGCAAGAGGAAATTGCTGCTTTATGGTCAAATGACACCTAGAAGCTTGTTACTCCTCCTCCTGATGCCTCAATTGTTGGTTGTCAATGGGTATATACTATTAAGACACTTGTGGCTATCAGACGACTCAAGGTTCATCTTGTTGTTAAAGGACCACACAAGTCTACGGTATTGATTATTTTGAAACCTTTTCTCCTCTGGCAAAAATGGCATCAGTCCGTATGTTTATCTCCTTAGCCACAACTTATTATTGGCCTCTCTACGAACTTGAAATCAAAAATGCATTCCTCCATGGTGATGTAGCAGAAACAATCTATATGGAGCAACCTCTGGGGTTTGTTGCTCAAGGGGAGTCTGAGAAAGTGTGCCTATTGAAGAAATCGTTATATGGTTTAAAACAATCTTCTAGAACATAATTTGGACGATTTAGTTCAGCTGTGAAGAAATTTGTCAATCATTCGATATTCTATCAACAAACAAAATCTGGCAACATTCTATTGATCGTATATGATGATGATATTGTTATTACTAGTGATGATCAAAGTGGAATTCATAAATTGAACAAATTCTTGCAACAACTAATCCAAACAAAAGATCTTGGTCTATTGAAGTATTTTTTGGGAATCGAATTGCAAGATCTAAAGATGGTATTTGTCTCTCCCAATTCAAGTATGCTCTTGATCTCCTAAAAGAAGCTGGCTTGTTGGGATGTAAACCGGTAGATTCTCCAATGGATCCCAATCTCAAACTTGATGCAGACCAAGAAAAATTCTTAAAAGATCCAGAAAACTATAGGAGACTGATTGGAAAATTAAGCTATCTTATAGTTACCATGCCTAACATTCCATTCAATACAAGTGTGGTGACTCAATTTATGCAATCCCCTCAAACAAGTAATTGGAATGCAATTATTCAAATCTTGAAATACCTCAAGCACAATCCTGGAAAAGGACTCTTATATAAGAACCATGGGCATTGCTTAGTTCAGGCATATAGTGATGCTGATTGGGCTAGTTTTAGGACTGATCAGCGATCTACTATGGGGTATTGCATGTTTATTGGTGGCAATATGATTTCATAAAAAAGCAAAAACAAACAGTGGTTTCTTATTCAAGTGCACAATTAGAATATCGAGTCATGGCATATACAACTCGAGAACTTGTCTGCGTAAAATATATGCTACAGGAACTTAGATTTCAACTAACACAACCTATGGAGCTAATGTGTGATATTCAAGTAGCCATTTACATTACTTCTAATCCAGTTTTTCATGAAAGGATAAAGCATATTGAGGTGGACTGTCAGGTGCAACAAAATGTGATAAGAAACACTCATGTGAAGTCTGAGGACCAATTAGCTAATCTATTTACCAAGTCTTTGGTTGGAGGTCGTGTAACACAACTGTGTAACAAGCTTGGAACTTATGATATATATGCTCCAGCATGAGGGAGAGTGTTAAAGAATAAGATCTGGTTCTCATATAATTAAGTATGATTCAGTATCTTCAGGGATTACGTGTATCTTTAGGAATTATGATTTGATTTGATTACAATTATAATTGTAACTTACCATATATGAAATCTAGTATATAAAGGGAGTGAGTGCTGCTGATTTCTGCAAGCTATTCCCATCCCTTTTCTTAATTCACAGCATTTAATAACAAATATACAGAATCAATCATGAAAAGGTCCTTTTGCAATTGAGAAATTTTTGTTATGAATAAAAATACTTGAAGAAAACTACTAGCATGAGATATCTAGAAAAGAGTGAAACCTTAAAAGCAAGAATCATAAACATGATGCATACAGGTCAACCTTCTTATTATCATAACAAAGGGGTTACAAAATAGGAGTAACCCTCCAATTACCCTGACCCCAACTCACCCCAGGTAAGGATTTGTACTCAAGATCACTTTATTCGAGTCAAATTGAAAAGTAACTTGCTGTCACGTGGTTAAATATCAAGTAGAAAGAACGTCTGATTAATGCTTACCAAATATGTCAATTCCAAGTTTAGCATATATTGGACTGAAGAAACCATCTACAAACTCGATAAACCACCATGTGACCAGAAATGTAACAGCAACAGGGAAGAGAACAACACTGCAATTGCATCATTTAAACTATGTTGGAAAAGAGATAGATGATCTAAATGCAAAAAGGAGAAAGTATTAAGAAAAAAAATCCCCAAAAGCAAAGGAAAGGAAAGGAAATTAGGTTAATTACCATCCACTCATGAACTTCTTGGAAACCCAACTTTGAAGAACAGCACATGACGCCTGAAAATGGAAAACAAAAATCCAAATGACATTTAGTATTAGTAGAGAAGGCGAAAACCAAAATAACGTTAGCAACGTCTCTCAAAATCTGATGTTGTGGAAGCTATTTGTTATTTCCTTTTGGAGTGAACTAACACCGCATTGAATTATTCACCATATTAAGACTTGAACTACAAACTAAGAACAATCTATCTTATCTATTTACTAACCAACTCCAGTTCTAATCAAAACTTTATAGCTAATAGCAAAATTGAAAATCAAGAAAAAAAGGCTAGAAATGGGACAAAGATAACAGAGAAGAGCACCAACCTTGCGAGCGGAGGAAGTAGGAGAGGTAGGAGGAGACTTGGGGCGGTCGTCGGGGTCCGGGTCGGGGTGCGTCAGGCCTTGACTCAGTGAACTCGACGTCACTTCCTTGTCCTCTGGCATCTTTTTTTTTTTTTTTTTTGGTTCTGAAGAGAGAGAGAGTCAACTTTAACAAGTTCAGCTCGGCTTGTGCATCCTGCAGAGAAAAAGGAAATAACGTGCAATTGTAATGCACGTTTGGAATCGGACAATACGGCCTTGTTCGGCAATAAGCTCGTTGTACTAGCTGGAAGTTAATTTTATCAGCTGTTAGTTATAGTTATCAACTAATTTAACTAGTAGATTGTATTAATTGTTTAATATTTGACGTTTAGTAAAATTAGCTGTTTAGTAACTGTTTATGTGTAAAATGAATTATGAGGATATGACTTTAAAAAAATTATAAAGATATGAATATTATATATCTAAATATTTTGTTGCATATTTTTATAAGAATTTAGAATTTAAATATTTAATTATACAAAAATTAAGTTTATAACTCTAATAAAAAAATATGAAACATGTAATAATAATAATAATAATAATAATAATAATAAGGAAGCCCTTATTTCCAAGACAATTTTGTTTATATCCACGAAAGTTAAATTGCCACATCATTCACAATCCAAAATCTCTTACACGATCCAAAATCTCACACCAAATTCTCATCTAGCTTCATATATTCAATTTCCCTTGCTTATCTGTTGGTTTTTCATAGCACAGTTTAATATTTATTAGCTAAAATAATTATGAAACATCATTTCATTTTGTTCAATAGTTT
>JAOTAX010000006.1:13715845-13728858 GCA_025629825.1 Erythroxylum guanchezii | reverse complement strand
GGGGCCATACACAGCCAAACGTTCCAATCCAACACAAGCCTCAGGGGTTGAAATCTTCTGTCCCACTTACCCAAGCCTCAGTCCTTACAACTGCCCATATCCATGCCTTCACCTAGTGGAAATCGTCGATGCATCCATCAGCAAGCTCCCTCTATCGCTCCAGGGCTTGAAACCATAATAGCTTCAGTGTCGAACCTAGGCAGGGCATTTGTCCAGGGCCCACCATAATAAAGGGACCCATCTTCATTCATAGGGTAATAAATGTCAGTTTAATGTTGGAAGCTAGCTTTCAAGAGGGTCATCTTTAATGTATTTGCATTTATTCCAGAAGAGTAATAAATGTCACAGAAGTTTCCCAAATTATCTTGGAAGTTGTTAATGTGTTTGCATTTATTCCAAAAGAGTAATAAATGTCAGAGAACGTTGGAAGCATCCCAAATTGTCTTGGAAGCTAAGGAAGCTATATTATCTCCGGTAATATAGCAGCTTCCAAGATTGAAACTTAATATAGCTACTTCCAAGGTTCAAAGTTAACGTTAACTTATTATACTTATAAATAGTTTTGAAGTATTTAGGTGTATTTTCTACCCTTTAATTTCTTTATTCTCATCAAGATGTATTTTTTACCCGCTAATTTCTTGTTAACTTATTATACTTATAAATAGTTTTGAAGTATTTAGGTGTATTCTTTACCCTTTAATTTTTTTATTCTCATCAAGGTGTGTTTTTTAGCCTTTAATTTCTTTATTTTCATCAACATATGAATCTAAGATACTCCAACTAAAAAATTGGCAAAAAAAAAATTCACTCTTTTGTCATCTGAGTTCTGAGTGATAATTTAAAGGTAAAGTTTTTTATTTTTTAATTTATTTTTAGCTTATTAAATATTTGAATATGTTATAATTAATTTGTAATTTGTCATTAACATGGACATTATATTGGTATTTTAAATCATAACATTAATATTAAATGATATTATATTTATCTGTGTTTCCCCTTTTTTATTTTTAGATTACTTATTATTTATAAAAGTAATTAAACATTAATAAATAATTTATTTTTGTAATTGTAATTTTCATTATACTTTGCCACAAGTAATGTAATAATTGCCAGATTTGTGTTCTTGTAGAGTTCATATAAGTTTAGTGATAATATGACTAAATCAAATAATTTAAGTTACTCAATTCAAAGATTACATAAATGGTTTCCTTTATTATAAAAATTTGTATGATTCTATTAAACATGTCGTGATAATAAAATAATAATAAAAATAATATTCAATCATTTACACAACTTGCAAAATAGGATAATATTTGCCTTATATAACTTATAATATTTAATAACTTAGAATATACTTTTCTGTGTTTTCTCCTAAGTATGTTAATTTCTTGTATTTGTAGAAAATAATGTTTCTCTATCATTAAAATTTGCTCTTTTTTCATTTTTAATATTGGATATTAGAATTTTCTACTTATTTTTTTCCCTTATCACAAACATAATACCCCTTATATATATTTGTGATATATTGTGAAGCTATTGGTGTTTAGTTATGTCTGTATACTTCTTCCAGCTCCATACAGGTGCTTTTATTCTTTTTCTACTCCAATTGTGTTATAATTGGTTTATATTACGTTGCCTAAAGAGCGCTTGTCTGGAAGTAAAAAAAGGGGGGAAATAAGAAAACAAGTAGAACAGTAGATAAAATCCCAAAAGGAGCAATTGATAAATTTATTAAAAGAGTAAGCTCCTTTAGTGAGAGTCCTGAGGAATTAGGTAAAGGTAGTTTTGAACAACATAAAGAAAACTTAAGTGATGAGATTTATATTCATGAGGATATTAGAAATTTGAGTGAGTATGATCGTGTACCAAATGCATCCACTTTAAAAAATTAAAAGGCAGATGAGCAAGTAAGCCCTATATTGGATATTTATGATCCTAGAAATTGGGATAATCTTGATAATAAAGCAAGGGATATTTTAATTGAAAAAGGTACTGTAAGAGAATTGAATCTTGTGTTTCCTTTAAACAATACCTCTCGTCATTTTTCATATTCTTATTATTATAGAAATTTGAGTAATGGAGATCTTAGCGATAGAAAATGGTTGGTTTATTCTAAACATATAAATAAAGTATATTGTTTTGTGTAAGTTGTTTAAATCTAATAACAAACAAAGTACATTAGCAAATGATGGATTTAGAGATTGGAAGAATCTTAGTGAGAGACTCAAAGAACATGAGAATTGCATTAAGCATATGACTAATATGAGAACTTGGAATGACTTAACAGTGAGATTAAGCAAAAATTAAACAGATGATAAAGATTTACAATAAGAAACTGTAAAGGAGAAAGAACGTTAGAGACAAGTTTTGATAAAAATAGTTTCTGTTGTGAAATATCTTGTTAAATATAATTTGGTTTTTCGAGGATTCAATGAGAAACTTTACCAAGATGGTAATGGTAATTTTTTAAGATTGATTGAGATGATTGTTGGATTTGATGTAATAATGCAAGATCATATTAGACATATTAAAAATCATGAAATTCATCATCATTATCTTAGTCACAAAATTCAAAATGAGTTTATTTCTCTGTTAGCCCATAGTGTTACAAATTCTATCATAGGGATCATTAAAGAGGCAAAATACTTTCTATTATTCTTGATTGTACCCCAGATTTGAGTCATCAAGAACAAATGAGTTTGTTAGTACAATGTGTGAATATGTCAAATAAAAAACTAAAAATAGAGGAGTACTTTTTAGAGTTCTTGAAGGTAGATGACACATCTAGATTGAGACTTTTCAATGAATTATGGAATGCATTTAATTATCTTTATCTTAATGTTTATAATGTAAGGACAGGTTATAACAATGGTTTTAATATGAAAGGAAAACACCAAAGGATCTAAAAGCGATTACTTGAAATAAATCCAAGAGCATTATATATGCCATGTGCTTGTTATAATCTTAATCTTACTCTTAGTGATATGACACATTCTTGTGGTAAAGATGTTTCATTTTTTGGAGTTGTACAATGCATATATACATTATTTTCAAGTTCTCCTAAAAGGTGGAATGTTTTACTTGATAATGTTTTAAGCTTAACCATGAAATCATTATCTAACACTTATTGGAAGAGTGGGAAAAAAAAGTGCTAAAGCTATTAGATTTCAAGCTCCTCAAATAAGATTGGCTTTGGTGGAATTATCTAGATCTTGTGATGATGTCAAGTCAAAGAGTAAAGCAGAAAGTTCAGTTATAGTACTTGAGAGCTTTGAGTTTTTACTCGTTATGGTAATTTGGTATGATATGTTATTCGCTATTAACATGGTAAGTAAAAAGTTGCAACCTAAATCTATATGCATTAATGCTACTATAAAGCAATTAGAAACTGTGATGATATTTTTTGAGAAATGTAGAGACGAAGGGTATGGCTCTAGTATGTATATTGCCAAAAGTCTTGCACATGAGATGAATGTAGAGCCTACATTTCCAACTAGACGTTATAAAATTGACCACGATGGAGAAATACAATCAGCTGAGGATTCTTTCAGAATTAATTACTTTCTAGTTGTTGTGAATATGACAATTGCTTCATTAAAGAACATATTTGAACAATCAACGACATTTGATAATATTTTTTAATTCTTATTTGATTCAAAAAAGTTAAGGTCGTCGGATGATAACGAATTAAGAGAATGTTGCATTAATTTTACAACGAGTTTTTCTTATGATAATGTGTCAAATGTGGATTTAGATGATCTTTTTCTGAATTAAAAGCATTATAAATGGCTTTGCCAAATGAGTTAATGTCATCAATTGAAATTTTAGAATTTGTTAAAGCTGCAGATTGTTATCCAATTGTTTCAATTGCTTATCAAATTCTATTGACTATACCTGTGACTGGAGCATCAATTGAGAGAAGTATTTCAAAGTTAAAATTATTGAAAACCTACTTAAGATCATCAATGTCACAAGAAAGGTTTAATAGTTTTAGCTATGTTATGTATTGAGAAGGATATGTTGGACAATATTGATCTTGATAATATTATTAATGATTTTGCATCTAGAAATGCACAGAGATATTGTTTTTCATAAATCATGATCATCTATGTATTTGTTAGTTCAATTCTCTTAGTATTTACAGTCTAATATTGTTGTTCAATTGTTGTTATTGCTATTTTGTTGTTATTGTTACTATTTTTAGTGATTTTATTGTTACTGACATTTACAAGATATTATTAGCTGATATTATGATCATTTAATATTTGGTTGAGTATGTAGACTTATAAATTGAGTCACTTATGTTTCATACAAACATGTAAACTGGGCGAAGTAAAAAAAAAAGCCCCAATAAATTGACAATATACAAATAAGTAAACTTTATAAAACGATAGGGACATCCCTAAATAGCTTCTAATCTTTTTGAACCCTCACGTGACATGGTGCATGCAACCCATCCCCTCGAACACCAACAATCCCATGCAGCTACCCAAGGGCTGAAAAGACCCACCAAAACATTACCACAACAGCATTCAGTTGTCATTCTCTCACCCCCACCCCCCCACTCACAACCCACAAAACCCCACTCCCCAACCTTGTGACGTCCCTAGTTCTACTCGTAAACACTGAGGATGAGGACATGATCGAGGATCAAGTTTCTCCAGGAGCCTCGAGTAATGATGTCGCAACTGATATTGATGCCGCAGATGGACTTGCGAAGACTCTAGCTATGGAGTCATAACTTTGAATCTTTTATGAATTTTAGTTATGTAACATGGAACTGTCAAGGGGTATTTTCCCTCAAATTTTGATAGATCCTTCGTAACTTATGTCAAATGTATCATCTGAATTTTTTTGCATTGCTAGAAACTCGAGTGGCTAGAGCGAAAGCAGATGATGTAATCTGGGGTAGTGGTTTTGCTCGCTCATATAGAATTAAAGTTTTTAAGTTCACAGGAGGGATTTGGCTTCTTTAGCATGATCACTTGTGCATCCGCATCATCAAAAATAACTTTCAATATATTCATTTTGTGGTGGAGTTAGTTGAGCACAAACTTTTTCTTATAGTTGTCTATGCAAGTCCGCAACCTCAGGCTATAAAATGACTTTGTTCGAATCTGGTGAGATGAGGGAGTCACATTTCTGAACCGTGGCTGCTTAGTGGCAATTTTATTGTCTTTTGCATGACTCCGAAAAGTTAGGAGTTTCATCAAAAAAGGGAGCTTGTAGGCTTTTCCAGCAGTGGTTCTTCAATGCACAATTGCTAGATTTTGGTTTCAAGGACAAAAATTTACCTGGGCCAAAGGTCGGGTTCGTCAACAGTTGGATAGAACAGTGAGTAACATCTCTTTTTTAGATAAATTCCCTACTACCACTATTGTCCACCTTCCGTGCGTGGTTTCTAATCATTGCCCTGTTCTTACTTGGTTATTAAACCAGTGAAGCTCCAGCTAGTCCACGAGGAGGTTCAAGTTTCTCGCTCCTTGGTTGATAAACTGTAGCTTAAAATGGATGCTATCAAGGATAGTCTGGGAAAAATGCTCCAAGGTCCTGAACTAAGACAACATATTATGGAGTACTTTCACAATCTATATACTCTCAATACACATGCCACCATTTCAGAGGGCAGGGCGAGTCTTTTTCTGAATATTGAGGATAATGCGATGGCGAAGCTACAGGAGACAGTAACCAAAGAGGAAATTCATAGTGTTATTTTCAACATGAAGCCGATGAAGTCTCCTGGACTAGATGACATTAGTCCCCTTTTTTACCAAAAATGTTAGCATGTAATTAGTCCATCTATCTGCCACTTCATGCGGGGGATATTTTGTGCTTAAAAAATTCCAATAGAGATGAACAAACATTCCTTATGCTCATCCCAAAGAAGGAGCAAGTTGACTCCATAGAGCTAGTCTGCCCTACCAGTCCCACCAGTCTATGTAATGTTATCTACAAGACAATATCCAAAGTTATAATTTATCGTTTGAAAGGAGTGCTCCCCTCGCTTATCAACCCAGCGCAAACAAGTTTTGTGCCTGAACGACAAATCATGGATAACATAATCCTTGCTCAAGAAATTATTCATTCTATGCAGTGGACCAATAGGCACAAGGGATTTATGGCTATTAAAGTGGATCTAGTAAAGCATACGATATGATCTCCTAGGATTTTTTACAAGACACCCTAAGGCATGCAAGACTCCCCTCTGACTTACTAGATTTGATTATGGAGTGTGTGACTTCCTCACATGCACATTTTAATTAATGGTGAAGCTTTGGATGCTTTCACTCTAAAGAGAGGAAATCGTCAAGGTGACCCTCTCTCGTCATACTTCTTTATTTTATGCATTAAGAGACTAACACAAGACATTGTTAGGACTGTAGAGTGTAGAATGTGGTTCCTTTCTGGTTCAATAATCAGAGCCTTCCTATCTCTTTTTTTTTTTTTTGCGAACAATCTTTTACTATTTGCTAAAGCTTCCAAGGCACAAGTCCAGGTAATCAGGCAGCTGATGGAGGATTTTTGCACCCAGTCTAGACAGCGTATCAACAAAGCTAAAAGGGTAGTCTTCTATTAAAGAAATGTGTCTACGTATGTAAAAACACAACTATCTACAAGACTTGGCTTTCATACCACAAATGATCTAAGTCGATACTTAGGAATGTCGATCCTACATGTCTAGATTACTAGGAGAATATATGCAGGTATCTTGGAAAAAGTTTAGAAGAGGTTATTGGGTTGGAATGCGTTTAGTATTTCGTCGGTCGGCCAGGTTACATTATATTTGTGATAAAATTGAACAACATATTCATCATTTTATTTGGGCCTCATGTAATACCACCCGAAAGCTCAGTTTAGTAGCGTGGGAAGAGGTGTCTCATAATGAAGCGAAAGGCAGATTGGGCATCCGAAAGCTTCGTGAGATGAATGAAGCCTTCCTTATGAAAGCTGGATGGCAATTAATCCACTCCCCAGATAAGCTTTGGGTTCAGGCTTTAAGGGCGAAATACAGACTCAGGAAGTAGTGTCATGTGTTATTAAGAAGAGGGGGTCTCCCTTTTGGAAAGCAATAAGTGCTTTGTGAGACAAACTTACTGATGGTTTAGCCTGGACTATAGGCAATGGTCATCTTGCTCGATTCTGGACTGACCGATGGTCGATCCATGAGAATCCTCAGACTGCTTATGTACATTGTGAGCTTCCAGAGCATATATTGAAAAAGCCAGACAGTGCCTTTGTACAACCGGATGGGAGCTAGCATTGGCTACACTTTGAATCGTGGTTGCCTTCGGGTATCCTTATGAGTATTATTATTGGTTCGAGGCCTATCTACGGAGGAGGTGAGGACAAGTTCTATTGGCGCCATTCTGCCAATTGCCTATTCTCTATTAGCTCTGTGTTGGATTACAGATTTTGCCAGCAATGTTGGTAGACGTTCAATTCTGATCACTGAGTTGCTAGGCATTCTTCATGGTTTGCGTTTTGCATGGAGTCAAGGCATTAGGACTATATGGGTGAAGTATGACTGCGAATTGGTCATCACATAAATTCTACATGGAGAAAATGGGATTGGTAATGAGCATATTTTAACCAACATTCAGGAGTTTCTTCAACAAGACTGGGGAGTGCACCTCCAGTTTGTGCCTAGGGAAGCTAACCACTATGCACATTTTATTGTGAAGTACGCTCGTTGTTTTCTCCATAGCTTTTATGTTCTGCCCTCTCCACTGCTTGGCATGGGCGATTTGTTACAGGATGATAGTCGTCCTCAGCCTAGTGTTGAGTAGCTGTTAAGCAGTATGCCTCCTTCTACTAAAAAAAAAAACCTAATTTAGTAGCACAGTAATTAAAGGTAATTTTTTGCCTAACCTCCACCAAAATGGAAATATTGTTATCCTCTTTTATGTCTTCTTCCTTTGGTTTTTTATCTTTCTTAACACTCTTCTCATTATTTAACTTTTCACTTAAGTAATTAAAATACAAAACCATAACTTTTATTCCAAACATATCCAAACAAAAGTACCACGTGTGGAACATACATATGCTTGAATGCATCTTTTAACGCAGAAAATGGTACTACTTCTACTTGTGTCAGGTATGATAGAGAACAAAGTCATCAAATGACTAGTTTTATGAGCAAATGAATAAAACACCCAAACGTCCAATATTTGTAGCCAAGACTAAAAATATAGACCAACCACCATCAATAATTGACTTAAGTGATCGCTAGAAGAACCAACTCACGCACCAATTTGTCCCTTCCAAATCAAGCAACAAAGAATCTACTAAAAGTTGGATCTTCCATAATATGTTTGGCCATATTGCCAATTATCATCAGCAACATAGGGAAACTCCAGTGTTCTCATATCACTAGTGGTGACCTTGAAAGACAAACTTTGACCTATCAATTTGACACCAGTTTGCCAATTTTGACCCCAGTTTCTTGACATTGCAATCCACCCCGTGTAAGAACCTTTAATCTTGACATTCACAACGTCACCAGCTCCGCCAACATTGTGAACCAGGACAAGAGTCCAGTAAGCGTTGCCCTTGATATCAAACGTGACTGCACCTCTTCTGTTACACCAAACTCTGCGGTATTTGACCGGAATTATTCCAGCTCTATAGTATGCGAGTCTTGTAAACATTGGCATTGCCAAGTCAAAGTGTTCTTGCGGAGGATTGCACCAGTTACCATCTGGTTTGGAGTAATTTGGAGGGCAGAAATTTGTTGCGGTGACTTTGATGGTTCCTGCATTAGGTATGCACCATTGAGGATCGTTTACACACATAATTTCGAAGCAAGCTCCACAGGCTTGGCCATTGTTGAATAGTGCCGAGCTCAGTGCAGCAGTTTTTAGCCCATATCCTTGTTTGAAAAGATCACCATATCCACATGCTCCCTCTGCCAGTGATCAGCGGCCACCCGGGCATGTCATGCAAAATTTTCATCAAAGGTTGTGTTAACTAGCAATTTGAAATAAAACAATACATAAATGATTAGATTGTACCAATATGGTTCCAAGTTGTATTGTACTAAAAAAAAGGCTTTATTAATATTACTTCCTAGGTACTAAAATTTAGTCATCAGGATCCAAGTTTGCCCTTGACCCTATATGCTCATCATCAACAACTCTTAAGACGTAACAGAATGGCCAAACTACTTTTACCCCATCAATACGAGCATCAATGATAATTGTACAAACGAAACAAGTAGTTGTTGCATATTCGTTTTTCCCTTTTGTCATTTAAAAACGTGAAAATTTCATCAGAATTTGAAGTCACAGAATAGCAGAAGATATTGAAACCTACGCATCGTATCTGCACCGTTCATGTCGCCATAAAAGGTTGCATGAGCATCACGCCATCCGTAGTATCTTTGGACACCGTAGTTCATTTCACGGCACCTGGCCACGCCCGATATAACTATGAGCAAAATGGATTTAACGAAGACATTCTCGTAACAGCCCATGATATTCATGGGTGAACGAAAAAGATAGTAAAATGAAACTGAAAAGATACTTCAAAGACCATGAAAAGTTCCACGATTAGTCTATAAACCTTATGTCCTGGTATTTATTTCCATGATATGAAATCTCAATACAAGAAGGAAACAAATTAATATTGCATATCAGGAATTAAGGAAACATATCAGTGTAGCAAAGGAGCAGTTTAAGAAAGGATGAATGTGGACGAGATCTGAGGAAACTGGGATTACAAGAAAGGAGGAAAATAACTAATTGAATCTTATATTGCTTATCTAAGGTAACTAAATTTCAACTTGGTATACTGTTACCAAATAGTAGTAAGTTCATAGCAAAGTATCCAACTGTTTTATTGGGAAGAAGAAAACTCATATGATCTTTACCAAGTTAAATTGATGTGCTTATTGAGCTTTATTTCGTAGAAATTAATATGCGGATTCTGTATCGTGAAAGCTTTGACTATGTTGAACACCAATATACGTTGTTGTAATGAAAGAATCGGACCAATCGATAATGATAGATTTTAAATAAATCACAGGAAATTCTTATAATTTTGAATATGATGAAATTTTTTTATATATTAAAAATTAAAGAGAAAAAAATGCACATACATAAGAGAATAAAAACGTCCTAGCGTGCAAAGGAGTTTCAGGAAATAAACTCAAGGGAGTCCTGGAAGATGCACGAGAGTGTTAGCAGTGTTGCCCTCTCGAGGGCATGGATAAGTGTGGTATTGGATAGCCTTTGTAAACCCTCACGGTTAATTACTAGGAGATACATACTGCACAATTGCGCAGTAATATAAATGCCCGCTTAGTTTAATTTTAACGTGTTATATTATTATATAATTTAAATGTATAAATAAATATAAGTAATTTAAAAATTTGTAATCACATTATAAATATTTAAAATGTGAAATGTATATTTTATTAAAAAGGTTAAATTTTGTTATATTTAAAATATATATGTTAGAATATCATAAATGAATAAGAAAAATTAGTTAGGACAAAAAAAAATTAATTAAGAAAATGTATAAATGTATAAAATATATAAACTAAATTTAAAACCTCAAGCAAAATTAGTTTAAAATAAATAAATATTGTGTAAATTAAAATTTTGTGATAACATTATTAATATTTAAAACTTTAAATGTATAATAAGAAAATAATTATAATAAAATTATTAAAAATATATAAATCTTAATATAAAAAATGAACTGGTAAATTTAGCTAGTAAAAATTTGAAATAAATAAAAAAATAGGAAATGAAATATGATCATTCACGGTATACAAAACTTATAAATATATAAGTTAGAATGTTAAAAATAGATTAGTTAAATTAGTTATGTGATTGGAAAAAAAAAGTTAAATGTTTTTATATGAATTAAATATTGTAGTTAATTAAGTAAAAAATAGTCACATGTTACATTAATACATTATATAATTTTAATGTATAAATAAATATCAGGTAATTTAAAATTTTGTAATCAAATTATAAATATTTTAATTTTGAGACGTATATTTTATAAAAAAGGTTAAATTTTGTTATATTAAAAATATATAATTTAGAATATCATAAATGAACAAGTAAAAATAGTTAGTCAAAATTTGGGATGAAAAATTTAAAAATTAAGGAAATGTATAGTGTAATGTACTTGTTATAAATGTATAAAATATATAAACAAAATTAGAAAACTCAAACAAAATAAGTTTAAAATAAATAAATATTGTGTAATTTAAAATTTTGTGATAAGATTATTAATATTTAAATATTTAAATGTATAATAAGAAAAAAATATGATAGAATTATTAAAAAATATATATTTGAATATTAAAAATGAAATGGGAAATTTAGTTAGTAAAAATTTGGAATAAAAAAAAGGAAATGACTCCCGGGTGTGACTTAACTAGAACAAAGTTATTATATTTAGTTATTTCAATTAATTAAGATAATGAAAAAAAAGTCCCAACATGTTATATCATTTGATATATAAATGAATATTGAGCAATTTTAAAATTTGTGATCAAATTATTAAATATTTGAATGTTTAAATTTTTAAATGTATATTAAGAAAATAATTGTGATAGATATTAAAAATATATAAGTTAGAATATTAAAAATGAATAACAAAATTAGGTTGTAAAATTTTTGAATGAAAAAATTAAAAAAAGTAGGAAATGTAAAGTGTGATGTATATGTTATAAATGGATAAAGTATAGAAAATAAATATAAATATAATTAAAAAGAAAAAAATGTATATCATCATTCAATTATTAATTTTATAATCAATTGAATAATTTAGTTATAATTAAATACGTAAACATTTGGAGTGGAAAAATAAGATAATTTAGGAGCTCCTTTGAAACCTTGCCGTGACTACAAATCTTTATTTCTTTGAAACGTAGTCACGGGAATAAGTCACACACGTGACTAAAAAATTTCAAATAAATCTTAAATAATTTTTTTCTTATTTTAATTTTAACTAACTCAGTATTTTTTAGTCATGGATAAAAATTTTTCTTATTTTAATTTTAAGTAACTCAGTATTTTAAAAAAATTAAGGAAATATATACTGTATTTGTTATAAATGTATAAAATATATAAACTAAATTTAAAAAATAAGTTTAAAATAAATAGATACTATGTAATTTAAAATTTTGTAATGAGATTATTAATATTTAAAATTTTAAGTGCATAATAAGAAAAGAATTATGATAGAGTTATTCAAAAATATATAAATTTGAATCTAAAGAAAGAACTGATAAATTAAATTAGTAAAAATTTGGAATGAAAAAAAAAAGAGATAAAATATGATCATTCACCTTGTACAAAACTTAAGAATATATAAGTTATTTCAAGATGTAGTTATGGGTGTGACTTGACTGCGTTAAATTCATTTCAAGATGTGTAGTCACGGGTAACAAATTTTAAATAAATCTCATATTAACTTTTTCTTATTTTAATCTAAATTAACTATTTTTAATAAATTTTAAATAGTTTTTTCTTATTTTAATTTAAATCAAGTATTTTGATTTAGTTTGTTTAATAAGTTACAGCCATGACTAAGAAATTTAAAATACCTAGTTAACTAATCAACCTATTAATTATAATTTAATTAGCAAATTAATTATATATAAATTACACCTAATTAAAAATTACAAAATTATATTAATTATGAGGATAAATAATTAATTTTTAAATAAATTTTAATCCATTCATCAATTATATTAATATAATTAATTGATTAATTATTACGTATTAATATTCAGTATATATGTTACTCATGACCAAAGAAATGAATTCCGTTCCGTTCCGGCCGATACCGGCCGAAACGTTCCGTTCCGGTCGGAATTCGGAACCGGAATGGGATCAAAAATATCGTGTAAAAAATTCGGTCGATACCGGCCGTTTTCAGTAGGTATCGGCCGGTACCGCTGATACCGAAAAATTCCGGGTAATTCCGCAAAAATAAAATTTCCTAGGGACTATTTTGCAAATATGAAAAATTTAACCCTAAATCTACCCCCC
>JAOTAX010000006.1:13693444-13714556 GCA_025629825.1 Erythroxylum guanchezii | reverse complement strand
CTCCATCCATAATCTAGATAATTTGCATGAAAGTTGTAAGGTGCAACAAAAAAATTATATTAAAAAAAGAAATAGATGTAATCTATTTAAAAATTTAAATAATTTATATATCATAAATACTTCAAGTAAATTGAAAAGATTTTTCATGTATCATCAATCTCGGTAATAATATACTTTCAATTAAAATATTATTTTCTTGTGAGTTATTTAATCTATTAAACGATCATGTTAAACCTATGAATAGAAATTATAACAATTACATGTACAAATCTAATTTCCTATATGTTATTTTCATGTAATGAATTTTTAAAAAATTATTACAGTAGATGCAGTGTGCTTGTCTGCAAATGAACCATAAGACTTCATCTTTTTTTAAAAAAAAAAGAAAAAGGAAGATGACAAACCTCGTTCAAGTTCACGCTTGAAGGATCCACCATTGTTATTTGTTGATGTCCACAATTTGTTTCTGATTTGAGACGCCAAAAAGAGAGAGAGAGAGAACGCAGTTTCTGATTTGAGAGGTCAAAGCGAGAGAGAGAGAATTTGGTGTAGATTTTGGTGTGAGCTTTTGAATATATGAAGCTGGATGAAAATTTGGTGCGAGATTTTAGTCCTAGCGAGGGAAATTGAATATATGAAGCTGGATGAGAACTTGGTGTAAGATTTTGAATTGTGAATGACGTGGCAATTTAACTTTCGTGGATATAAACAAAATTGCCGTGGAAATAAGGGCTCCCTAATAATAATAATAATAATAATAATAATAATAATAATAATATGGGATACTTCAACTTCGGCCCTTTTGAGATTTATTGTTGTGGAATTTTCTTGTTTTTTTTGTAGATCAATAAAAGTCTTATAACTCATGTCTTTGGTAATTTCTGAATTAATGTCTTACTTGTTTATGATGTTCACTTAAAGCTCCTACCGTGATCAATTTGATTGAATTTTACTTAATTGAGTTTACAGGTTTTTCATAGTTAAACAAATCTAACTAGCACGTGTACATAAGTAGGACAATATTTGCATATAGATACTACACTATTCCCTGGCAATTGTTGTTATAACTTTCTTGATGTACTTGTTTAGGAGTAATATTTTGTTAATTTAATTGGATCTTCTGCAGGAATATCACAGTATCACACACTGATTAGACCATCTTATCAAAATACATCTGCCTTACGAAATTTGTCAACATTTAGTATGTCTAATAATAAAGTTGCAATGTAACCTTAGCAATGTAACAGAAAGTGGCGAGGGAATGAGGTAGGCAGTTAAGTTTGAGAGTATAATTATCTTTGAAGAAGCTGAATATTAGTTGATAGGATGAAAAGCTCCTCTCAAATAGCTTTTCAAAAAATGGCTGGTTGGGTTGAATCAGTCAACTCAATCAGCTATTAACCAAACAAGTATATTAGCTGTTTGATATAGTCAAACAGCTAATACTCCTTAATCAGCTGAAATATAGCTGAAAAGCCATCCACCAAACACTCTCTATACTGTTGGTTGGGTTCTTAATTAGGCTATTTTTACTTCAACGTTAAATTTTTAATAGGATAGAATAAAATAAAATAATTTATAATGAAATAAAATATAAATAAATAAAATATTAAAAATTATTAATTAAGATAAATGAAATGAATCATAATACAGTATGGTGAGATATTGCTTAAAAAATAATTTATAATATAATATAATATTATTTATCATTTTATATTATATCCTAAATTTGCAAATCAAATATAATTTAGTTTTACTATTTAATATAAAATAAGTTGTAACATAAAACCCCACACTTCTATTATATTCTTTTTCATTTTATTAAAAACTCTACTCCCAAATAATAAAATAATATTAGATTCTGTCTTATTAACCGCCCAAAATAAATATAGCATACAACTTGTACCGATTCCATTACGCTTGTATCTCCTCCCACTTCTTCATCCTTCCCCCGTCTATATACTCTCTACATTCTACAATACATGGGGTGGACCCCATCTAATCTTAACTTTTTAGAAAATAAATTTAAAATTTTAATATTAAATAGAATAAATGTATAAAAATAAAAAACATATAAATTCTTACCTTAGAGAAGCGCTATTCTAATTTTAGTTCTCTTATAAGACTGAAATAATCATTTTATTCCTGATCTATTCTTAGTAATAAGTTATTTCCTTGTTTAGTTAAAGAAAACATACAAAATATATAATCTAAGAATTTATTGAGTTTGAGAAATAAGTAAAGTCATCATCCCTATCTTTATCTAGTCCAAGTTTATTCTAACTTACTGGGAATAAAATTAAGGACATGTTACATAAAAATATCCATAAGAAATCCATGTAATTACTTTGTTATAATAATAAGAAGAAAAAGAAGAAGAAGAAGAAAATATTAATTTATGGCTTTTCACAATTTGATATATTAATTATTAATAAATATAATTAAATTTAAAATATCTTCAAAATATATAAATTTTAAATAAAATTTGATTTAATAATTATTTTTTAAAAATAAATATCAATTCATTAATAAAATTTTAATTTTAAATTATTTATTTTAATAAAAATATAATAATTTAATCTACTAAAACTGGAAAGTTATTCTAAGTTGTTGTTATTGTAGTTAACAATAATTTATGTAAATTATTTATAGAAAAGTTTAACTCTTGATGGGTTTTTATGCACTTTGCAACTGTGAACTGGTATGTAAATTAATTCTTGACATCTATATGTACTGCATTGATTTTCTGGCTATTAGAAGGAAATATGACGTGGAAATTTATACTTTTGATGAACTATTTCCTATTTTTATTTTCACCGTGTTATTTTCATGCATCAGACTTGAAATTGTCATATCATGTAGACTGCCTTACAGGGGTGGACCAATTAGCGGATTTGATTCACCCAAAAGATCTTTAAATATATAACAATGATTTATTTTATTAAAAGAATAATTGTTTTGAAGTCATATTTTTTATGAAGATATTTGTGCAATGTTTTAAAAACCGAGCCGGACATTGAACCGATCAAAAGAAAGTTTAAGGTTTAGAGATTCAACCATAGTTCCGCTATAAAACCGGTATATAATAAATAAAAAATAAAACTTACAAGAATAAGTAAAAATAAAATATTGTATTGAAATAAAAATACACAAATGTCTATTATTATATAATTAATTAATAATAAATAAATATGAATCTAATATAAATATTAAAAAAACAATACAAATCAAAATTGTATTTTTGAAGGAGGTTGTGTCTCATCATCGTCAAAAGCTCCAAAATCTCTAACGCTATTTAAAAATTCGTAAACTACGATTTCATCTAAAGTATTTGCATCAACTTATTCTACTGCATTAAAATAAATTACAAATTAGTAATGTATGAAATTATTCTCAATTGTAAACTTGTAATACAGTATAATTTTAACTTAAATATGACCAAAATAAGATATGAACTAACCATCAGTAGATGTTTTTAATTCATTCGTTGTGACAAATGCATTTTCTTCATAAATCGTCTTTTCAAGTTCATTATAATCAAGATCAGGCGATGGTTCTGCTTCTTCGATCCAAAAATCAGTATGTTCAACACAATTAATATCAACTGAATCATATGTTCTCTTCTTACTAAACGATCTGAATACATAATAGAGAAATTATAAAATCAATAATATAAATAAAATTATTGAAATAAAAACAAAACTATAAAATAGTAAAATACATGTTCTTCATTCTCAGATTATAAATAACATAAACAAGGTCATTAAGTCTTTGATGTTCCAAACGATTTCATTTCTTTGTATGAATACGTTAAAAAATACTCCGTTTACGTTCACAACCTGATGCAGAAGCTGTTTGACTGAGTAACCTAATAGCGAGCTTTCTCAATGTTGGAGCACTGTCACTGAATAATCTCCACCACTCATCTGTATTTAAATTAATAGCTATGATAAAATATATATTATTAATAAGTAAATAATGAATTAAAAGTATAAAACTTACCTAGCTGCATTTTTTTCAATATAAGTTATCTCTTTGCTGATGATCTAGCAAAACTCTCTAAACCTTCACGATACAATTTAATTTCATTTATCACTTGTGATTGTTCTTCAATAGAGAAAATACATTTGTATTTAATCAAACAAACCGCCCATAATATTAATTGTACGTTCTTCTCCATTATATAAGCAATAAGGATTGAGAAAATAAGCTACTAAGTGGATCATTTGAGTAAGATACTTATCCCATCGTTGATCAATAATATCTATATAAGGCTTGTACAATTTCTCTTTCCTTTTAAAAATATTTATAATTATTTTGTAAGCTCTATACATACCATCATATATATATACCAGAGATGACTTCTCATCTGAATCAACAATCCTCAACAGCTTTATAAGCGGAGCCACATTCTTCACAATGATTAAGCAAGAATCCCAAAATTTATTATCTATAATAATAACACAAACTTCTTTTCCTTTTTCACTATTTGATAATTTATGACTTGAAAGGTGTTTACTTGTCACTAAAATTTGAAGTAGTTGCTTATGTTCATAAACATTTTTCAAAGTAATAAATGTAGTTGCAAACCTGATAGCAGCAGGACGAACGATCTCAACCCAATCATCTTGTTTTCTTAACTAAGACGAAAATGTCACATGATTATATACAAAAATTATAATCTTAGATGCACGTGAAGCAAGGCTAGAAATATGGCCCATACCACCAATATGTTTCAAAAAAAGATTTATACAATGAGCAGCTCATGGAGACTAATAAATATGCCCATACTTTGATTGTAATAAGTGCCCAGCTGATACATAATTAATTGCATTATCTGTAACAAAATGCACAACATTCTTTGGTCTAACCCACTCGACAATTTCAAATAATAATTCAGATAAAGCATTAGCACTTTTTACCATGTCAGAAGCATCAACAAACTTGATATAAGTTGTTCCAATATTACAATAAACCAAGAAATTAATTAAGGTTCTTTGCCTTTGATCAATCTACCTATCTACCATACTAGGGGGCATCCTGTTGATTCCCAACTAGATTTATATGTATCCACAATTAACTGACATTCCCCTTTTAAATTTTGAAGCAAAGGCACACGCAACTTATAATAAGATGGTACCTTAAATCCTGGACCTATTGCTGCTATAACATTAATTGCTTCTTGAAAATATGGTGAATTTAAAGCATTTAAAGGAATACATGAATGATAGAACCATCTAGCTCATGTTCTTTTATATCGTAAAACAACATCCTTATCAACCATAAAACTTTTTAGACTAGGTTGAGAACCAGGAGTAGTTCTTGGAAAAAAAAAGAATTTATGTCAATAGTAACTTTTTTTTTTCCTTTATCTAATACTTGTGGTGTTTTATCATCTCTAAAAAATATATCATGAGCCTTTTTATTTTCCTTCTTCTTTTTTGTTTGTTGCTACAAATATTTTCTAATCATATCACGTACATCAAATAGTACTTTTTTTGTAAAAAGCAATATTATCCTTAATATCAGCAAGATGTTCTTTCATTCTAAAAATTTCCCCCTTTAAATATTTTACCGCAAAACATACAATTATATTGGGTATTCCTATCAGATACTTGAGAAGAAGAAAAATAATTCCATGCTAAATCGGACTTACCACAAGTAGAGGATGGTTCCATATTCGCCATTATGATTTAACCTAAAAAGTATTAAAAACTGAGTGTATCTTACGGGATTATCACTGCAGTCTCCTTCCTCCAAGAGTTTACAACACGATAAACAACTAGCGCAAGATAGTTGGCCTAACTTTTTCGAGCAGCATTGTGACCTTGATCATCTCCTATAGGTCTTTAGGTTGGATTAGGATTAAAACTTAAACAAGGAAGCAAGAGGAAGCGGCAGTGACTAAACTTTTAAGATTTTTATTGTATTTTTCATTTTTTAAATAAATTTATTAATGCATACAATTTTAATAATATAAATATTTATTTGGTAACGATCTTATGAACTCAATACCGTAATTAAAAAAAATTAAAGGTTAATTTTATAGTAATTTTAATACGTTAAATATATATTATAACATCAAATGAAATTTATTCAAATTTTAATATAAGGAAAATACTAAAGTCTTAAAAACCGAATCGGTCCGGACCGTCCGGTTCGACTGAAAAAAGTTTGAACTAGTCGGTTTTTATATATAGAAGTTATTAGATGAAATCGAACCGGACCACTGACTGATTCAAACTTCTTCTTATCGGATCAAACGATCCAGTCCAATTTTTAAAACCTTGTATTTGTGGTTATCTATTATTGAGAAGAGATAAAGAGAAATTGTTGGAGGATTAAATGAGGTATTGAGGTCATATAATATTGGACTTTGTTGTAAGGCTAGACGAGGTGTTGAGGTTGTACAGAATTGAACTTCCACGATACTTACTTTTCTGTCTACGATAAAAAAATTTACAAGTCACGAGAATTCTAGTTGGCTCTATGTACTATTACACATGTAACTAGGATTTTTTTTTAATACCCTGATGCATTTGGATATTATGTTCTTAGTCCTCCTAGATTTTTATGGTACCTTCTTTAATCTTTAGTCATTGTTGGTACGTAGATACTTCAAATAAAGAAAAGGGTTTTAAGAATAAACATCGAATAAAGTCAATATAGATTAATGTGTTTTCTTGACAGAATTTAGAGCCTTTTTCTAATTTGCTTTTCTAAACATAATTCAACTTTTTTAGTGACTCTTCACATTTATTCAATATTGGAAAATTTTCAGTTTCCATCTCTAATTAAATTTTAATCTCTTCAATAATCTTTGTTTTTATTAAATCTTTCTATTAGATTCTTATTTAAATTGATTTCAATTCTTTTTCAACCTCTTTTTCAGTATACATATCATTGTTTTACTCTTTATGCCAACATATTACAAGTTAATCTTCCTTTTTATTATTGTTTCTTTTACTAGTTCTGGTGGTTGAAGTCAAATGCATTTTTCACAACAAATAAATTAAGGACATTTTCTAATGGTTAGTTTACATCTTAAATTGTTTATATTTAATATTAAAAATATAATATATGACAAATTTATAGTAGAAAATAATTTCATACATTACTAGTTTGTAATTTATTTGAACACAGTAGACGATGTTCCTACAGATAATTCGGATGAAAATGTAATTTATAAATCTTTAGATAGAATCGAAGAATTTAAAACTTTTAATGATAATACGACAACCTCTTTTACAATTCTTACTTTTATTATTGTTCTAAGTTTTATACTAAATTCAATTTTAGTTTGAATTATTAGATTTATTATATATTAATTGTGTATTCTTTTTATTTCAATAAATGATTTTATTTTATTTATTCTCATAATTTTTACTTCTTATTTATTATAAAACTATTTTATAGCAATTAAAGGTTCAATGTTAAAACATTGGTAATTTGGCTACAGCTTAAGAAGTGTGTTTTTCCATTTTAAAAATATTAATGGAAATGTTTTACTAATTCCTTGACTATCAATTATAATATGATTGGGTGTGTTCAAAAAAAATGTTGAGGTACTATTTTAGTTATTTAATGTTGGGTTCATCGAACCTTAATATTAAAATTTGATGTTAAGTTGGTAAAATAAAGTTCAAGAAATAAAACATACTTTTGATTCTTAAGTTAGATTCGTTTCCATTAAAAACATTAATATTTTATTTTATTTTTTTGAATGAGTCATTAATATTTTAGTTTGAAATTGTAATATAAACCCAATTGTTCCATTACACTATGGCTTTTGTAACGAAGAGGTAGCCAAGTTGGGCATTCGCGACCGTCTGTTTACCGAACGTTCGCGTTGCATTAAGAATCACTGCCCAAATTTGAGCTGCCTTGTAATGGTTTAAGGTAAAAGAACAGAGAAAAAAGACTTGAACGATAGTTACCATACCATCTTCAGTACGCGGTAATAAACTATTAGATGTTATCAACACAGCCTAAGCACCATCAAAGTGACAAAGTCTTGGTTTAGTATAGATACCAAACCAAACATGTAGAAATGGTATAGAGGGGTTATACCAAAACCACAGGCGCTTACTTCTCCTAGTCTGAGCTTCCTAACAAATTCCAATTTAATGTCAAACTGACTAGATGCGAGATATGCTCGTATCGACCTACAAAGCAACACAAAGTGTTTAAGAACAATAAACAAGAACCTAATTCTTCGTCAGATCCTCCAAAGGCCGCCTCCGTAACGATGCTTTTGATGCTGTCGTATATGGTTGTTCTTTTTGAGATGCACTTTGCATCAGACTTGTCTTAATTTGCATCGTTGAAGAACTCAAATTTTTCGCATACAATTTGCTGTTTTCTTTTCCTTTTGCATATGAACTTGTCTGTTGAGATGATAGCAGATTTAGCTTACCCTTCTCATCAGCTTCAGGAGTTGAGTCTGTGATATTTAGACATCAATAAACTATTGTCGGTGAGTGGATAATCTCTTGGGAGACTAAGCCTTACAATTGTAGACAAATAAATTTACAGACGAGGGCAGTTTTAAATAACAGTTTACCTGGGTCAACAACTGAACTAGCTAATCCCGCATATCGGTTTTCCATTAACTTATCTAGTGTTGACACTTCATTCAATTCCATTCCTTCTCCAACATCTTCGCTTTCTACGTTGGTCACCCTGTCTTTAGAATTGTTCGGCTTAGGAGTCTCTTCCAAGATCACCTCTCGTGAGCAAAGTTGATGATGATCTTGAACATAAGCTTCTTTTTCTGTTTCATTATTGCACCGAGGAAAATAGGGATTATTGTTACCTGTATCTTAGTCAAAGTGGGAAAAAGGGGGAACTTTATTACCATGCTTGGGTAAGCAACATGCTCCTTCAAGTTGTCTAAAGAGGCTCCCGCTCGTAGTCTCACACGGATGGTTTGAAATTGTACTATCAGCGCCTCTTCTCAAAGCTACTTCATTCACAGCATTACTCGGCTCATCAAATATGCCTGTACCAAGTTGTTGAGGATCTTTTCCACTATTTTGTGGACTTGATACATCTATAGCACCACTTTCTCCCATGTCATCTGTCCCTCGGAGTTTACCCATCTCCGTATGAATACTCCCTACAAGACAATTATAGAGTCAAGTCACTTTTTAAATAAACCGCTTAGTTCAATAACCAAGAGTAAAATCTGACGAACAACCATACCTCTGTTACTAGAAATAACCTGTTTTCGATCACAATCCTTGATGGAATCAAAAAATTTCAGTGGTTCAAGCTCTTCTTCTGAATGTTGTATACATGGCAAAGAAAAGGAGGTAGTTAATCCTTCGTTACAAGAAAATGATAACATCACCATATTCATAGAATTAATGGGTGGTGTCTGAAGCCTTATAACGAGATCTCTTCTCTTGTCTACAGTTATTAGACAATGTCTCATTTGGTTAGGTCAGACTCAGAAGAAAAATAGAAACTCATAATGGAACGTCAATAGTCAAGCCACCACGGCGTTATGCCTTGTGATTGTAGATTTACCTGAGCTAATCCCAAAAGTTTCCTGAGTGCTATCAGCAGATAATGCAATTTCAGTTGTGATTTTTACTTCTTGTTCACTGCAACTTGAGTATCGGACAACCTGGGGCATTTCATGTGATTTTTTTCCTGGAATAGCCGGTACCGATGTCTCTCTAATTCCCAACTTCTCCAGCATGTTCGCCTTTCTGCTAGTTGTCACAGACAGTTCCTTCTCCTTTGCAACTACACTTTCAAAGATTTCTTGAGAACTGGGGTAGGAAGTCATTTCAGATTCTTTCAAGTTATCGCTATCATACTCTGTAGCAAGTTTTTCAGCATTATCATGTATTCTACCACTTGTGTTTGCAGCTTCCAGCACATCTACTTCATGCATGGAAATAAAGGAATTTTCTGACTTATCCATGGAATCTTTACTCTGCGACTCAATTAATTCTTGGTTGACAGCTGATGCGCTATGCAAAACATTTGGCATACCCCCATCCCGCATACGATAACTGTTGAAAGTAATGACTGTTTCAGCCAGATGCTCTTCAACTTGTTCATCAACTCTTACGCTAGCATTTTCATTCCCCGTCAAGGAACCCTCACTATCCTTGCCTTCCAGCTGATTTCTATATCCCTCACCGTCGGATGTATGAGCATTCTCTACAGCTCCTTGCAACAAATTTATTTCCCAGCCGGTGAACAAGGAAAATCCTGAAAGAACATTCAAGAATGTAAACTTGTTACTTTAACGGATATACTCGGTAATATTAAAAACAAGTGAAGGACCTGAAATGAATGAATAATAAATAGAAGGCAGACTGTTAATTTGGGTAATAAAAGGACACAGAGCTTGACTTGGAGACGTGACTTCAGTCAACACTTACCATCATGACAGGAAAATGCAGGTGAAAGAGTAGGACAACCTTCTTTCATTCTACAGGTTGATGAAGAAATAGTGGATGGTTGTTCAGCATCCACAAAATCTTTGGAGCCATTCGTAGGGGTAGCCCTCTTGTCAAAGGCATGAAAACTAACTCTTTTCTCCGCCAATTCAGAGTTGTTTGTACGTCCACTGCTACTTGTCATTGCTGAAGTTTTGAATTCAATTCCATCAAAGTAAGCAGATTCCGCCCCAGGAAACTTATTAAGTTGTTTCTTACCAATCCCTCGTGAAATTGTGCTACTTCCTTCGTTCATTATAGCATTGTTACCTATGGAATACAGAAAAGTCCAATGTCAGTGACATTGCTGGTCTATCAAAAAACAAGTTAGATACAACAACCAGAACCATAATCTTAATCATAGCCATAAATTCCTGGAAACAATGTCATGACAACTTTATAATCAAGAGAAGTCAGAATCATGCAACATAACATTCAACAAAAATGTAACAGATGATAAAATCCCTCGTTAAGACAATTAGTGAAATCATACTTGATAACAACTTCCGCAGGTATGATTAAAACCTGGAGTTATAAACTAAGTAAATGAAATAATCAAAGATTTATGTCGATCAAACTACAAAGTAATGACAAAACATTCCGTTATTAAAAGAAAGTGAATCTGATTAGCATTGCCAGGTAGTATCTGACATGGAGGAACACATTCTACAAAATCCAAAAAGAAAAGGACAACACCACAAGTTGGGTGGCCATATGCGAAAATGTCACAGGCTGAACTTTTTTTCTGCCTAGCACATATGCTCAGGCATAGCAGGAAGACTCATTATGAGTTGTTTAACTAATATAACTTTTTCGTCTGTTTTTTTAGAGACATTAATGTTAAATAGGCACAAAAAGGAAAGGTGTAAACATCTTTTACTTCCTAGTTCGAAATTCCTACAATGTTCTCTTGATATGCGCCATTTTACCACTGATTACTTTCATTTGTTGGGAAGACTTATGATTCTACAGCCATGATTTATCATACGTTTCTGAAGAACTCTCACTGACAGTAAATAGGTCACATACCTCAGAAATTGCTACTACCGCAGTGCTAGTGTATCTATTGTGTAGATAAGATAACCTTGGTACCCTACTAACAAAAATATCCTAAGAACAAGTAATACTGATACTTGTATGTAGTCATTCTCCAATAAACGTGGTTTCTTAGATGAGGCTTGAAAATTGAAACTGAAGATTTACTAGCGCCTCAACTTACAAGATTTATCCATAAGACAAGAAATCCTATAGGTTTGGAATGAGAGTCAGTGGTAGAGCCAAACTAAGATTTAGAGAAATTACCAAAAGGTTCTGAAGAATAATTTCCCCTAGCTTCCTTTCCATCACCCTTAATAAGAGGAATCATGGGTGTGTTATCATTTTTCTGGGTGCAGTCAAAACTAAGATTTTGACTGTGCCATCCATTGGTCATTTCTCCGGCATCAATTGGTGTCTGGTTAAGATCTTCACAGGCCGAAGAAACAACTGCATTCGCAACACATTGGTCTGTGCCAGTATATTTTAAAAATTTGTCTCCACAGTGTGAATACTCTTCTGCAGTATCCTCTCTCCAGTTGTTATCTTCTGAGTTCTTTCGATTGTATGCACAGCCAACTATATCATCAAAGCAGTTCATGCCAGAAGTTGTGTTTCTGATCTCACGGGAAACCTGAAAAGGCAGATCCTGACTAGTGAATGAAGTTGATACTTCAGAGAGTAATCCTTCAGCCTCTTCTCTCTTCCCATTCTTGAAATCTTCAGAGTGTCGCTGGCTCAAAATTCCATTAATGAGATTCTCCTCTATTGGGCCATTGCCAAAACTTTCATTTTGCACCTCCACTGAAGACGGGTGAAGATGTGATTCTGCTTGGGTTACTGTCAGAGCTTCTCCTCCATCCAAATAATTCATTTCAGTTGTCTTTACCTTCCCAGCTGTTTTATCAACCAGATTTTGAGTTCGATTGGAAGAAGCATCAGCTTTTCTCACTGAAGCGGTTTTAGTGACTGGTGATGCTTCTAGATCAAACTGATTATCTACTAAAAATAGAAAGTTTGATTATAAAGATAATGATGTAAGTCCTAAAATATTCCTGTAAAAGACAAACAGTAAAGAAAAGAGGTTCACCTTGATGTCGCACGTCACAATTTATTGATATATCACCAACATTAAAATACATTCCTTCGTTGTTGATTTCGGGGACTGCATCAGAAAAATTCAGACAAGTCAAAATGAAAAAGAGAATGAAACTCTTAATAGTTGTGTTTCATGAAATAAGAATATGTTTGACAATCTTGTCAATACAATAATGCTCAGAACTTCGTATCAGAATTTTCTAAATACCGGGTCCAATATATATCTGAAGTCCAAAAATGATCTTCAAAAAGTAAGTAATTTGGGAACAAATCTTGGTAAGTTTCCTCGTTGTCATATGGAGAGGAGTATATGATGCCAGATTTTACAGGTGGTGCATTAAAATTAAAATCCACATTTGAATGGTAGTTTTACGGAGCATGACAAGGAAGAACGCATAATGCTTGTAAATGACAAATGACTGGAAAACAAACGAGCAAAACATGTTTCCCTACATTTTGAAGCAACCGTGGCTGTGGAATAGTCTTCAACTCCATCTGGACCCTCCCCTTTTGAAGCATTCACGTATATTCTATTATCACCTTCAAGTTCAAGTGCGTACTTCTCTCGAATTGCATCCTTGGAGCTTCCCTTTGCAATGACATCATTCTTATGTTCAACAACCTCGGTTATCAGCTCACAACATGAAAGGAGAGCATTACCATCCCGCTGGATGATTCTCTCAGCCGTAAGTAATATCTCTCCGTTATGTGGTAGATCTTCATGCCCATTTTCATTTTTTCTAAGGTTAGACCCTTCAAAATCAAAAACTGCATATTCTTGAGTCAATCCTCTACTACCTTCAGTAGAATTACCCAAACCAATATCACAGCGAATGCTTGTACCTGTTAATGTTTCTTTACATTCCATTCTTTTCTCGCATCCTATTTGGTTAGAAAACTCACCTACAATAGTTCAGAACACAATAAGTAATCATCAAATGCATTAGAGTTCCTCTGCAGAACAAAAAGATTTACCTTGAACTGCTTCATGGCCGGAGACCTCCACAAAACTGTTTTCATTGTAATGTTGGTTTGAACTACCAAACTGAACAAATGCTTTTGACATCACATTTACACTATCACCACAAATAACTCTGCCTTCACTCTCAGTTCTGAAATTTTGGCATTCTTTTGGGCAAGAAATTTCATGAGAAAACTGCTGCTGTATAGAGGTGTTGCCACTCATTTCATTTTCCATCACTTCTGCAAAGGATTGAGGAAGGGCATGCACTGGTACTCTTTTCAAAGTCCCCATTTCATCATTGAAATTTGAGTTGAATGTTATTGTTTCCTCAGAGGCAGTATCAACATGACAAGGACATGAAACAGAGTTTTTAAGCTCATGTTCAGCTACCCTGATTGAATGACTATCACTTGTACCAAGCAAATGCTGATCTTGGAGATCTGCTGCTGGTAGTAGAAACCATTAACTTCAAATTAAATATTAAATCTGCTACATTTTTAGAACAAAAGACGCAAAGATAAAGGAAACCGTTGGCTTTCAACAAAAGGATTACCAAGATTTAAACCAGAGATTGCAGTTAAAAATGTTTTCAGAAAAGAACAACTCAAGACAAGCATGAGAAGATAAGACGTCTTAAATGGTTTGTACAAACAGGAAACTTTATACCGTCTTGAGTCAGTAAATTACAAAACATGGAAATGTTGAACTTCTATATATTCAAATTAAAGTACACGTCTGTTTGTTTGTGCTTCTATTTTTGATTTTCTTTTTTCATTTTCAAATTTTGTAAAAAAATATGTTTGTTTGAATTTTTAGTTTTAGTTTTAGTTTTTAATTTTGGTTTCTTCTAGTTTTTAAAATTTATGAAAACAACAAAAAGTTTTTTTTCTTTTTTTTGGTTTAGTATTAACTAAATATATACTAGTTAATTATTTGAGATATTAATTATTAATAAGAATTATGAATAATTAATTTAAATTAATGATTAATAAAAATTATGAATATATTAATTTTATTTTATTTTATTATTTTATTTTCACAATTAAATATTATTACATTTAATTAAATTAAAAATATCTTCAAAATATATAAATTTCAAATAAAATTTGACTAAATAATTAAAATATATTTAAAATAAATTTTAAATTTTAAATTTATTTAAAAATAAAATAATTTTATTGATAATTTATTTATAAATATTATATAAAAGATTAAAATAAATTTAATTAATTAAAAATAATTTTATCTTTAAATTTTACATAATATGTAATTATCATTAATAATAAAAGTATAACTACATTACTATTAATAACTAAACAAGATTTTGTTTTTATTTTTAAAATACAACAAAAAAATAAACCAAATGGCCCTTAATTTTTCCTGCAAAGGCTGAAGGATACTAAATTTGATCAAAGAATAAATGTGAAACAAAACTTGCTGACATTCATTATTCTGTTTTGGACGGGAGTAGAAATTGTCTAGAGCGAGAAAAAGCATAGCATATCACTCAAAAGGCATTGTTGAAATTATAAAAGATAAAGTATCTCAAGAAGTCTCCCAACAAATTGCAAGAGAAGGAAAGAGCAAGTACTCTTACAGTGTAAAGCAGCATCAGCAGCATTGTAATTTTCTATCCCATCAATATTCTTCCCTCCTATGGTGTTCGAGTAGATGTCAACAAGATTGGGTGAAAACTTGTCTTCACAAATTTCGGAACCATTGCAGGACTTTCCCACCCCTACAATGTCTTCTTCAGGGACTTGAATAGGCCTCTTGCCAAATGAGATGAGGGCATTATCACCCACCTCAAATTTTTCTTCGGCAGCAAATGATAATATCTCATCAGGAAATAACTCTTCATGCACATTTTTATCTGAGTTACACTCTTGTAAATCACAGACTCCATGCTCCTGAATAGATTCTTTGTCACCTCCATTTGAATTATCATTGATGTCAACTGCATAATGATTTATTTTTTTGCCTGTCAAAAAATCAATTTTCAGTCCTTTCACGGCCCCCGAGGGATTGGAATATTTACAGTCACACCAGAAGAAACAATATCCGTAAACAACAAAAGCAATATTTTTATGGACACTAGAAAATTTTGTTTACCTTCGAAAACATGCTGGTTAGGAGATGATAGACCATTGGATGGAGAAAGCTCATTGCAAGCTCCTGGCTTCAACTCGATTTGATCAGCTGAACTAACAACAAAATTCTCTAGGGACTTGCATGGCACATTGACCTTAGCAAGACTATCATCATCAACAACTAATTTATCTACTTTATCTACCACCTCAGGCTCCTCATTAACAAACACAGTTTGCCCTGAATTATGGATTGAAACACCAGTAAAAGAATCTACTGGTTTCAATGATTTTAAAACCAAAATTTGCTTTGGACCTGATGTGGCACTATTGTCTTCCCTGATGTCAGAATAAGAAACAGAGACGTCAATGAAGCTGGTTTTCTTTTTGTTAGATGCATCCTTGGATCCCATCCTATTATCAATACTTTTAAGAACCACTTCACCACAATTTCCTGGGTCTGTGACATGTGACATAGTGCAGCCTGAGTCTCCAACTATTTGTTCTCTTGTGGGTCCCATGTTCTTGGCAAATGTAGGCTTCACCGTTATATTTGGGGACCTGGATACATCAGGTGTCCTTTGCTTCTTACCAGCGGTAGAAATGGGTGCAGAAAGATCAGCCAAATCACTTTTAGGGGAATGTTTTGGAGTATTTTCTCCCAATGATATGGATTCTTTCTCTGGAAGTGGCACACATTTTCGTTTTAAAGATGTAACCTTTTCAACAACAGCACTATCATCCACGTTGCTGGAGCTTGCTGCTGAATCTTGTATAAGGGGACCTCTTCTTGAGTTGAAAGGTTCATCAAGTGCACTAATATCTTTTTGGTCAACTTTCTGTCGCAATGGCTTTAATGGTCCTTCTGCTTCAGAGCTTGTTTTTACATTAGCCACAGTATCCTTGGAAATAATGGTAGTATTGCATCTGAACCTCCTTGGCTGGGTAACTATTACAGCATCATGCTCAATCTCCTTCCTAGACTCAATAGATGCTTCAACTTTAGTAAGAACTTCAAGAACTTCGATCTTATCTTGCTTCTTAGTCGCGTTTTTCATCTCCTCAGCATTACTTCCTATCCCAACCTTTTCAGTAGGAAGTGATTCTTGTCGATAATTGTTTCTATCTAAACCAGACTCGACTGTTCCTTCACACACTTCCTGCACTCCAAGAATTGCATTATCACTTTCAACTTGACAAACATTCTCCAAACTCTGAGAATGTGCACGCTTTGCCACATGTTTTTTTGATCGCCTTGTAACAATCCCGCACTCAACATCTTCCACACTGGAGATTTCACTTCCTACCAACTTACGAGGCACATAAGATTTTTTTCTTGGATGATTTCTGCCAAACTCTGCTGCGGTTTCTTCAGATTGAAGAACTTTATCACATTCGTCATGAAGCTCAACGGCAGAAGTCTTCTCAAGCTTAGCCCGTGATCTTGTCATCCTGCCAACTTCATGCTTAGCCTGTGCATAGCCTCGATCCTTCTTTATATCTGTTTCCAGTTGCATCACAACTTCTTTACCATCGTTTCTCTTCCTTGAGCTTCTGGATGTTAAATTGTTCTGTGAAAGGTTCAGATTCTTCATTCCCGCTTCTCTATTCTCTTCAATCGCCACCCTCCTACTTCTCAATTCTCTCCTAGTCCTAGGCAATCCCTTAGTCTCAAAAGATTTCGATTCTGTAGGCAGCTCATCGACAACAGTAACAGCATTGGTAGCGTAATTTTCTGACTTATGTCCTCTCCCTCTTTTCTTCCCAACCACCTCCAAGACAACCTTATCTGCATCCTTTTGAACTGAATTTCGTGTTCTATATCTTCCAATAACAGGTGGTGAAGTACCAACTTTCTTAAAAAATTTACCACGCTCTTCATTTTCAACAACTTGAGATGCTGATGAACCATTACGAGCACTGCTTCTCCTGCCTCGTGGTTTATACCCCGAAGGCTCATAGATACGCGTTTCAATTTCTGGACTAAACCTAACTTTCTTCACTTTCTTTGGCACTTCCTGCGATTCACCAAGACCAGGTGGCTCTGGATTCTCATTTTCCTATGCCGATTAAGGGAAAGAGAAAAAGCATTTACGCATTAGATTGACTACGGGAGTAGAACGTCAACAAAACCAAAGCATGTATAAGAAGGCAGGTGTACATAAGAAAACCCAAAAACAACGAAATTCCAGTTAGTGTTCAATTTCCTCCATTTAATCCTCAACGACCAACAAATACTTAGCCAAAAGGATAAGAAAATTAAACATAACAACAACGTAAACAGGAAAAAGAATCCAATGGGAAAAGTAACATTTATAGACCTTGAGAATGGGAAGCGAGGCCAAGAGACGGGCCATTTCAAGATTGGATTTATTAGCGGGGAAGCCATGCTTTTTGCAAAGCGCTTGAAGTTGCTTTCTGGTTAAGCCCTTCAAATCCATGGACACAAAGGAGAAACTAAGAGAAGACGAAGAAGTCTATCGTGGTTGTCGTCGTTTCCATGAAACGAAGATTGGGGAAAAAAAGAGCGGTTGGTTCGTTTAAATTCAAAAAGAAAAACCAACGCAGGACAACTTTTCCCGCTCTTCCAATTCTAACTTGTATTCAAACCCATTGGTTGGATAGTGACTCATGCTTTTGATTAGTGCCACGTGGATTATCTTTTCGATAACATGTGCAACTCTTACAAACGCCAATCACGTTCAATTCAATCTTCATTTCCCTCCCTCCTTTTCTTCCCTTCTGTTTTTCATTTATGATTCTCAGCCGTTGTGGTGAGATAACTTTTTTCACCTCATCGCTCAGAAGTAGAAAAAATCAGCAAAACACCGTGATGTTAGCCAAAAGACTATGGATAAACAAGATCTCTAATTAATTTCAATGGATGCATAGCATATTCATTAAGGGTAGAAATATATGGGGTCTTCAAAGTAAACCCACCTACACTTCCACATGGAGAGCTATACTAAGCACACGGGAAATTATGAGAGAAGAATTTTTCACCGTTCTTGGTGAAGGAACCTCAACGCATTTCTGGTTTGACAGATGGTTATCTTGTGGTCCCTATATAATCTGATGGGAATGGAGAGTCACAAAATCATTCTAACTCCAGAGATATCAATTATGTTGATATACAATCTGATGCTTTTCTTTGTTTTTTCAATAAAATTACAAATCTTTGATGAGATTGTCTTCCATGTTAATTTTTCATTTTAAATCGACTTTTATTGAGTTTTGCTGGGCTAAACATTGGGCATATCTTATACCACACAAGAGAAGGAAGCCTCCCGCAACTCACAAATGCTGGTGCATCAGAAGTTTCCTTATTATTACTATCAACTAACACTTTAATATAACCCACATTTTACTTGATGATACAATTATGTTGTATTTTTGCACGCTTTAAAGGTTTAATATAATTCAATTTCTTCGAAAAAAAAAGATAACTCACATTTTTAATTAATTAATTAGAAGTGGAAATTTATATTAGAAAAACCCTTGATCATCTCATTTTGCATGCCATATGGTAATGCATTTTCTCTCCTTTGAAAGGCTCCCTCTGATTTTCACCTTCTCTTAAAGAAAAATTTTCTCCATCTCATCTTTTTCTTAAAAAGCTCCTACAACTTACAGATGTTCGTGATCCGAATTTTATGTGTTCTGCATTTTGATCCTAGACATATTTTTCCTATTCTTGTTAATTTCTTCTAGACTTTTAGTTTCTATTTTTTTTCTAGCTTGATTGAATTGTCGAAGCCCTTAAAATTAATTATGATTCTCTAACTTCTTGTAGTAATTGTCAACTAAGTCAAATCCCAAGAGAACTTAAAACTCGTTTGTTAATTTGAATTAACAAAATAAGGTGGGGGATATATAATGAATTAACTAATTAACTATAATTGATAAGTAATCAAATTAAATCAACTTAATATGAAAGTCCAAAATTCAAGAATACTTGACTCTGATTTAAAAGAAAGATCTCATCTAATTGTAATATTGATCATTAGTCTGAAAATAATAAATTTCACAATTCAAACAGTTAGTCCGAAACAAATTAGGATAGTCATAATAAGTCTCAAAATTTCTTAAATTAATTGATTCAAACCTAACATTCAAATCAAAACTTACCATCAATAGTAACAAGATTAGTGAAAAAGACTATACCTTTAATTAAATAATTGAGATAGTAACAACTATTCAACTTAGTTTTCTTGTTTTTTATAAGTTAAATATACAAATTCATAAATAACCTATTTGCTACTTGTACCAATCCTTCATGACAATTACGGATCATTGAATCATGGATAGTTATAGAACAATCAACATTAAATTAATTTTTTAGATCAATTAATATTAGTTATTCATGAAATATAAGAACATTAAACAAGAAATACTTGAATTAAAAAATGAATATAAGTTTAGGAAAAAAAATGCCCTCACAAGGTTACACTAGAGTTTTGAATCTCCTTCAATTAGAACATTTGGATTTAGACACACGTAGCTTTAGTCCCAACACTAACAATAGAAGAAAGGAAGAAAGATTGAGAGGAAACTAAAAAGAAATGAGAAGAGGATGTTAAAGAAGGTGATAAACGTGTTTCCCCCTTGTTTTCCTACTCAAAACCTAATCTCCTTCTATCTTGCAAAGATCCCTATTGAAACAAATCCAAATCCCTACATAAGAGAGATGAAAAGAAGTTTCCTAATTGAATTCCAAATCTTGAAGTGAATATGACATTAGGCATGATCTCGACTTATCCACTGCAATAATCTGTCTACTTTTTCCAAAATTTGTGATTTTGATCAATAATAGTCTAATTTGATGCAATCCCCACTTTTTATCTCCTAAAACAAAACAAACATTAGTTTTCCTGTTTAGGCACTAAAATATAGCAAAAACAAAAGAGATAATTCCAATTAGAATAACCAAATAACATCTCATCAAATTCCTCCACATTGGACTCATGCTTGTCTTTAAACATACACCAATTTAATATATCAATCATCCTTATAACAACCTCTTATTCTCTTTCATGTTATCCAAAAATATCCTAAAGGCTAATATACAATAAAGGTTTACGATAAAATAATAATGGAGAGAACAAACACTCATAGAACATATTATTAGAATGAAAACATAGTGATTGACCTAAACTTAAGGCCAATATTGAATTACCTGCAGGTGTTGGCATAGTCGTAGCTAGTACTGATAAGTAAACGGGTTAAATCCTACGAAGACAATGAATACTATTAATTACCGTTATCTTATTATCTAGTCTACAAATTGAGTGTTGGTTTTGAATTAAAATTAATAGTAAAGCAAATGAAATAAAGTAGGAAACAATATTAAGCAGAGAACAAAGAAATCACTTAAAAAACAATCAATATCAAGAGTTAGTGCCTAAGAATGAATCCCCCTAAAACCATTAGGTAATTAACCTTTTATTATGCAATTGTTTTATTGACTATTG
>JAOTAX010000006.1:13645124-13659687 GCA_025629825.1 Erythroxylum guanchezii | reverse complement strand
CTTGCTTTATATATATTTTTATTTTCTATTTTAATTTATACATTAAAACTATTTATTAATATAATCAGTTAAATTCACATGTCATTATTATTGCGCATTTGCGAATTATTAAATCTGCTAGTAGCCAACCAAATGATCAGTCCATGAAAAGGCAATTATTTGCCAAAGCGTTTCCTAACACTTTATATTGGTGGGAAACGGGTTGGGACCTTGCCCTAAATCAGCGACCAAAAGATAGGCCTCCCGCCTCCGTGATGAAACGGGCAATAGACATGTCTTTTTGTGTAGTGGACTTTATTTCTTGACTTCCACGGCCCATTAAAAGTTTCAGAACGTTTAAAATTGGCCCTTTCGTTGGAAATAGAAGAAGAATGTAATTATTTAAGGAGTTGTTAGTTTAGGGTTTATGGGGTCTCTGAAGGTCCTTTGAGTTGCCGCTGGACTCTGGAGAGGTATTCAGACTACCGTTCCTATTTCCTTTTTTGCCTTTTCTTCTAAGTTGAGCAAAGTGTGGCAAATGGGTATTTCGCTTGTATTGGCAACACTGGTTCATTTTCGTTTTCTTGAATAGTAGCGCCTTCTTATTACCTTGAAAATCTTGTATTTTGTTATTTTGAAAGACTAAGTGATTGGTAGGTGAAATGGGAGTGCTTCTGATTTGGATCTGTAGTTTCTTATGTTCAACTTTATCCCTTTTTCTTTATTTTAATGCTTCATTATGTTTGACTGGTGAAGGAAGGTGATAGAGAAGGATGTCTCACAGGAAGTTTGAACACCCTAGGCATGGCTCCCTTGGATTCCTTCCAAGGAAACGAGCGGCTCGTCACAGAGGAAAAGGTGTATATCACACATTTTCTGTCTTTTCTTTTGTACTATTAGCTTTTAGTTTCGTTCAAATATTGTGCTCTTTTTATCTCCTGAGTCTTATGTGTATATATACAGATATATGTTTTCATTCAGTGTTTAACTCTTTATAATGGGTTTAAAAATATGTTAGGAAATTTGTCTTCGTATTTGTGGTGCTTCTTCATGATTGTTAATTGCTACACCCCATACATTCGTACTCTAGAATCGAGTTTATTCATAGGAAACATCCATTTAGTGCAATTCAATGTGTAGATCTGGAATGACTTGGTATGATTATCACTTAATATCAAATATATTGTTCAAGTTGAACTTGTTTTCACTGCCAATTCACGAGTTTATTATTTTTCTTCTGGTCCTATGCAGTGAAGGCTTTCCCCAAGGATGACCCAACCAAGCCCTGCAAATTTACTGCCTTTTTAGGCTACAAGGCTGGCATGACACACATTGTCAGAGAAGTCGAGAAGCCTGGATCAAGTAAGGAACTTCTACAACACTTTATTTAATCATCTGTTTGGAATCTTAAAATTCAAATTTCATATTTGTACGGACAAATCAGCAAATTTAAATTAGGAAAAATGTCTTGAAGAATCGAAAAGCTTTCCACTTGTTACAAAATAATTTTCCACGATTCAAGAATTTGACTTTCTTTTTATTTTCTTAAAAAGATAGTGGTCTTACTCGTAATATAATGTAGGGAAAAAGTTTAGACAAAATTTATCAAAATAGCTCTAGGATCTTGGGAAATGTGGTTGGAACAATTAAAGGTTTATGACAAAACCTCCTTTAATAAAACTCTGGATAGAAATGTTGCCAGAATGTGTTGTAGAATCACTAGTTGATGGTAGTCCTAGAAAAATCCCTATTTGAGATAGGCATGTTTCCCTTTTTTCGAAAAGGAAAGCTTTAAAATGCAACCCAATTTGTCGCGATTGTGGCCACAACTACTGCAGTTGACCTTGTCTGCACTATAACCCACAGTTCACAATTTTGAACCTTGATCTAAATAGAAAAAGTATTATAAAGACTAACTAAATAATAAATATAAAACTATTAAATAAAATATGCTTAATGTACTACTGCATTGTAGTAATCTATTGTTTCTTCAGAGCTTCACAAGAAGGAGACCTGTGAGGCTGTTACAATCATTGAAACACCACCAATGATTGTTGTTGGAGTTGTGGGCTATGTGAAAACACCACGTGGTCTTCGCACTTTGAACACTGTCTGGGCTCAGCATCTGAGTGAGGAGGTGAGACGAAGGTTCTACAAGAATTGGTGCAAATCCAAGAAGAAGGCTTTCACCAAATACTCCAAGCAATATGAATCTGATGAAGGGAAGAAAAGTATTCAAGCACAGCTTGAGAAAATAAAGAAGTATGCCACTGTGGTTCGTGTGCTGGCTCACACTCAGGTGATGATCCCTCTTTCGGTCAAGTCCATCTAATACTTTTTTTTCCTCTTTTAAAGTATTAGTTTCATATTTGTGTTACTATTGTTGGGTATTGATTTTGATGAAGGTTTTGGTGTGGATTTGATGAATCTTATTCATCTAGAAGTTTAGATGAATTCCAACTCCCATGCTCCAGTTGGAATCCATAAGTTGGACAAATGAACTCTGACTTGTTATTTGAGAAATGTTGAATCTTTTATTTGTGTAGCCAGTTAATTTCTTAATTTGAAGTAAGATTTACCTATTTTTCCATTGGTGATTCTATCTTTCGAAATTAAATATCCTTGAATTAATGTTTAATGCCTTCTACTAATTGAGTTACAGATAAGGAAAATGAAGGGGTTGAAACAAAAGAAAGCACACCTCATGGAGATCCAGATCAATGGTGGGACTGTTGCTCAGAAAGTTGACTTTGCTTATGGCTTCTTTGAGAAGCAAGTGCCTATTGATGCTGTGTTCCAGAAAGATGAGATGATTGATATGATTGGAGTGACAAAGGGTAAAGGTTACGAAGGTGTTGTGACTCGTTGGGGTGTCACCCGCCTGCCCAGGAAGACCCACAGAGGTCTTCGGAAGGTGGCTTGTATTGGTGCCTGGCATCCTGCCAGAGTGTCGTTTACTGTTGCTAGGGCTGGTCAGAATGGATATCACCACCGTACTGAGATGAATAAGAAGATTTACAAGATTGGAAAGACTGGCCAGGAGTCTCACACCGCTATAACTGATTACGACAGGTAATAGTAATTGGCTGAGTTTTTGGTAAACTTTTCCTTGTTTCGTTCTCTGCATATTTTTGTATATCTGTAATATGAAATAAATAAAACAGGACTGAGAAAGATATCACACCAATGGGTGGTTTCCCTCACTACGGTGTGGTAAAAGACGATTATTTGATGGTCAAGGGGTGCTGTGTTGGACCTAAGAAGAGGGTTGTTACTCTACGCCAGTCATTACTCAACCAGACATCTCGTGTGGCACTCGAGGAAATCAGACTCAAGTTCATCGACACGTCCTCAAAGTTTGGACATGGTCGCTTCCAAACAACACAGGAGAAACAGAAGATTTTTGGTCGTCTCAAGGCATAGATGTTCTAAATCAATCTTAAAAGTCTGAGCCGCCTAGTTCATGTTTCTATGCCAATTGCTGATGCGGTCAATTCGTTTTCTTTTAATTGTTTAAAGGCTCGACACACGCTTATAGTGAATTTTTTGAATCAACTTAAATGTTATGAATCTTTAATAGTATGTCTTTTGGTTTCTTGGATTGAGTTCTCAGTTTTTGTTGGCATTATATTAGCACTGACGTGACAAGCGTATGTTCGAGATTAATTCGATGGTATTTTAATTAGAAATTACTAGTTTAATAAATGTAAAGCGTATTAGTTGAATTCTCAATTAAATAAATTTCTTAATTAAACTATCCAAGTTTTATCGGATTTAGTGTCAATTTTGGCATGGTGGTACGGTAGTGTGGTTAAATTTTTAATTAAGTTACTTAACTAAGGCAATGTTGTAAATATTGTTTTAGATTTAACATCAGTTTTTTATTTTTAAAATTGTAAATTAGTATTTTTATTTTTATAAAATTACAAGATAATCTCTTTATATATCTATGTTTTAAAAATAATAATATAAATTCAATATAATTAACAATATCTTCATTTATATTAATAAAGGTCAAAAATTGAATCATTATATCATATATTACTCTCATAGATAAATTTTCATTTATATTTAGTAACTAACAATAAGTACATGTAATATAATAAAAAATTCATTTAATTCATATGATAAGAATGTGGTCCCTCGACAATTCTTGTATACTTTGTTTAAGATAAAAGTAACTAATAATATTGATGCATGCACTAACTACAATGCAATACTTAATTAAATTATTCTTCCTTACCTCCAAAATGTAAACTTATTATCTGTTCAATTAATTTACAAAATGTATTTGAATCAAGTGGAAATTTTGTCCCGTGTTGATTAAATATGTGTGAGACAAGACATAACAACCGTACGATTCTTTTCATTATAATTGGCAATTGATAACACACTGACCTATCCCATCCACTCCGTCGCAATCAGTCTCCCTGATCCCAACAGAATAACCAACAGTGCCCAAAACCCAAATTCCTCAAAAGGAAGTCTCTGGAGTGACAAAGGTGCAGAGAGTGGTGTTTGATGGTTGCGGAAATGGCGTCGTCAAAGGTGATGGCGTCGTCCAAAGCGAGAAATTCGGATCTCTCTTCATCATCTTCGTCTTCAGCATCTCGATCTCGATCTCGATCCCAACGCGCTTCTACTTCTTCATCTTCTCATCCTTCTATTTCCTCTACAAACCCAAACTTACTATCACAGCAGTCGGGTCACATCCCATACACTGTTCTTAACTCATCCTCGCCCTCCACTATGACCGTCGACGGAATCCTACGCAACGTCTACGCCACTCCCTCCTTCTCCGACTCCACTCTCCTCGATGCTCAAATTACCCTAATTGACACTCCCGTAGCCCTCCCTAGGCCGCCTTCCGTTGAAGGAAGTAGCAACAACGCTGCCGGTGGGAATGATAATAGTAGTCAGGAAATTGGTGTGGTGGTTCCTCAGGGAAGTAGTGGTAAGACAGTCGATGACGTGTGGAGGGAGATAGTGGTTGGGAGGAAAGATATGAAGGAGGAGCCCGACGAGATGATGACGCTGGAGGATTTTCTGGCGAAAGCCGGCGCAGTGGAGGTTGGAGGAGGAGGAGGAGCTAAAGGTGGAGGTGAACGAGGAGAAGAAGAAGAGGTGGAGATGGCACTGTCGGAGAGATTGAGTGGAGGAGTTTATGCGTTTGATGGAGTGCCGCCGCCGCCGAGTTCCTTCCAGATGCTGGATAGGGTAGAGGGATCAATTGTAGGTTTTGGGAGTGGAGTGGAAGCGGTCGCCGGAGGAGGAGGGAGGGGGAAGAGTGGGAGGGCTCCGGTCTTGGAGCCGTTGGATAAAGCGGCGCAGCAACGACAGAGACGGATGATCAAGAACAGGGAGTCCGCCGCTAGGTCTAGGGAAAGGAAGCAGGTATTCTAAAAGTTATTCTTTTGGATTCTATTTCCTTGGCTGTTCGTTGTAATGCGTATTGATACGTAAATTTGGGGTTTTTTTAGGCTTATCAAGTGGAATTGGAGTCATTGGCAGTGAGGTTAGAGGAGGAAAATGAGCAGCTACTGAGAGAGAAGGTACTTCTTGATTATATTATTCTTTTGGGTTGTTTTGGTAATTTTACTTTGCCACTTTTATCAATTTTGTTTCATCATCTGGCTCTTGGAGTCACCATATAAATTTTCCTTGCAATCAGATTGTTGATGGTTAGGTTCCAGAATTATTTACATTATTGTCTTTCCAGTTCAATTATGGCAGGGAAAATGGCTAGAAAATATGTACCATTCTAATTAGGTTTGTAGCGAAATAGGACATATATGATCAGTTCTGACTAGGTAGCTACTGAGGTTCAATTAAGCTCAGCTTGACATTGGAGAAGCATGTTCAGTTATCAAACAAAATTTCAGAATCTAAAAATCTGACTATTGTTATCTATGCTTATGTTTGGCTACATGAAGCAAATGGTGGGTTGTATGTTATTCTTGTGTTCTTTATAAACAGATCGAATCAACGCTAGAGTATCCCACTATTGAGATGAAATAGGCCTGTGGTTTTCCCAATTACAATATAAAATGTGAAGTTCTTCAAAGATGCATTAGGATCACAGCTTATTTTCTACCATAATGTAAAAGAGCTTAAATTCTTTAAAAGAAGTAAACGAGAAAAATTAGTCAACCACAAGCTTTAATTTGATGGGATAAATGTTGGGAATTGAGCTGACATTAAAGACAACAAGGGCTGAAATTTAGATTTTTTTAAGATTCCTTGTTAAATAAGCAGTAGTTTTATGGTAAATATTCTATTCTAGTTTGGATATGTTATTCTAATTGTTTGAGAATTCAGAATTTTATTAGAATATGATTTTAATTTGTTAGGAAACCTTTCTTATTAGAATAAGAGTTGTAAAAACTTCTCTGTAACTATGTACGTACTTAGCCCTTCAATAAGAACATAATCTAGATTTTTTCCTAAAAACTTGAATTTTCAATTAGAAGGTATGATACTTTCTTCTAAGAGTGTTTCTTAGACCTTCGGAATAATTTCTAGTTCCTACCCTCTATTACTTGTCTACCTCACTAAAATTCCAGCTACCAAAACCCTAAATTCCAACCATATCATACCAAAATTCAAGTCACATTAAACGCTGAAATTTCGGAATCCCAAAAAACCAATACCAAAAGACCCAGCTATGCCAAATCTAAAATTTCAGCATCCCAAATTGAAATCCATATTTGAAACTTGAATTCCAATAGCTTAATATCTATCATATTTCCTAATTTTTGTCAGTTTTAGCTAGTAGTTAATATTTCTTTTGTTTGTCTTACATCAATTTGGTATTAGAGCTCAAGTTCACATTGGTGACACGTACTGGAGGGGCATATAAAAGAATACTCAATGACCAAGAGCAAGATGAAATGTTTTTGAGATTTATGAAAAAATTGGATATCGAAGATCCTTGATCACAAGGTGCTTCAAAAACCAATTTACATGTAGCAACTCCAACAAGAAAGTATGTTTGACAATTTTTGTAGTCGTTGGACAAAGGGACGGATCCAGAAATTTTTTTGAGTGGGGGCAAAATTTCACTGGAGGCCAAAAAAAAATTTCAGTGGGGGCAAAATTTTATTGGGGGCAAAATTTTGATTTTTTTATGAGTTAAAAATTTAAATTAATAATTTTTTTATGTAAAAGTTTTGGAGTCAGTGGGGGCAAGTGCCCCCACTTGCCCCCACTGTGGCTCCGTCCCTGGTTGGACAGCCTTGACATGCATTCCTTAAAAGTCAAAACTCTCACATAAAAAAAATATCTAAACCAATAGCCTACACTTGATGCAAAATATGGAGAAAGTGGTAATAAGCAAGATGAAGGGATTGATATTTGACCAAAAGCATGCAGTGTAAGGGAAAATCTTTGTTGAAAAGTCATATTCCCATTTTGATTCCTTAATTTTAATGGGCACTACGTCAGAGCAAGTGTTTGTTATGGGTGGTGAAACCATTGAATCCTCTCCTTCAATTGATAAGTTAGAATCTTCAAGCCTACATGCAGGTGCTCAAATACTTGATAACATGGAGAGTTTGACAATGGAAGATGATCATGATATGGATAGTTTGACAGTGGGAGATGATCAAAGCGTTAAAGATGAAGAAAAACAAAACCAGGTGGATTCTTTGACAAACCCTAAAGCTGAAACAACTAAACAACAGGTTGAAATGCTTGAATAACAAATCAAAACACAAGAAAATAGATTGAAACAACAGGGTAGAAGGCTGAATGAATGGGACAACAATCTAAGGTAACATAACAGGGATATGAAAAGATTAATCAGTAGCTACTTGGTTTTTGGAGCTTGTTAGCACAAAACTTGATTATATCTTTTGTATTGTTGATGCAGATTATGTTTCTGTGGGTTATGAAGGAGAAGTAAATTTAAATGAAGATGAGAAATTAACACAATATAGGAATAAAGGAGAAGCTATTAGTGCACTTGCTAAGTCAAAATTTAGTAATGATAGAAAATTTATTGATTTTGACTACAAGAAGCAACAATATGAATGATCTTGATGCCTATATCGTAGAAAAGTCATGTTGTTTTGTTATGAAATCATATGCAAATGTAATGGTCAAGACTTATGATGTTGTCCACACCGCCAAACTATTTTTCAAAGAGGTTATACATTTTTATGGATTATCTTTAACTATTATCTTGTGATGTGAAGTCTATGAGTTATTTTTAGAGAACTCCATGTAAGACGTTGAACACTAAGCTTTAATTTTCATGTTCTTTCTATCCCTAAACCGATAAACAAATAGAGGTGGTAATTAGAAACTTGGAGGAGTTGTTAAGATGTTTGGTTGGAGACAATGTGAATAATTAGGACTTAGAAGAATTTGCATATAATAGTTCTATAGATATGTCAATTGGTAAGAGTCCTTTTGTGATAGTTTTGGATGTTCAATTAAGAAAGCTTATTGATTTGGTTCCTTTACTACATACAACACTAGTGTTGAAGCCGAAGGTTTTGCACTACACATAAGGCTATCTCTGATGAGTTACGAGAAAATATAACAACTAGCAATTTGACTTATAAAGATCATGTTGTTCAACATCATCCAGAGTGTTTTTCAAGAGGAAACTATAAGCAACTTCATCCAAAGCATGCTGGTAAAGATTTGTCCAAAGCGTTTTCCAAAGGAAAATATAAGAAACTTCTTTCACAGAGTGTTGGACCTTATAAGATCCTTAAGAAGATAAATGCTAATGCTTTCGTTTTGGAATTAACGAGTGACATGTGAATTAGTCCTATCTTTAATGTTGTAGAATTAACTATATATCATGAACAAGATGGTACGCAATCTCCTACTGCAGAAGTGAGAATTCCAACCATTCCTCATCTTAAAGAAGAGATAGAGGATGTTCTTGATGAACAAATTGTAGCCATAAGAGTTGGAGAATATTGATGGTTTCTTGTCAAATGGAAAGGGAGATCAACTTCTGATAGTTCTTTGATTTTAGAATATGAGTTTCAAAAGTTTAATCTAAACTTATATGATCAACATTTGTCACATTTTATGTCAAGGACGACTTCAGACAAGCAGGGGAGAATTGATTCAAAAATAGGTTAAACGCCACAAAAGAAATAGAAGAGGAAAATTCTATAAGCTTAAGGGTTGAAATTTAAATTATGATGATATTAATCCTTATTAAATAGGAAGTAGTACAAAGATAGATATTCTATTCTAGTTTATATATGTTATTTTAGTTGTTTAAGACTTATGGAAGTTTTATTAAAATCATATGTAAATTTGTTAAGAACACTTTCCTTCTAGAATAAGGATTCTAAAAATTTCTCTATAAGTATCTGTATACTCAGCCCTTACAATAACATCATATCTTGAATTTTCTCTACAAATGGTTGTCAACTAGGTGTGATGTTTTCTTCTAAGAGTGTTCCTTAGACCTTAGTAGTGATTTCTGGTTTCCTACCTTCCCTTCTTTGTGTTCCTCACTAAATTCCAGCAGTTCTAACTCAAAGTTCCAGTAACCAAAACCGTGAATTCTAGTTATATCAAACCTAAATTCCAGCCATATTAAACTCTGAGAACCTAGCCTAAATTTCATCCCATCAAATCCTTAAAACTTGACTATTGCAAATCTAAAATTTCAGCGTTCCAAGCTGAAATCCACACCTGAAAATTCATATTTTATATATTCTAAGTTTTGTGAGTTTTAACTATTAATTAATATTTCTTCTATTTGTCCTATATCACCCAATACCTTGGATGTTGAGGAGAAGTTTGTCGTCATCAACTCTGTAAATGGTCCTTGGTTCCATCAATTTTGTTTGATTGGAATAATATTCATATATGGTTCCATGTGGTTTGGCAAGAAAGTTGACACTAGAAACTTTTATCTGCTTATTACCTATTTAGAAGAAGGATATCTGTATATGCTACTGTTAAAAATCTGGTTACCTAAATGACGTATAAGTTGCCTTTTCTTTTACTCTTTCATTTTGGATTTATTTGTGACGTAATTTTTTGATCACTCAGTGTATAGATCAGAATGTAGTTGGTCAACTTAACTTCCCCTATTGTTGGTGTTTGTCGATGTGTTTGATACATTGGCTAATTACTTATTCCACATCCAGCATATGTCCTTAACGTGTTTGCTAACTAATGTTCTATTATGCAGGAAGTGAGGACTAAAGAAAGGTTTAAGCAGGTATGCATTTTGACCTTCTTTATAAAAAGCTTCCCTTAGGGAATTGTTAATCTTTCGAATTATCCATTTGTTAATCTTTCAAGACATTAGGGTAATGGAGTTTCTAATGGTAACTTGGACTTTTTAACTATAATATATTTCCTTTTATCCTCTGCCAACTGTTACCTTCCTTTCCAGAGGGAATGATTTTTCCTAGATCGCTTTCTTCCATTTCCTTCGCACTGTCCTCTAGGAATAAGTTGTTTATAAACTGAGAGTATATTGTGGAAAATGGAATAATTTCTATTATAACTATGTGGTTTGGTTAACTTTTAAAAACACCCACAGGACTTCCTAAATTATAGGTACAAAAGCATATTTGGATAGTGAGTTATTATTTTTATATGATGTCCATAAACTGAACTAAAAATCATGAAGGAAAATTTTCTCTTTCCGTAGTGGAGAGGATATAAAATAAGTTGGCACAGGATGGCTTCTTTCCTGATACCTCTTTTTCTTAGAGTTCATACATTTTGAAGCATGAACTCTCTCAAAACTTGTGTCTATGGAAAGATAATTGACACAAAGCATTTTCAACGAGCTAAGGGGATCGGGAAGCAAACATGTTGAAAAGGACGTAAAAATGATTCATCTGGACTTAAATCAGTTTATAAGCATAGGGCATGTATTTCTTATGATTTGATATACATCTATTTCTTTATGTGATATGGAGTTATTTCAAGGTCTTTGAACATCCAATTGGATAGCCTAGATAAATGACCCTAAAGAGCAGTTTGACCATTGGTAATAATTGTTCTTAATTACTGAAATTCAATGGAATCGTATCTTATTGTAGTCTACAAGTTGTTTGCATGCAATAATTTTTTCCAAAAAAGGAATCACAGGATGTCACTTAAGTATCAAAGTTATGGTCCCTTTATATTTGCTTCATTTTGTTCTGTATGTTAACATTTGAAGAACAAGTAATCTCATAAAAGTTCACTGATTTCTTTGTTAACTTTGTGACTATATGAGATCTTCTGATGGGAATAGAGGGAGTAGGTAGCAAACAAGAGAGAAATGGGTGCTTGAAAACTATTTCACCACTAAATTTGTGTTGTTTCTCTGTTGTAGATCATGGAGAGAGTTATTCCAGTTGAGGAGAAGCAAAGACCACCACGTGTACTCCGAAGAGTTAACTCCTTTCAGTGGTAAAGAGTATATGGTCTTTTCATTTGAATTCGGAAACAAAACGCCCGTTTCTGATATAGGGAGGCAGGTTAATATATAGTCATTGGGAAGATTCCATTTTCTTTTGTATTAGTTGTTTGAACCTGATGGTCATAAAAAACCAATCTTGGTTTCTAGTATAACCAGAAGGAAAGGAATTCCAGTCTGAATGTGCGGAAAAATTTGTTAAAACTGAATTAGAAGGAAGTTCAACAGAGGAACATAGTTTGCACAACTTCACTTATTAATGTAGGTAGCTGCTGCAGAGGTGTTGCATTATTTCCACCAATTGCTTGTGAAGGTATTCTAGACTGGTATAATGTATTTATGTGTTGCCTAATTATGAACCCTTCGACGCAATGTATATTCGTGGTTGGTATCTGCTTACAATAACAAAGCTTTTTCTGCCATTGTTCTAGTGAAACAAAAGATGACTTGTATTAGATGTGTCTATAATTAAGTTTATTTTGGTAGAATTAGCTCTTTTCTGAAAGTAGACTTGTACCTGTTGTGGAAATATTTGTTTGAAGGAACGAGAGTAATCATTGTTCTTTCAAGAAAGCTTCGGATGATAAAACAAAAATGTAAAATAGGAATAGCAAGAGTAAGAAAATGTTTAAATAAAAAGTTGGTAAAGACATTTTACCTTTATAAACAATAAAATAATTGCCAGATCTTCAGTGTGGAGAATCATGCATGTTATTGGCGAGTGTTGGTCAATTTTTGTATGTGAGTTGATACGGCGAGAACATGTTGACAGAGAAGGAAGCAAAGTGCGAAGCAAGATGGGAAAGTATGTGTGGTGGTTAACAAAAATTAGTACGTAGGCGATATTCATTGTACACACAGGCAAGAGGTAGATGCACGAAAAATCATCCCGATTCGGTCTTGACCTGCCCATTCTCTTTTTGGTACATGGGCAGAATGGAATTCCAATAAATTCAAACATAATAAAAAAGTATCATTGGTAAATATATTTTAGTGAAAATGAATATGATCTCAAGTATGAGCATCTCAAAGTGTATGTTGTTTTTTGGAACATAATCTTAAACACGAGTGTGTTGTATTATGTGTTCATGTTTGAATGAAAAATTATCAATATATGTATTATTTAATTATAAGGGCAATCCAATTGCTAATATTTAGCTAGTGATAATTATTTTTTTGTTGACATTTTTACTTGAACTTGCATAATTTGTTGAAGGAACATTGCCACTTATAATTATAACTAATCTTCATTATAAATTAAATTCGTCCATATTTTGCACCACTTGTACATTTAAAAAGTAATTATCTAAATAATACTCAAAGATCATCATCATCAAATATTTCTTTGAATAAAATTCCATAATGATGAGTAGTCTCCTTTGTGTTCACATTCTCTTACAATATAAAAAAGAAAATATAAGATTATATAATATATAATTATTAAAATTACAAAAGTAAAAAGTTAACATATAATAAAGTATAACTCAAATATTTTTTTAGTTTATAATTATGGTATACATCAAGACTTTCAAAATTTTTGGATAAAATCGACTGTATTAAGCAATCAGTATCTGAGCATTAGTACTAGAAATAGAATTAGATATCAAAATCCTTACTAGTTGTTCTATAAATATCGGCATCTAAATTATTGTCTATGGTAAAAGAAAGAGACCTTCTCTATAGTTTAATAAATTTTAAAAAAACCCCTTAATCTTTAAAATTCTTGATAAAATTCCTTTCATATTTCGGTCTTTAAAAATAACCCTTCTTTTAGAGTTCGGTTAAAAATAAAGACAAAAAATACACACAACATGAACATCACACTTGTGCTAATCAAATATTGCTTATATGACAATTCAACTTATCTTTTAGAGTCTAATCAAACTAATTAAACCAAATCCAAACAAAAAAGTTATTATAATTATCTTAAGTTACTAATTTAGGTTGAATTACTTGGTTTTCGAGTTGGGGTTAAGAGATGAGTTATGTTATCGTATTGGTGATATTTAATTAGTCTATCTCTAATGTTCATTACCACATAGGTTTTATAGTTAATTTTTAACCGAAGTCTAAGAGGAAGGGTATTTTTGGAAAAAGAAAACCAGGACATTTTTTTTTTAAATTTTAAAGATTAGGAGATTCTTCTAAAGTTTCTTAAACTATAGGAGATATCTATATCTTTTACCTTAATTGTCTAATTATGTTATACTTTATGAAATCTTAGTCTTTTTTCCTTTATTAATTCCTTTAAATTGAAACCCAAATTGAAAACTTTCTAAATTGACGAGGAAGTACCAACAAAAGTTGAAGTCGATATTGAATTGATGTGATCAAACTATTTACCAATTATTGATTTATATTCATTTAAAAAAATCATATAATGGCTGTAAAATGGTGTAAATATGTACTGAAGCTCGATCACCATAAATCTACTAAAGATTAATAATCAATTGCGACAAATTTACACCTTATATCTAAAATAGTAATAACTACCATAGTGTTAACAAGCCCATTCAATTAACTATTGTTGGCCCCTGAATTTTTTTTATTTGATTAAGCATGATTAGATGATTTTTGGGGTCTTATTAGATTAATTTGTGTTAGACTTATTTGGCATGTTAATGTTAATTAGACTATGTAGCATAAGTGACTTAATTGATGTGTTAAAGGTGTTAAGTTGCCTAAGGGATAGAATGGGAATGCCACTTAAAGAGATAAGAATCTAGGCTTTTCATTACGGGTAAGATGGACATTTTAGCTTTAATGAGAGTATAAAAGGGGAAAGAAAGGCTTGTCTTAGAGAGAAGAAGAAGAAGAAATGAAAATTGGAGGGAGAAGGAGAGAGAAGGTGTCGTATGAGAGGAGAAGAAGAGAAGAAAAGGGAGAAAACCTAGGTCTTTCATTTTCTTGGAGTTCAAGAGAGTTTTTGAAGAAAATTCAAGAAGGAAAAAGTTAGAGGAAGGTCCAAGCTTCCATTTGATCCAAGAAACCCTTTGATTAGGTAAAGATTCAAGGTAAGAGAGTTTTAATATTTTATATTTTGAAGTGTTTATGGTTCAAGGAGCTTAGGAAAGGGATGGGTTTAGATATTTTAAGGTCAATTCTATGCCTTAGGTTCTTTAGGTTTTTCAATTTTGGAAATCCTATTAATTTGGGGTTTTTTGTGTTTTGGTTGTTGAAGAAGAG
>JAOTAX010000006.1:13620730-13631215 GCA_025629825.1 Erythroxylum guanchezii | reverse complement strand
GTGCTTCTTTTGCTCGTCGTGGTCCCATTATTATGCTTGAAACTTTAAATAAATGTGAGAAAATAGAAGATAAAGTAAAAAAAAAAAACCATTTTAGCACACTTATTTCTTATGCTCACTAAATTGTAAAATGTGGAAACAAACTAGAAAAGGAAATTAAACACATTAAAATAAAAAACACATAATCTAACATAAAGATTTTTTTTAACCAGGGGCCATACCATGAAGGGGATAGATACCCTATTTTATTAAAAAGAAAAGCGATAAGTACAAAACAAGGGGGCATAAACCTGACCTGCCTGAAATAGGTGGAGTTGGCATTAACAAATAATATAGTATAAGATGCTAACCATCAAAGACATAATAATTGAAAGAAATTAAAAAAGTCAACATCGCTAATATCTGTTACAATTAAACGGTTTTTACTCTTAATAAAGGCAAGCTTGACCTATTTAAAATCAATATATTCCTTAAGGGATGAGGCATTAGTGATTGAGTGTTGTAGGTGGCCAAACCCTCCAATAAACATCCCAAGTTTGGCAAGAAATTGCCTCTCTATAATAATGAAAAAAACCATCTACAAAAGAAAACCTCAGCACCTTAGCTAACAAATCCGCTATCTTCCATATAATTTGAACTTTACCAAGGCACATATTAACCAAATTCTAGAGTCCAACTCAACTATTACCTGAGAATTGGGTAATAATTTAGCACAAAGCTTTAATCCTTGCAAAAGAGATTGTGTTTCTACTTCTAGGCTTGTAACATTTTGCATAGGGAATTTAAATGTCAATAAACACCTTCCCAACTCATCTCCAACAATCCCACCACCTCCACCTGGTCCTGGGTTTCCTCTTTATGAACCATAAACATTCAACTTTAGGAATCCTAAGGAAGGTTTACAACAACTCACTAGTGAAACCTTGCAAGGCTGAATATACCTTTCAATAATCTCCACTACATCTTGCCACTATTTACCTAAAATGTTTAAAGAACGAGAATCATGTAAAACATAATAGATAGAATCAATAATCTTTGAGATCACCAAAGATATAAAAGGAGGCGATCCATTAAATTTTACCGAGCTATGCATCTTCCAAATTCTCCATCTAATAAAGGATGGTATCATATGAAAGACCATTATCACAGCCGTATTGCCACCAACTGACCACCACTGAATTAATATATCTCTATGTTGAAAGCATGGATATGCTAAACTAAAAGGCATACCAAAAAACTCCAAAGGTGCCTAACCCAATCACCAAAAAGGAAAACATGGTTTAGAGATTCTTTATAGCCATTCTGACAATAGTTGCATCATAGAGGTCCAAGAATCCCCAGCCTTCGCAAGGAAATATCCAAAGGAAGCCTGTTTTTGAATAAGCATAACATAAAAAAAATGATACTTTCAAAGGGATCCCTTTATGCCAAATATTACAACCAATTATAGCTCGTGTACCCATATCTCTAACACGGTTATAGGCAGAAGTCATCGAGAAGCCCCCAATGATGGTGTCCTTCTAGATGAGTTTATTACCAAAGTGAACAGTACAATCCTGAATTTGTTCACGAATATCTAACATTCTTTTTCAAGTCCGAGATTCTGTCAGTCTAGACTGAATCACCTCCAGATTGCCTCTAGTTCTATACTTAGCTACTAAGAAGGATGCCCATAAAGAATTACTCACTAGATATCTCCACTACAACTTAGTCGAGAAGGCCAAGTATATGTTAGACAAATGCTACAAACTAATACCATCTTCCTCTATTAGGCAACACATTGATTCCATGATATCCAATAATGCTTAGTCCCTTCTTCACCTACTCCACACAAAAAAGCTGCAAATATTTTTTCCAATTTAGTCAAAATTCTTTGTGGGGGTTTGTTGCAGCTAAGACATATAATGGAAGAGATTGTAAAACTGATCGAAGTAGAGTAAGTCTTCCTCCCATTGAAAGTAGATTGCTTACTCGGTGAGATATTTTTTGAGTGACTTTATCTACCAATCCATTTAAAAAACTCAAGCCTTTTTCTTCCCCAATAAATGGGACATACAAGATACATTAATGAGGACTTGTGATATTGGAACCGGTGACAACCAGTCCCCATTATCATGCACAATCAAAGTTTATCTTGTTTGAGAGCATTTACCCATGTAAAAACCACTTTTATTAATGTTAACTAGACAGACAAAACATCTTTCATATTCTCCCAATGCCTGCTTGACTGTTGTAAAGGACAATCTCAGTCCCTTCATAAAAATCAATACATCATCATCATAGGAGACGTGTGTCACCCTAGGGCAACCTATAGGATTAACAAATGTTATGGAAGATTATTCAACACTCTTGTAAAAAATTCGGCCCCAATAATAAAAGTGTTGAAGAGAACGGGTCACCCTGTCTCAGACGTCTCGATGAGTGAAAATATCCCGAAGGCACTGAAAACAAAAAATCAGAAATCAGCCTCCAAACCTAGTTTATAAATGCTCCCCAAACTCAAAGCGTTTTAATACATTAATAAGGAAAAGCCAAGACACTTGGTCATATGCCTTGGCCATATCTAACTTGAGCAATACATTTCCACCTCTAATCTTTCTATTCATTAGTAGACATATTTCTTGAGCCAACAAAATGTTATCAGAGATGAATTGCCTAGGTAAGAAAACCATTTGTTGAGGGGATATAGAAAACAGCCTCCAAACCCAGTTTATAAATTGCTCCCCAAACTCAAAGCGTCACAATACATTAATTAGGAAAAGCCTAGACGCTTTGTCATATGCCTTGGCCATATCTAACTTGAACAATACATTTCCCTTCTAATCTTTCTATTCATTTTTAAACATATGTCTAGAGCCAACAAAATGTTATCAGAGATGAATTTCCTAGGTAAGAAAGTTCTTGTTGAGGAGATTTAATTTTTGCCAAAATCAAATGCAACCTGCTAATAATCAACTTAGATATCATCTTTTAAGAATTCTTGCACTGTGGCCACCAAGTCACTTTCCACTACCTCCCAACAATGAATAAAGAACTTCCCAGTGAGGCTGTTTGGGCTTGTTGCATTATCACCATCTATCCCCTCTATCATCGCGAGAATCTCTTATGATAATGGTTCTTATTCTGTAGATCTTCATTTTTGACATCTAATAACACTGGCTCAATCACCCTATTCACCAAAGTTTCTATAGCATCTACATCATTTCCCTCATCTTGCAGTAAGTGTCTAAAAAAACAAGGCCCCTTTGCTTGAATACCTTAAAAATCAGCAACCCATTCTCCATTGTATCCCTGCTCTCGATGAATTATCGAGCGAACCCTTCTTTCTTTCATAGTTGTATGGAAGAATTTTGTATTTGTGTCCCCCTCCATCATCCACCGAATCTTAGATTTTTTATGTCAAAAAACATTCTTCCTCCAATAGTGCCTGTTTGTATTGAGCTGATAGGCCTCCCTAGCAGTTCCTGGGCCTTCTTCTTCTAATAGTCTTTCTTTTCCAATACGTCATTTTCAACCCTCCTAACATTTTGTTGAATATTGTCGCATACTTGTCGATTTCAATTTTTGAGAACTGGCTTAAGTCTCTTCAACTTGCTCCAAAGTTTCACAAATGGGCATCCTGAACAAAGCAAGTTCTAATTTTCTCTAACTATCTCCATGAATTCCCTATGCAAGCACTAAGCATTTTGAAAGCGAAATGATTTTAGGCCTATAGAATTCTCAATCTCTAAGATCAAAAGCTGTAACGGAGACTGGTCAGGTTGCACACAACTTAAATGTTCCAAAGTAAGTGTAAGATTTGACATCTAATTTGTGTTTATCAAAGCCCTATGAAGTCTTTTCCAAATTCGAAAATGACCATCCCAGTTATTAGTCCATGTAAAACTAGAGCCCATATATCCAGCATCCACCAAAGAATGTTCTGCCATAAAATTATGACGCTTTCCCACTTCAATCACCTGAAAAGGCAAACCTCCAATTTTCTTGTCCGAATATAAGCACAAGTTCAAGTCTCCATAGAATAACCATAGGTAAGAGGAATTAGCAAAATAATTCCAAAAATCTCTCCTCTCTTATGCTAAACATGTCGCATGAACAAAAGAGAAATGTATATGTCTTTTCAAGGAAAAACGTAAGGCTTATAAAGTGATTTGCTAATTGTTCTCATGTAATAAATTGCAAATAAACTCCTCATTATAAAAAATCCAGATTCGACTCGAAGTGTTAGCTATCATCCGTTCAAAATTTAATTTCTTTCTAACTTCATCCATTCGAGTTAAATCCATCATAGGTTCAGCTATAACCATCATTTAAATATTATGAATGTGCTTCAACTTCTTCAGGCTCAAAAGAGTTAATTTATTAGATAATCCCAGTAAATTCCAAAATATCAGTCTAATAATTGGGAATTAGATGAAAAAATTTAAGTCGCTTGAAAGCTGGGCTCTTAACGTACCCCTATCTCATATTGCTTAGTTGGAACTGATTGAGAAATTAACTCCTTAACCTCATTGCCAACAACCGTTGAGTCAATTGCTGCAATTGCTGCCATCAAAATCCCATAATCCCCATGCAAAACCCCTTCCTTTCTACTAGAAGATGCTAAATCTAATGCCTTAACTCTGCCCAACTTCATGTGCTTCAAAGTGTTATTAGATCGTAAATTTAAGACCAGTGCATCCTTCATAATTTTTGTATTCTCAATGTGATCCTCAAATCTCCTCATCATCTAATAAGGAAAATTTATTCTTGGTGACAATAATCCCTTAATAGCAACAACATTAAGAAGTTTATCGATAGCTCCCTCACATTTAGACAACACAACCACTGGATGTTTTATTTGGATAGCATGCTCATCAAAATTGTCATCAACTTCTTCGATCGCAACATCTTCAAGGTTTATCTTTTAGTCAATAGTAATAGCAGGTGCAGCAGAGTCGAGAATAATCTCAGCAATATCAGAGCTCACCAAATCCATTGAAGTTGTAACATTTAAAGCATATCCAAGATTGTCCTTCGGCACAACTGTAGGGCCTGTAACAATTTGTTCACTTATAACAACTACAATAATACCTTCATCGTGAGCAAATTTTTCCAGAATTTCTTGATGGTTATTAGATTTTTCTTTCGATGTTTCTGCCTCCATCAAATTCTATGACTCTATTATTGTAGGTTCTTTGTCTTTAGAGATCTAGTTCTCAACCTCAGAAGTTGAGAAATAGATAATATAAAACAAAAACTAACATAAAATAAAATTAGAAAATTAACTAGATTAATCATAAAATTAAAACAAAAATAATTGGAATTAGCAAATAAAACTAACCTAATTATTCAACTACAAAATTAAACTTAAAATTGAAATTAACACATCTAATCTAAAATTGACCAAAAATTAACAAAATTGAACATCAAATTAATGTAAAAATCAAAATTGAAATGAAATTAAACTAGAAAACAACTTCAATTAACTATAAAAGAACCAATTAATTCTAATTATATGAAAATAATCATAATTTAACATTAGTGAGCAATTGAAATTTCAGCCAAATCTCTTACAATTCATCAAATTGAAGCAATAGGTCATATAGGTAAGGATATAATTAAACTATTAAACCAGAATCAAGCACAAAATCAAGAAATTCTACATTAAATTTTAAAACCCTAACCCTAGCAATTTTGGGGGTGAAAATACCTAAAAATTGCAAAATACCCAATTATTCCTGCGTAAACAAGTGAAATCAAGGCAAACACTTACTTGGGTGTCACAAATTATCATGAAAAAGCTGGAAATTGGGTCAAAAAAGTAGAGGGATAAAGGATAGAGTAGAGAGAGAGAGATAAAATGAAAAGAATGAAAGAGGTAGGATACTTTAAAGGTTGTCGCAGACTCACATGGTCTGCTAAATGGTAGTATAGCTAACTGTGTAACAGACAGACTCCTTAAAATCCAAGACAAGAATGTAAGTTATCGCGAACTTACATAGTCTGTTACACGGTCGTGTATCTGACCATGTAAGTCTACATGAATGTGTCTTATGGGTGTGTAACTCTTTGTAAACTTTTGCAACATGAAAAATAGTTAGACAAATCTAAAAATTTTGCACTCAAAGTTATGAAACTTTAACACGCATACCCTAACATGATAAATATGCAAAATCTCTTTAGGATGCTTAATGTCCTAACCTAAAACACATCAAAATTCTATAAGATCTATGCTAAAATCAAAATAGAATCAAAATGAAATAGAATTTAAAAATAAGACCTAACTTAATTGTTTGGTTACCTTCCAAGTAGCACTTGTTTAACTTCGTTAGCTCGACATACCTTTCATACTTAAGGCGGCTTATAAAAATTAAGTTTTAGTCTTCCTGCTGTTTGTTTCATAACCTTCAAGTAAGATACCTGTTATTGCTTATTGTTACATTTTTCCTCTTATTTACTGCCTTGAGCTTGCAAAACTCAGGTGGACCTTTAATGATAAAGTCTTGTAAAATATTAGAATATGAATCTTAACATGACTCACTAGATTTATTAGCATCAATATGTTCAAGGTCAGGGTTTATAACATTAGAGATTTTAAATTCAACCTCTTCATCCCCCACCATTAATATTAATTTGCCTTCGCCAACATCGATAATTGGCTTAGCAGTTGCCGAAAAGGGTTAACCAAGGACTATAGGTACCTCTACATTTTCCTCTATGTCAAGAATCGCAAAATCTATTGGGATGATAAACTTATCAACCTTAATAAGAATATCCTTTATAATGCCCCTAAGATTTTTTTACTAATCTATTTGTCAGCTGCAAACTTATCCTAGTAGGTTTTAGTTGATATATTCACTTGCATAACATTTATGTGGGAAATTTACATTTGCACTGTATGAACATTTTGTTGTTTGATGTGTGCATTATGTGAATGTGTCAATGGTATGACTTGAATGGAATTGGCTTATTTTTAAATAACTTGTGAATTTTGTGTTTTAAGCGGTTTTAGGATGAATATGCGCATGTTAATTAGGATAAGGTACCTATTCTTTCACTTTAAGACATTTATTTGGATACATTTGTAATTACATTCATTTAAATTGGTATGAATCATTAGTAACCTTTAATGAGAGTGATTGACTAAAAGGAAATCAGGTAGGATAAGAAATATAAACAAAAGTGTTAAATAAAATTTTGATTCCGTTGGCCCTTTTTTTTATGAAAATTAGGTCAAGAATAAAGCTGGTAGCCATTTGAGAGTTGTGATATAGTTGAGTAACAAGGGACATTCACGACAAAAATGTTTTTCTTAGCTTCAAAAGGCTAAAATGACACTCAAACCAAGCTAAACAAAAAATATAAGCTAGTTGAGTAACTAAGGGACATTCATGACAAGGTGTTTGCTTTCTCGTCAAAAGATTAGGTGATCATTAAAGAAAATATAAAAAGATGGTGCTTACAATAAAATTAAACTTATTGATCTTTTAAAAATTGCAAGAACTTTCATGAAGGGTTATTTAGTTTAACTTTTATATCCCTTTCATGTTGAAATGCTTTGAATTGAATATATATATTAGTCCAAATAGTTTAACTTTTAATTGATCAATAAAAATAAGTTCATTCTTATGAGTGCCATAGGTGCATGATTAGGGTGTCACTATTTGGACTAATATATATATTCAATTCAAAGCATTTCAACATGAAAGGGATATGTTAGTGTGTTAGAACTTTTTAAGTGGTTAATGTTTAAGGTTAAGTTAATTCCATGAGATTTGATGCCATTGTACCATTTTTTCATTGTTGCATAATTGTGTGTTTTTATGTTTGCTTTGTTTGTAGCTTTATTTTTTTCTTGGTGACAAGCAAAGATTTAAGTGTGGTTATGTTGATAACTATATATTATAGTATGTTTTCTAAAGGTTTAAATGTGTTTTTGGTTTTTTTAGATGATAATCATGTGATAACAACTTAAATTGTGTACTTGTTATTGTTTTAATTGTTTGTTTGTTTTAGAGCAAGGATTTGATCTTAATATTATGTTTTAAGGGTTGTTTGATATGTTTGTTAGTGAGTAGAAATATGAAAAATTGAAGAAAAGATAAAGGACTTAAAGAATAAGAGCATGCACGATCGTGCCTCATTTTTGCACGATCGTGCATGTTAACTGAATGGGGATAAGCCTCTTGCACAATCGTGCATCCAAATCTACGATCATGTCAGAGAGTCTAGACAGGATGCATAATCATACTTGGAATGCATGATCTTGCATAGGCAGTTTCTAGCTTGTGAGTTTTTTGTACTTTTGACAATTTAGGGCTATTTTTGAAACCAAAACAAGTGGGAAAACCCTAGAAAGAGCCCAAGAAGGCTCGAGAAATATTAAAAGCAAAGAAAAACATCAAAAACCAGGCTACAGATCATTAACATAGAGATCGAAGTGGAAACATAAAGATCAAATCTAGATTTCCAAAATTTTCATATCAAGACTTAAAATTGTTTTCTTTCCTTTCACTTCGTATATTTCATTGTCTTGGATGTTAATTTTGATTTGTAGTATTTTGAACATGATTGTCAATTTCTAAATCCATATTAGGGATTAATGTTGAATTGTTTAATTTAACTTTATTTTTGGTGAATTCAATATGGTATTGCTTTGTGGTACTTGTCATGCTTATACATGATAAAAAATTGAAAGATTGAATCAAAATTATATGTGTTAGGTAACACAACAAGAGTTGATAACTTAATAGACCTACAAATATTAGATTAATAAACAATTGAAAAGAGATCTTAATTGTGAGTGAATTGTCCTTAGGATTATTTCAAATACAATTGAGTAGTTAGTAGTTTAGGGAATCAAGAGGTTACAATTATATTGTTATCTATTTCAATTGGTATTGCTTAATTAGACCTCGAGGGAGGGTAATCTAAACTTTAGTATATCTAAATTCAAGCATAATTGAATTAACAAGGTAAAAGGATGATAGAGCAAGGATATAATACCTCTAAGTTGTCATTATTGATTAACTTCAATCTTATTACTAGTTTCACTTATTTGATTATTCAGTTTTGTTAGTTTATTTCAATTTCAGTTAATTTATTTTAATTCAATTCATTTAATCTTTTATTACGTTAGACAAAGTGCATTCAAGTTGTTAGATAACTAATTAATCCTTGTAAAATTGATATCTTCTATATTACGAGTGATGATTTGTATACTTGCAGCAAGAAAGATTTTTTTATAAAACTATCTACAGATTTTTGGCACCGTTATCGAGGATTGAGTTAGCATCTTATTCAATTTGATGTATGGATCTTCAACTTAATGCAATTTAACCCAACAACTTGGTAGATGGTCCATTAATAGGACTGCACCGTCTATCTTTTCTCTAAGCACTGCTATGAACCTAACTACAGGAAAGAGATTAGGATAAGTTAATCGCTACACAAATCCACTCATGTTCGCCTTGTTAAGCTTCTCAAGTAATATTGATCTTAGCAGTTTTCTGCTTCTGAAATACACATTCTAAGCATGGCAATCCTAGGTTGATATCTTTAAATAATTATTCTCCTTATTCAAACAAGTTATGGGAAGTGGACGTGGAGTAAATTGCATTCAGAAGAAATGTCATAGCGTATTGAATTGCATTAAGAAGAAATTTCATCAACACTTTGAAATTCAAATTGGACGATCTCAACAAGACACGAAGAACATATAGCTAAATGCCCTGCAATGCAACATTAGTTCCTGATATTACCCAAAAAAATAAAAGGTAATCCATTAAGAACTGAAAGTTGTTTAATGAACTGAGCACAAACTAGTTCAAACTTGAAGCCAAGGGACGTAATTAATTATTCATAGAACGTATCTTCCCAGACTCTATGATCAGTCAGCTCTGCATGTGATCCATCATTTCCTATAAATTTTGATGCCTCTCCATCTCGACTCCATGTAATAACTTATGTTACGGGGCGCAGCATACACTCCACATTTAAAATGTAAGTCTCCTGGTCCATGATCGTGGGTAGAGAATTTTTCTTCACCGTTGATGAAAACAGACACTCTTCCTCCATCCACGTCATGTATTAAGTTTAGCCTGAACCATTTATCATACATATCTGTAGCTATCAAATCTCCGCTATAGTATCTCATGTTCCCGTCATAGATCCTTAGGATAATAGTAGTAGCACCGTGAGCTGCTCCGTGTATCTGCGCCACTGTGGCTCCGGAGGTTCCATTCGGTACGAAACCGTAGCCTTCGAATTGCCACACTCCTGATGAGTAGTCCAGACCCTGAAAGCAAAACAAACTGTTAAGTTCTTGCACATGTGTTCGTTTATGTGTGTAGGCGCGGATTCATAACAAACAACATAAACAGTTTTCCTGATTGCTCAGACATACTGTTATGCGAATTTCGGTTCTTGGCTGGGTAACACTTTTAGGGTCATGTGGCTTGTCATCAGCGTATACCCACATCTTGTGTGTTCCATTGACAAAAC
>JAOTAX010000006.1:13588776-13607694 GCA_025629825.1 Erythroxylum guanchezii | reverse complement strand
AGAAGTCTTTTGGTTCTTGTTCTTGTTCTTCTTCTTAAGGGTCTTACCCTTATTCTTGGAAGAAGAAGAGCCAACAACAAGAACAGAACTGGATTCCTTCTTAAGACATCCCTCAGAGGTCTTGAACATGTTGAGTAATTCAGCCAATGACATTTTCTTTTTGTTCATGTGGAAGTTCATAATAAATTGAGAAAAACTCGGGGTAAAAGATTGGAGCACTAAATCAATGCTTAACTCGAGATTCAGGTCATATCCCAATTGACCTAATTTTTCAATGTAGCCAATCATCCGTAGAACATGAAGTTCCAGTGATGATCCAGGAGCCATCTGAAATTAAAATAGAGCTCTGGCAGTCTCAAATATCTCCACCTGACTCTGAACACCAAATAACTCCTGAAGGTGTAGCAACATTTCCCTTGCATTCATATTTTCATGTTGCCTCTGAAGCTTGGGAGATATGCTGGCTAACATCACACACGTTACTTGCTCATTGTCATCTATATGACTTTGATAATATTCCCAATCCTCATCGGCAACATCTTGCGTAGGTTTAGGTGGAAGCTCAGTGCCAAGAACGTTTAATTTTTTTCTTGCCTTAAAACAATTTTAAGGTTACGCAACCAATCAGAAAAATTTGGTTCAATCAATTTGTTTGCATCCATGATGCTCCTCAGGGACAAGTTTGTACTCATTTTTAAAAACTGATTCGTCAAAAAACATAAATTAGTTTATGTCGTAAAACTAAATAAATAAGGACTTTTAAATTTTGTTTACTCCCATTATTTTAAACAAATTAATAGCGCTCACTATTAATTTGAGAAATTATCAAATAATTTCCTAGTGGGCTAGGATCTCATTTTAATTTAATTGATCTTGAGTTTGCTTAACAAACCAATTAAATTAAAATTAGGTAGATAACATTTTATCAATTACATCCTACGTGATTCCTAGATCTGTTAGGAGACAACTCTTTGTCATAAACATATCTAATAATATTATCCTAACCTTGCTTCCAAATTAATATAATCATGAGTTTACTCATCCAAATCATATAAATTTAGTTAAGTAAAACTCATCGTCATAAGACTAAACATGTTTGAGTTAAAGTGGCTTTAAGTTTACTCAACAAGTTTAACAACAAACAAAACTCTGGTTTAATCCTATAATAATGGAAGACTTTATTCATATTCTAAACATGTACTTAATATTTTAATGAGGGATTTAAAATAAATAAAATAACAATAAAATAAAATCTCATTCAAAATAATATAATCTCATTATATTAATTTATTTGACATAATCTAATTATGAAAAATAAATTGAGATTTTTTAAAATAAAAAATTATAATTTAATTAATCAACATTTCAAAAATTAAATTAAAATAAAAATAAAAAATATTAACAAGGCCCACAGGTCAGGAGACTGTCTCCTGGCCTGTTGGCCCACAAGCTAGGAGACGCAGTCTCCTGGTGCCCAGCCATGCGCCCTGTCTTCTCCAATCCACTGCTGCGTTTTTTCTTAGAACCAAAACAACACTTTATTCTACTAGCTCCATCTTCAGACTATCTCAAGACACTCTACCCCATCTGTAACTTTATAAACAAACTTATAAACATATATATAAAACTTTAGAGAGATAAAGCTCTCTAGAGTGAGAAACCGGTGGTGGTTCTCTAACCATTGATGGCTACTACTACCTCCAGTGGTTATGTTCTGCATCAAACATGAAGTATCATGATACTCATTAATCAAACATTCAATAACAATCATTCAAGAATACATAACCTAAGCATATGTTGTTTATTAAAAGCAATGAATAAAAACAGATAAAGGCCACCTACGTTTAATAAGAAAGTTGATTTAATGGAGTAACAACCTTGAGTAAATGGACAGAAACTTTGTTTGTTTCGCAACCCTTTTGCAGTTAATAAACCAAGCAGTTACAATTTTTATTAATTGGTTATGAAAAAGAAGAGACAAGCATGAATGCAACTCTTTGTCTTCTTTAACGCAAGCAACTCTTCGTATGGTTTCAAGAAACTTCACGCAAGAGGAGAAACAAACAAAATAAAGACCAAAATAAAATCTTTCCGAGAAACACTTGTAACTCTTTCAAGATTTCCAGAAAACTGGAAAATTTCCAGAAACTGATATAACGCGATTCGTATATCCAGAAACACATATAACCATTTTACATCCAATCCAAAAATAGAAAATGCATATAATCATGAAAATTTCCAAAAGCTAATGAACACTTATTCCACACTTCCAGAAACGCATATAAACATATTGCACCTTTTATTTCCCGAAACACTTTCGGCGGAATAAAGAACAAAATTTTCAGAGAATTTTTGGAACAGTGACAACATGCACAAAACTTTAGAGCAACTATCAGAAAAACTAGCGATGCAATGAATGTGTATCACCACGACAAAAAAAAAACTTTCTTAAAATCACTTTTTCAGGTTTAACCTATCAATATACAACTTTTGCATATTAAAATCGAAAGACAATATCAATTGTAATTCTATACTATGATTAATACATAAACATAATAAACATATACATAAATCCATTGGAAAAATTACGCAAGATCAAATCTTAGCGCAGCGGAAATAATATAATTTTTTTTCCATAGAATTAACTTTAATAGAATTTAATTAGAAACATAAAAAAGAAATTGACAAAAACCTAATAACCTGTTATGATTTCGTATTACAATTTTTCTATTTCTTTGAATCTATCAATCCACAAGCCGTTCAATCTTCCGGCCTCTAACAGTATCCACAGATCAATTTAGAGAAAATTCAAATATGATTTGAGAGGAAAAATGTAAGAAGTGCTAGCTACCAAATTTCTAATTTTTCCTTTTATATGAAAAATCTTATTTTTTATGTCCTTGGATTTTATTAAAATTACAACTAAATTCAAACTTTAATTATAATTATGAATTAATCCTTATAAGATCAAATATCGTATATTGATCCTTAAAGTTTCTAAAACTTCTCAATTAAGTCCAACTTATTTCAAATTTCACTTTCTCCTTTATAGACCTTTTATGTGTGACCCATTATGTTCCTAATATGTTGGCCATGATTATAAATTCTAATTCTAATTCATAATTAGAATCATATAAATTAAAACTTCTTTTAATTTATCTTTAATTCCCTAATTAAACAATCTATAATCATAGATCATGATTGACGTCTAGCAACATGTCATGACTACCCAAATATTAGGAATGTCAAAGTAGTTTGACTTAACCTGTCTATGCATGGTTATCTTGTATAAATTAATCCTTTCGTCATCTAATGTTGCAATTGGAATTAGAGTATGGAATTCGTGTCTACTCTAAATAATCCAATCATATTCGTTCTTGCTAATTAGTAAATGATTTATAATTGATATTTGAAACAACTTTTCCAAATTTCAATTTACTCTGGCCAGAGATTCTCAAAATCATTATTAATCAAGAACAACAGAACATTCTCCCTAATTACTTCAGGATAACGAATTCTTTATTGATTTACTCAACAATCTCCACATACTTCATACTATATCCAATAACTACCGAATTGAACTACTTTAAAAATAGAACATAAGTAGCATCAAAACATAGTAATTCCTACATGAGATAACTTTGGTAATCTCAAGTCTAAAGATTAATTATACAACCACTATAATGAGATAATCTACAGACACACAAGTAATGTTCCATTTGGGATTCTCATAATTGGCTCAGTTTAGTGAACTTATTCTCTAATAAGCACCCAAATATTTTTTTTAAGTTTCTCCACATTTTAATCTATGAGATCAATTACTTTCTTCATAAGAAAGAAATAAATATGTGCTAGTATAACCATTTCATCAATACCCCATCTTGATGAAACTATGACTATGAACATTTTAGAATAACACAAATATACAATTTGAATCTCATAATTATAATCACATTATAATTTCTAATTGCATAACAATTAGTCCGTGGATTTTATCTTTATGATTAATAATTAAACAATAAAAAATACATAAAGATAAAGAATGCCTTTTTTTAATTGAATAAAACAAAATTTATACAAATAAATGTACAACCAAAATTGGCTGCAAGGGCATAAACCAACGAAATCATCTGTTATTATGTAGTATATTCATTTTCTTATGGTCTCTCTTAAACCATTTCTAAAATTCATTAATACAACCACTATAGTAGCACATATGCTTATCCTCTTATTATGTGTCTTGATATTTTTCTTATTGTTTTTTTTTCAAATTATGTCTGAAATTGACTCATGAAAACTATTGTAGCTATACACATGTCTGACTTTAACAACATCCATATGACTAAGTTAAGAGAACTCTACAAGAGGCATAGAGAGGTAGGTAAGAAGTATTAGCTCCTTTAGAGCCTATGCCTATTTATAGTAGGATTTATACCTTTTAGTAATTTAATTAAAATAAAATTTTAATTTCAATTAAACTTTAACTAGAATTTACTCTAGTTAAATACTGATTGGATCCAAATAAGATCCAATGTAGCTTACTGATCATTATCTATTAAATATCTAATATTTAATCTTAAAATTCCTCAAATTTTACTTTCAAATCCAACTTAATTAAACTACATTTTTCTCTCATCAACTATTCTTTATGTGACTGATTGATATAATTTTAAACTAGAAGTGCACGACGTAGATGTAGTAACACTAACAAGTATGAGTCCATCCCATGAGGAAACCAGTACTAGTAATGACCTTATTATCTAATAGTTGAATAAGATGATGATATAATTTAAAACTAAACTAAACTAGAATTCAACAAAATAAGACAAATACGACACAAAGATTAATTTAATATCAAATAGTTATTACCTAGGTAATGGATCCCTCTAAGATCCCCTAAGTATTAACCTTTATCATACAATTTAATATTGATCATTGGACCATTGAAATTCCTATCTTCTTCTAATATCTTTCTCAAGTATATTGATAACTAATCCTTGGTTGATTAAATGTAACTTGTTTCTAGTTAAAACTCTTAAGATTAAATTATATCAATTCGTGAATTTCTCTATTAGGTTTGACCTTAATCTAGAGTATTTATGTTAATCTATCTCTAGGTTTACGTGTAACTCCTTCCAATTATGGTATATCTATTCACATAAAATTACTTCTCAATTTTAATCATATGAAATCAAACATTGAACTAATATACTAGACATATTAATTCAAGAATAAAAACACATAATTGAATCTCAGTAAATCTATCAATCAAATTGGATTAAATAAAGGATCGATTCATAGTTTCCATCCTAACTTAGGGTTCATCCTACCTAGGCACTAAAAAAAGTTAGTTACTAAACATAGAAAATGAAGCAAACATCAAAAGTTTAGAGGAAGCATTAAAAAGAAAAGAACCTATAGATATGTATGTCCCCCTTCTCTCTAATGAAATCCCTTTGAATGCTTGATGAAAGGATGCTATCTATAGGATCTGTTAAAGCAATCTTCGTGTTTTCCTCGTCCTAGGTTCAAAATTATTTTTTACTCTAACTCTGGTCTCTAACTTCGACTTTAACTATCTCTCACTCTTCTCCTCTTCATAATTGCCTTTTATATTGCAAAATTATGATTTCATGATTGTGTAAGAGATTATATATCTTAAAAATAATTCATAATTATGACTCTACACGTTCATAAGAGCTTACATGAGTAAGGGATATGGTTGTGTATATTACTTACGTAAGCGTGTATCTCCACACGGGCAAAAATAACATCTTCAAAGTTTTACATTTCACAATCTCTTACAGGACCTCTTTAAACGGTCGTGTATGTTACTCATACGAGCTTATGCCTTTAAAGCAACTCCTATTCTTTCGTTTTATACTACAATTTCCACCTAATCCTCCTTCATTTGATTTATAAGGACAATTGAGACTTAAAAAATCACTTAAAACAAAATAAGTACCAAAACAACGTAAAACTCTTAAATAACAAACAAAACATACTCAATATGGGCTTAAAAATATTGTTTGATATTTTTATACTATACCCTAAATATATGATTTTATATTATAGTAAAACTGATATCGTTCCCATGAGGATTGAATATAGTCACTTGACAATTTGATTTTCACTTTGTATAAGGTAATAAAGTATTGAATTAATTGAAAATTAAAGTAAACTAACAAAACTTGATGATTGAATAAGTAAAAGATAACAATGAAATTGAGGTTAATGATGGAAACTTAGGGATTATTCTATCCTCGTTTTGCTTTCCATTCACCTTATGAACTTAACTATGCTTGATCCTATATCCAAAGGTTTTGATTACGCTCTCTAAAGATTTATTCAAGTAATCCCAATTGAAATAGATAAAAGTTAAGTTACAACCTCTCAATTTCTCAAAATTACTCCTAACTACTTAATTGCATTTGAAGCAATCATAAAGATAATTAACTCATAATTAAGATCTCTCTTCAATTTCTTGTTAACTTGATATTTATATCTCTGTTAAGGTACTAACTATTTTTGCGCAACTTAACATAAATATCTTGATTTAATCTCTCAATTCAAATTAAGTATGGCATAACAAATATCACAAAGCAGTAATATATTGAATTCAATGAGGTAAAAGTTATACAAAACAATTTAAGAATAAAACCACTAATATAGATTTAGCAATCTAAAATCATGTTCAAAACATAATTATTCGGATTTGGCATGCAAGACAATGAAATAAAAGAAGAGAAAAGAATGAAATCATCTTGAAGCCTTGATTTGGAAAATCTAGAAAGCTGGAGTTGATCTTGATGTTTCTCCTTTTGATCTTCTTTTTTTGTGATGAGTAGCCTTTTGTGTTTTTCTTCCTTTTTTGGTGTTTATGTCGACTCTAAAATCTACGTCCTTTTTTTTATAGCCTTTGTAATATCCTTTCATAGTAAAAATAGTTTTAAAGAATATACACGGTCACTTACATGATCATGCATCTTAAAATGCCTTTTAAATTATGATATGGTTGCAGAAGCTTACACAGGCACATATATGGCCGTATATGTCAACATATATGGGTGTATATTTCACACAAGTGTAAATAGTGTGTTCGAAGCTCCACACATTTACAGTGACTTACACGGTTCCTATACACGATTGTGTATCTCCAAAGTTGCTTTAATTTTTATTTTTTTGCCTAAATTTCACCTGAATTTTCTCCTATGTGAAGCCAGTTATCACCCAAAAACACACTTGAACCAAAATAAGTACCAAAAATACCATAAAACTCTTAATAATAAGCAAAACACTAAATATGACTATATACATGTAATCAATTAATTGTTTATCATCATCACCACACTTAAGCTTTTGCTTGTCCCCAAGAAAAACTAAAACAAAAAAATAAACAATCAAACAATCATATAACAATGCAATAACGGTACAATGGCATCAAATCTTATGAAAATAACTTAGCCATAAACATCAATCATTTAAAAAGTTCCAACACAATAACTTATCACATTCATGTTCAAATGCTTTGATTTAAATATATATATCAACTAAAATATCAACACCTACTCATACATATATGGCACTTGTAAGTATGCACTCATTCTATATACTAATTAAAAAGATGCACTCATTCTATATACCAATTAAAAAGATAGGCCTCTACTAAATACCCATTCATGAAATTTATTTTGACATTTAACAAGAAGATTCATAGTTTTTTTTTAATTTACAACATCATATTTATCAAGCTTGGTTGGAGTGTCATTATAGTCTTTTGACGTCAAGACAAACATTCTGAATTCCTCTGGTTACTCAACTATATCACAACTCACAACTGGTTACTAGCTCTATTCTTAACCCAATTTTTTAATGGGACAACGGAATAGGAAAGTTATCTAACACATTTATACCACACTTTGTTGTCTTTTTTTTTTTCACATTTTTACCTACATCACTTCTTCTTAGTTAATCATTCATATGAAAGGCTACTAATAATGTATACCAATTTAAATAAATTTAATTATAAGTGTATCTAAACAAGTGTCATAAATTGATATAATAAGTACAGTATTCTAATTAATATGCAAATTCATCTAAAAAGCACTTAAAACACAAAGTTCCCAAACTAATCTTTCTTCATAAATTAAATAATCATGTTTATAGATAAGCTAATTCCTTTCAATTTTATGTTATTGACACATTCATGCAATGTATTTATATGCAACAAAATATTTACACAATGCTAACGTAATAAAAAACTAACATGATGCAACTAAAATAACACAATGCAAATGTAAATTCGCATATGCAAGTGCATATATGTCCCTACACTTGAGAAACACATTATCCTCATTATCGAAACAACAGAAAATATAACTAATAAACAACAAAAAGGAAAGAAATAGAAAGAAGGGTAAGAGTACTTATGGTGAATGTATAGTGATGGAGTTGGAGATAGCACATGGATTTGCTTCAAATTATGAAATCCATCATTCAAATTCACTCTAAAATAAACACAAAACATAAAAAAACAAAGCACTTTTGAAAACAAATTTATGAAAAACTAAACTACACATAACATGTTAAGTTTAAGGTCACTAGCTTGGCCATTGTAGTTCAAGAAAAGGAAATATAGTACCTACCTTTCATATGAATATAATCCTCTGAAATATAGTTTCCATCGATGTCCATTCACTTTCTTTTTATCATTCTTCAACTCCAAAGCTCCTTGTTTGAATATGTAGGTCACTTTAAAAAGACCACTCCAACATGACTTGAGCTTTCCTAGAAATAACTTCAATCGTGAGTGAAATGATAAAACTGCATCTCCCATGTTAAACTATTGATATGAGAATCATTCCATTTTTAAACCTTTTCCTTATCTAACCTGGCATTCTCATAAGCATTCATCCATAACTCTTTTAATTCATCAAGTTATAACAATCTCTTCTCGCCTACTGCCTTCCAATTAAAATTCAATGTCTTGATGGTCCAGTAAGCCCTATGTTCCAACTCCATTGGCAAATGGAAATCTTTTCCATAGACAATTCATAATGGAGTTGTACCTATAAATGTCTTAAATGTGGTTCGATATGCCTATAATGCATCATCTAACTTCATTGCCTAATCTTTTCGCGAAATGATGATTGTTTTTTCCAAACTTTGCTTTAAATCCCTATTGACAACCTCCACTTGTCCACTTTTTTTGTGGATGATAGGGTGTGGACATTCTATGGTAAACTCCATAACTCTTTAGAAAAGCTTTAAAGGGCTTACTGTAGAAGTGCGTTCCTCCATAACTTATAATCACTTTTGAAACTCCAAACATATTGAATATTAGTTTGAACTTTTGCACCACTTTACCATCATTGATTTGAATTGCCATTACTTCAGTCCATTTAGAAACATAATCCATACCTACTAGGATATATGTGTCACCAATAGAAGATGGGAAAGGTCCCATTAAGTCCAATCCCTATAGATGAAAAACTTCCACTTTCATGATGTTGGAAAGGGACATCTCATCTCTTTTAGAAATATTTCCAACTTGTTAGCTTTTGCTACAATTCATCACATATTCTTGAGCATCCTTTAAAAATCTAGGCTAAAAGAACCCACACTCCAACACACGAGTTGTTGTCTTGTTTGCTCCATAATGGCTTACAAAAAATGAATTATGACATGAGTTAATATCTCAAGCATCTCATCTTTCAGAACACACCTACAAGTCAAACCATTAGCATAAATCTTATACAAAATAAGTTCTTCCCAAAGATAATGGGTGCAGTCAAATAAAAACCTCTTCCATTATTCGTAAGATAAATCTGTGACAAAAGATACCGCCTGCAATGTAGTTTACTATGTCAAAAAACCATGGAACAAAAAGTTGATTTAGCAACAACAAGGTCTTATTGGGGAATTGTTCATTAATTTCTTCATTTGGTTACACCTCCCCTCCTTTTAAATGTGATAGGTGGTTCGCCACCACATTCTTTTCTTCTTTTTTGTATATAATCTCGATGTCAAATTCTTAAAGCATCCAATTGCTTAGTCGCTCGTTTTACATATAATCTCAAATGATAGGGACCAATTCAGTAAGTTTAGTATAGGTTTTAAAGTAATTGTCCCCTTTAACTTGTCAAAAGTAAAAGGCATATTTTTAATTAATAAATTTATAAGTGGTCTAGCAATAAGAGAAAAATCCTTAATGAAGCGGCGATAAAATCCTACATGCCTTAAAAATGCTTTTATTCCTTGACATTGCTTAGTGGTTGTAACTTTTCATTGACTTCCATTTTGGCCTTATCCACTTCTCTCCCTTTGTATTATATCTTATGCCCCAAGTCCATATAATTATGCACTATAAAGTGACATTTTTCCAATTAAGAGCCAAATGTGATTCTTTTCACATTTGGAGAACTCTATCCATATTTTTTTAATCAATGCTAAAAAAAGTATCCAAAAATCGAAAAGTCATCCATAAACACTTCCATAATATCTTCAATCATATCCACAAATGTCTTCATCATGCACCTTTGAAAATTAGCTAGTGTATTGCAAAGTCCAAAAAGCATTCTTCTGTAGGTAAAGGTGCTATAGGGACACATGAATGTTTTCTTCTCTTGGTCTTCTGGTTATATCAAAATTTGATTATAGCCCTATTGCCCATCAAAGAAGTAATAGAAAGCATGTCCAGGCACTCTCTTAATCATTTGATCTATAAGGGCTAGGGGAAAGTGATCTTTCATAGTCGCAGTGTGAGCTTCCTGTAATCAATACATACCCTCCATCCTATCACTATTCTACTAGAAATTAACTTTTTCATTCTCTATCACCTTCATACCTCCTTTATTTGGTACATACTATTCTGGACTCATCCATTCATTATTCGAGAAGGGTTAAAAAATTCCTACATCTAAAAGCTTCACCACTTCTTTCTTCACCACCTCTTTCATGTTAGGTTTCAATCTCCTTTGTCTTTATATCACTTTCTTATATCCCTCTTCAAGGATAATCTTATGAATTACTATAGTAGAACTTATTCCTATGATGTTTGAAATTTGCCATGCCATGGCTTTCATTATCTTCCTAATCATCTCCACCACTTTCTTCTCTTATTTTAAATCTAACTAGTTTGAGATGATAATGGGTAGTGTTTGGCCCTTACCTAGAAAGGCATATCTGAGGTATTTAGGTAAGGGCTTCAACTCCAAGTTAGGTGGTCTCTCAATAGAGGGTAGAGTGGGTGTTTCAGTTTGCGCTAATAATTCTTGTTTTAATATCTTGGCTAACTTCTCTTCCTCTTTAATCAATTCATCATTTTTCTTAACCACGTCATTATCAACTTCCTCCTTTTGCTCCTTTACACATTCATCAAACACATCAAATTTCTTGCAGACACTCTCCTCTATTGGAATCTTTAATGTTTTGCTCATACTAAACTCCATCTGCCTATCACCAATCTTAAAAACTAATTTCCTATCATGCATTTCAAACAATGCTCTTCTAGTAAATAGCCTGCTAAGAATCAGTGGATAGTTATGTTCTTTAAAATCTAAAACAACAAAGTCTAATGGGATGATAAATTTGTCCACCTTGACTAATACATCCTCCACCAACTTGTTGATTGATTAGTCTGCCAACTAGATAAGTATAGATGTTGACTTTATGTCTCCTAATCTCAATTTCCTGAAAATGGATAAAGGCATTAAGTTAATGCTAGCCCTAAGTCATATAAACATTTGGAAAATTCAAGATTACCAATTACTCAAGGAATCTAGGGATAATTCACTTTGAAGTGACTATTCCGAATCAGTGAAACCCCCTATATCTTTCAACTTTGAGGGCATGTGACTGTTAATTAAGGAGTTGTAACTCTTTGTTAATGACACCGTTTGGTTTTCCTCTGAAGTACACTTGTTATTTAAGATGTATTTGAGGAATTTGGCATACTTGGGCATGTTCTACAAAGCCTCAAAAAATGAAAAGTTGATTTGTAAGCTCTTCAATTTTCTAAGAATTTGGTAAACTGTGCATCCAATTGGGTTTTCTTTAACCTTTGTGGGAATGGAATTTTTGGAGTATGTAACGGTGGTGGCATATAAGGTTTTTCTTCATTTTTATCCTTCTCTTTTTCATAGCTTTCTTATTTGTGGGGGATGGATTCCTTCTCTTTTAGCTCTTCCTACTCATTTCCTCTTTTTAGTTTAATAACCTTCAATTGTTCCCTTGGATTGGCTACCGTGTTGCTTGGGAGACTCCCTACATTCCTTGTTGACAATACATTGGCAAGTTGCTTAACTTGAACCTCCAAGTTATGAAAGGAAGAGGAGTGATTCTTTACTATTTGATTAAATTTGGCTGCCATCCTCTTCTAACTTTCATTTTAGGTATTGAACTTAGAGCTTAGCACGTCCATTAACTTATCCATCTTTGACTCCAAGGATCCAAGCATATCCTATTGAAAACCTGATAGACCTTTTGCTCTCATATTATTTCTTGCACTATTAGTCTAAGAAAAATTTAGGTGATTCTCCCCCCCCCCCGAATTATATATGTTAGAGAATGGATTGTTAAATCCCCTTTTTTGATCAGCCATCAAATTGAATTATTCCACACAATTGCTATCTATAAATAAATAATTAACTGTCATAAGGCCCAGCACAACTTACATCCATGTTATATTGCCTTTATTGTGTTGGAAGAAGAGGCCTGCAAGTTGCTCAATTACTTAGTAAGAGCTGACATCTAAGCTTGCAAAGTTGTCACTGAATTCATAGCTATCACTTCCTTCTGCTTTTTAAAATTTTATTGCTTGTCCCTCTTTGATGTCAACAGGTAACTATTGTTTGCCATTTCTTATAATAGGTCATGTGCAACATCAATCGTCTTTCTCATCAAAGAAACACTAGTTGTTGCATCTATAGTCCCTCTTGTATGTGCATTAACTCCAATTTAGAATGTTTGCAATAAGAATTCCTTCAGTAAATTGTGATGTGGACAACTCCTTTGTAATTCTTTAAATCATTCCCATGCTTCATACAATGACTCTTTATCACTCTTTTAGAAATTTATGATCTCCTTAATGATTCTTGTGGTCTTTATTAGTGGAAAATACTTTGCCAAAAAGGCTTTTATCAACTTCTCTCAAGTTGTGACATTCTTAATGTTAAGACAGTTCAACTACGCCTTAGCTCGATCCTTAAGTGTACCAAGGCATAACCTCATCTTTGCAAATCCTTAGACATCTTATTGTATCTAAACATGTCACACATCTCTAAGAAGTTTGCCAAGTGTGCTTTGGTCTTAATTGGCTAATCCATAAAACTACACATTACTTTACAACATATTTAATAATGCTGGCTTTATCTCGAAGTTTTTGGCTAAGAAGGGGGGTTTTGTGATGCCTTGTTGATTTGCATTAAAACCTAACCTCATGAAATCTGTATGGTTCCTTTGGTTTCCTTCTTGATTTCCTTCTTTTGCTATTGTGTTACTTATAGCTTTTTGGTGCTTTTCTCTTCGGATTTCTCTTTTGTTTTTGGTGACATTATAAATTTATTTATCTACTAATTTGCTTAAGCTCCTTGTGATTCTTGTGTTCATGCACCTACAATCATATAAGAAAAATGTATCAAACTCCTTAAATCAAAATGATTTAAATTGGATAAGATGTTAAAATTGCAATCCTCAGCGATGACACCAAAAACTTGTTTGCTAGTTTTATACTATATTGCAAGTATACGAATCGTATATTGTAGGATAACTAATATCGTTCCCATGAGGATGTAATATAGTCACCTAACAATTTGAATTACACTTTATCTAAGGAATAAAAGATTGAATTAACTAAAAATTAAAGTAAACTAATAAAACTTAATGACCAAGTGAAAGATAACAATGAAATTGAAATTGCTCAATGATGGAAACTTAGGAATTATTCTATCCTTGTTTTTGTCTTCTCTTCACCATTTAAATTTAACTATGCTTGATCCTAGATATCCAAAGGTTTTGGTTACTCTTTTTCGAGATCTAATCAAGTAATCCCAATTGAGATAGATAATAGATGACTTGCAATCTCTCGATTTCTAAAAACTAATCATAATTACTCGATTAAATTTGAAGCGATCCTAAAGATAATTAACTCACAATTAAAATCTCTCTTCAATTGCTTATTAACTTGATATTTTTAACTCTGTTAAGTTACACTTGTTACGTAACTTAAAACAGATATCTTGATTCAAATCAAGGATGAGCATAACAAATATCACAAAACTGTAATATATTGAATTCAACAAGGTAAAATTTATACAAAATAGTTCAAAAATAAAACCTTAATATAGATTTAGCAATCATAATCATGTTCAAAACACAAATATTCAGATTTGTCATATAAGGCAATGAAATAAAAGAATAGAAGAGAATGAAATCAACTTGAAGCCTTAATCTGGAACATCTGGAAAGTTGGAGTTGATCTTGATATTTCCACTTTTAATTTTCTTTTTTGTGATGAGTAGCCTTTTGTGTGTCTATATAGACGATAAAATCTGCGTCCTTTTTTATAGCCTTCATAATATCCTTTTATAATAAAAATTAGGTTTTTAAAAATATACATGGTCATTTACACAACCATATAGGTGACCGTGTATCTCAAAATCCCCTTTAAATCACGACTTCACATAATTATAGAATCTTACGTGGGCACATACACGATCATGTATGTCAACATACATAAGGGTGTATTTTCATACAGGCATAAACATCAACTTTGAAGCTCTACGCTTATAGTGACTTACACAGTCACTACACACAACTATGTATCTCCAAAGCTGCTTCAATTGTTCCATTTTATGCCTCTATTTCACCTAAATTCTTCTCTTTTTAGTCTAAGAAGGCAATTATAACCTAAAAACACTCTTAAAGCAAAATTAGTACTAAAAATACCATAAAACTCTTAAATAACAAATCAAAACACTAAATATGGGTATAAATATAGTCAATTAACCGTTTATCTAATATAGTTCATTAACCATTTATCAAAAATCCCCACACTTACGATTTGCTTGTCCTCAAGAAAATCATAATCCAAATCATTAATCTTAAAAACATCCATTCCTTATTAACCTCAACCTATTCATCGATACGCTAAATCATCATATCATATTAATTAAATTAATATACAGTTAGATTTAAGTTATCTTAGAACCAAATTTCATAAATCAATATCAATTTCAATCATATTGATATTCTTTTTAAATCAAAAGCAAAAATTCCACACCCTAACAAAGGATTCACTCAATATACTTAAAGTGTTTATGAAAGAAAATATAACAAACTTTCAAATTAATACATAAAAGGATTCTTATCCACCATCTTGGAATAAAATAACATCTCCACTATTTATAAGTAAACTAGAAACAAAAATAAAAAGGGCTTTTAAATAGGTTGTAATGAGGCTTAGATAAAGGTATGGTAGGGGAAAATAAAAAAGGAATAATATTAAAGAAAATTCATACAAAACAAGATTGAATAGAACTTGGTTCTTTATAGCATATGTCCTTTAAACAAATTCATTAGTATAACACTAATTCTTCTCACTCTCCAACAAATATTACAACTTTTTTTCCCAATATGCTCACAATACATAATTTTCAACTTTTGAACTTCTTTGAGCAACTTTAGAGAGAATATGAAATTACACAACTGAAGTACTTAAGAAGAAACAAATTTCGCAATCACTATGTACCAACAATCATAAAAACATTGAACCTTTTCCTTAAGATTCTCAATATAACCTAAATTCTAGGCGATTAAGTAAAGGCAAATTCCTTCAAGGTTTAAAAATAAAGAAAGGTTCTTAAGAAAAATAGGCTATCAATGTGGTTATAATTAATCAAGAAAAAGGATAAGTCCCAAAAGTGGTTACTCTTAAAGGATAAAAATAGGTTGGATAATAATAAAAGAAAATAGGTTAAAATAAAGGGTTAAATCTAGGTGCCTTTATCATTTTAATGCTCCTACTTAAAAAAATTATTCTCAAAATGAATAATAAAAGCAAGTTCTAGAATCATATAACTATGCATGATAATGAACATTAGAGAATAAAAGAGCATAAAAAATGAAGTATTTGCTCTTAGACTTAAAAGCTCCTAAATAGGCTTCATGTTGTAAGCAATTTTCATTCAAATTAAACATATGAATGATTACTGAAAATATGGCTTATAAAAGCAAGTCTATTATAACTTTAATCCTTTTGTATGCTAATTTAATTCAATAATCAATAACAACCTAAAGTATTTTAGACACATTTTAACTAAAGCGGGATGTCAATTAATAAGTATGAATAATAAAGATAATAATAAGTTTAAAAAATTTGAATTTTCATTCAAAATTTTCCTTAACCCTTCCCAATAATTAAAATTGTACATTGTCCTCAATCTACACACAATAAAAGCACAAAATATAAAATAATAAAGCAAACATAAAATTTGAGAAAGGTATATTTTGTTACTTCCCTGAATAATAAAAATTACACATTTTGAATTTAGTGAAGAGTCCATCTAATATAATTAACAATTATCCTTCTAGAGTAAGAATATAAAGGGACAAAAAAGAAAATTGCAATAAAATTCAAATAAAACTAAATTGTAAATGTGTAAAAAAAATAATTAAAAATAAGAACATTATGTAAGTAATAAAAGAAATAGTAATAGAACATCCAAGCTGCCTCTTTAACTATAAATTTGTTGGTGCAAAAATACCTCCAACGTTAATTTTTATTTTTGCAAGTCTATAACTTGACACAATCTCAACAAGCTACCATGATCGTATTCTAAACCATTCAACATTTGATGGTAAACTAATTGAAATCTTCTACCTCACTTGAAAAAATCTTAAAACTATTGAATTATCATCTCCATAATAATAAACAATGAACACGAACCAATGTTTACGGTTTCATTTTATATTGACTAGTATTTTTCATACCAGTTGAAAAATGGTACAAAACCCATTTGAACTGTGACGAGTTACGATATCGCCCAAATTTGCTAGTACTAATTATTTATCGATAGATCTCGTAAAGTGTTAAAAATAGGGACTAAATTGTAAAATTTGAAATTTGTAACCCTAAAATTGCTTGCCTTTGCCTTTCCCCCAACATTTTTTTTTACTTATGTTGCCTCTTCCTTGTCGTTATGTTTTTTCCTTCTACCTCTCTTTCACCACCACCATCTCACTGCCATCGCCACCAATCCACCAGCTCCAACAGTTGCAGTTATAACTGTCACCAATCCACTAGCTCCAACAGTCACCAATCACCATGCCACCACCCATCAATGTTTCATTGCTGCATCGCCAATCCTATATACCACGTCACTCTCTCTTGTTGTCCAGTGTCTAGGCACCGCCAATCTAATAGACAACTTGCACCAGAGTTGCTCTCCTCTCCTCAAATGTCAAAGTCTCAAAGATTTGTCATGCTCCACTCTGCTGCTGCCTTTTAGCCTATTAGTTTTTAGGTTATTTTAAAATTTAAATTTTTTTATGTGACTTGTGTCAAACGTAAATTGCTTATGTTATGATTTGTTTATGTTTTTGTTTCAATTTAGATTTTAAACAATTACTCAATTAGACTAAATCTATTTAGAAAAATGAAATTGTGGATTATGTTGTGGCAATTGTGGTTTTGGTAATCAAACTGTATATTGTGTTGTGGCAATTGTGGCTTTGGCTTGAATCATGATTAGGTTGAATTTTGTTTAATTTACGTATTCTGTTGTTTTTAATAATTACTAATTAATAGTGTATTATTTTTATTTAAAGCAACAAAAATAAGTTTTAAATTATTGTTTAGATTTAAGATTCATAATGACAAGTTGATTATGAGAAATAAAAATATCCTTTAAATTATAGTTTGGATTTGTAATGAATTTATGATTATGGAATAAATTGTTGGTTGAAATTTAAAATAAATTTATAATTCTAAAGTAAATTATTGATGGATAATTTGAGAAAATTTTATCATTCTAGAATTCATAATTGTTGAGATATGATTATTTGGGATCATTATGGAACAAATTATAATATATGATTTACTTCCATATAGATTGTAATTATAAAAGTCTAATAATATTTTTCATTTTTACAATAAAGTCAAATTTGTAAAGCGCAGTTGTTTATTGCCAAAAAAATGTAAGATACAAGAAATGATTATGCTATTAATATACTTGTAGATAAAATTTTCATGATATGTTTGGTTGCTATACTAAGAATTTTTAGATTTGCTTAAGTCTCTACAACCAAAAGTTGAACCTTTCTTAATAAATTATCCAACTTTCATAATGGCTAATACATCAGCCCCTTCTCTCCCTAAATTTCCACCTCTGCCCTCCTCCATCCTTAATCCTTCGTCTACAACCCTAGAACAATCTTCTCCATTGGATGCTCTCCTAGATATTGGAAGCAAGTAGTAGGTGAAGAAACTCCATTGACTTTGTCTTACTCACCACTGAAAGATATGGATGGTGTTGGATCCCGTTACCGGAACCCAACTCTCAACCAAATATTGCTTTGATACCACAATTGTTGGAAACCTTAGACTAATCCGATCCGAAAATCCGTTATATTTTTTTTTCATTCTTATTTATTCCTTTCCTCTTTATTCAAAACCCATTCCAATTTCTCCTTTTGGAAATCATCCGTAATCAAACTCAATTCATAAATTTCTTCTTAATAAATCATACATATCCATACAAGTTCCAAAATACTCATCTTTTAATCAATTCTTATTTTTTTCTACCTTTCTTTCTACCAAAATTTCGGCAGCATAACGGCTGCATTGACCTAACCCAAAACCTGCAAATGGTTTAAAATACACTTCTAAATGCCCAACCAATTATACAATCATCAAAATCA
>JAOTAX010000006.1:13482572-13493338 GCA_025629825.1 Erythroxylum guanchezii | reverse complement strand
TTCTTTCTTGTCATTGATATTCGATCGATCTTTTAGAGAGTTGATAGCTATTTGTTTCCTAACAAGTGATACCAAAGCCATCATAATGGAAGATGAAAACAACTCTAAGGTCAAGTTAATATCATCAAACTACTCGATATGGAAGCCCATAATGAAGGACCTTCTGTATTGCAAGGATCTGTTTGATCCTATTGATGTGAAAAAAGGTTTGAAAGATAATATTCCTTTAAAAACTGAAAAAATGTTAGACAAAAAATGAGAAAAGATAAAGCAAAAAACTTTGTGCATTATTAGACAATGGATTTATATTAGCACATTCAACCACGTGTCTCAAAAAATAGATCATTTTGAGTTATGAAAGAAGTTGAAAGGTCTATATAAAAGAAAGACTTGCACATAACAATGCCTTTTTGATTAAGAGGACTATGAACTTGAAGTTGAAAATTAGAAAATCAGTTTCAGAGCATCTACGTGATTTCTAAGACATATTTAACAAGCTTATTACAATGAAGATCATTCTTAATAACGAGCTTTAAGCTTTGTCCATCTTGAGTTTGTTATCAAATAGCTGGACGATGTTAACGGTGACAATTAGCAACTCAACTCTTAAAAATGTGCTCTCTTTTAATGTAATCAAATAGAGTTTTTTAAAATTAAAAAGTAATTGATTAACTATAATGAAACTATTTACAACATTACAATAATGCCTTAGCTGTGGAAATCAAAAGTATCTCCTTACAATGGCAAAAACGCAAACTAGAAAACTATATAAGCAAGCAGCCAAGTTATACCACAAGGAACACATCACTCCATACTTGCAAACAAACTAATCACAAATTTACAATCGCAAACAAGAAAAGCTAAAAATAAAGTGAAGCCAAATGTTGTCGTCTGGGATGAAGCCCGACCTAAAAACAATGTTAAACCAATGTCTGGGGAAAATATAAGAGCTTCATGTCTTAATTGTTTGCCTTTTCCACTTAGGATAAACATATAGAAATGTTCCTACGAGTAATTTTGTTAAATAATATGTCAGTCATATTTTTTGTAACAAATGAGAATTTTAGGTTCTTTCTAAAAGGCTAAAACGTTAAGATTTATATTAAAATTTGATTAAAATGTTTGACTATTGTTTGATCTTTTTGCGATTATTTTTAAGAAAGGCAAGTCCAAGTATAAGCATACACATAACTATATAATTTGCATACTCATTAGAATTACCAACCATTTGTAAAGGGATATCTTAAAGAAACCCATCAACTTCTTTTACTGCTATATCATTATCCTAACTTCTGTTTGACCAAACCATTTTTCAACAATTAAACAAGAAAAGACAAAAGTACCATTCTTTTAGACCGTAGTTTTAGGACATTGCAAACAAACATCCAATATTTGAAGAGTTCAGAAATCAACCACCTTTACACGCACAACCAAGAATTTAACATAATAATTAAGTAGAAGCAAACTCCCTCAGCAACCTCACTACTATAATTCTCATGATTTGGATCCTAAGCATCGTCATCTCCATCGTCTTATCTACCACGGCCAGCGACACCAACACCGTCACCCATCTATTGTCTCTCACCTTAACTTCACGTTCCTCGCTTGTCCGTTTAGCCAGCCCACACTCAAACGCTGATGTTTGCTCCTCCTCATCCACAATCCTCACTCTCATCTTTTTGTTGGAAAGATTCTTCCTTGGATCCACCCTTGAATTCCGGACACAGCGATGCCTGGTGGTTGGGTTGGGTTATATAGTCGGGTAAGAAGGGATTATTAAAAAAAAAAAAGAAGACTGAGGAAAAAAATTAACTAAATAATTTATTTATTTGACGTACTGATAAAATTAATTTAAAATTGCATTTAATATAAAATAAGAATTCAAATATTAAAATAAAATAAAATAAATTTCGATGTTTTTAAAAATTTATAAATTTAAATGAGTTGGTCAGAGATTTTATATATATATTTGTGTTTGTGTGGCGGCGCGTGTGATTGCGTGCGAATAAGAATAAAAGTGGCATGCAGTGAGTAGTCTAGGGGTCAACGTTCATCTTAAGTAATACGTTATTGACTGCCCATAACAACAGCGAGAGCATGAATATGACAGATGCGGTAGTTTTCTGTTTATGGAACAGCGAAAAATCATTGTATTATAAGGGGCAGAACTTCATCTTCTATGTAACTCTGTTCTTTCCGTGCCCAAAATGGATGAATAAGCTTAGGAAGAGGAGGAATAGAACAGTAAGAATAGAATATCTGTTATCATATCATGAATGGGGTGGCAAACAGACCATAAGAATCTTAGGTACATTTTGAATGATGAATGGGGTGGGTCCCACGTTGTTGCATTATTAAGTGTTTCCAATTCGTTTTGTACCTGCACCCAATAATTGAAATCATGGAGTTGATAGCTCCAGCCCCACGCCTGCCCTACTATTCTGTTCTGACTTCTTTAATTAGTCTAAAGGCTTTAAACGCTTTTCTTAATCACCTCACCTCTTCCAAGTTCCAACGCTCTTTTCTTCTTATCATCAATTCATAATAGGCGAATTAAGCTTCAGTTTATACAAAGTGTATCTCCAGAAGCTCCAGTAACCTAATTATCCTCCCGATTTAGATAATGCGCAGATTTGGCATTCTTAATTATACCATTTACATAGAAAATAGTTCAAAGTAAACATAGGAACCACAAAGCAAATTTACCTAAAAGATAAAAGAAGTAAAACAATTACCAAGTTTTAGGTTAAAATTTTGAATGTTTGATAATTACCTTTTTCTTTTAAATAAAAATTTACCTGCAAATTTTATTTGAAGTTTCAGTTAAGTTTAGGGAATTTTACTCTCACCAATTAAACCTTAATTTTCAATTTGATAGAAATTAATTTAAATAATAAGATATTTTTTAAATATTGTTTTACGTCATCCTAAGTAGAATAGCTACAGTTGGATGATACGCATGGATAGACTATAAAATACTCATTTCATACATATGAACAAATTCAAAAGACGAAATCATCCAATTGGACTTTCAAATGATGTATATGAAATCAGTAATTATGAAGGTTTTTATATTTCCTTTGTTATCAAGATCATAAATACAAGCTTAAAGTTAGATTGATTTAATGTCTGAAAATGGTTCTTTGCCGGTTGATGAATTTGAGAGAAGCAAATCACCAATCTAAGACTATTACTAACGTAGTTTGAGTGGTGCACAACGCAAAGTCGTGGTGGAAATTTCTTGGATACAATACACGTTCGTTCTTGACAAGTAATTGGAACTCTCAAACTACCGCACTTCACATCTGGTCCCAGATCCGGAGGGTTCCAATAATAATAATAATAATAATAATAAATAAGTCGTCCCCAAGAATTGGCTAGAATTTGCACTGTCGTATTCGCTTTCAAAAATTTTCAATAGTATTAGTTACGGCAGGTCAAAACCTAACTAAATTGCTAACTACTAATTAACAATTAATGGGTTGCCCTAACTAACAAGTTAGTATTAAACCCACACCATATACAAATTAAAAAGATGATTGTAAGAAAAAGCATTTTAGGAGGGGGAGTTATTTTCTTATTTCGCAAAGAGTTGTAGTGGTCGACATCAAAAAAATTAAATTGTGACCACTGACCAATCTCGCCCATGTGGCTCCACGAGATGCACGCTCGTATTCTATTCTCAAAGCATACGCTACCCATTATTATTACAGGGTACCTCATATGGTTGAATTCATTGTTTTGTCTTAGTAAATCTCAATAATGTGATTGTGGGGTCTGAAACAGATTGGAAAACATCTCTGATTACCATCTTATTTAAATGTAAATTAAGTTTAAAAAGGTTCAATGCGTTGATTTTAATAATCTGCAACAAATGCCCACCGAACAGCAAAACCTAACGAACCACCTGTTGCCATTTTCCTATTTTATTTTCTATTACCATTTTACTATTCTAAATTTTTAATATAATTTTCTTATTAATATGCATCCTTTTTCAACAATGACGTGTACAAAAAAGAGGACCCTGCAAAAGATAACTGAAGATTCCGCGAGGTAATTCCTTTTTTTTAAAAAAGAAGAAAAGAAATTGTCTTCTTGTCATTGCTTTTGTTTTCATTTTTCTAACCCAAATAAATTTAACAAATTCACCACACAAACACAACCATCTCTCTATAACCCTCAAGTCAATTCACCATCTTAATTTGCTATATTTTCTTTTTCTGTTTTTGATCTTTTTGGTGGGCACAACTTCCAACTATCACCATGCCAGCGACCTCCGGAGATGTCGCCGAAACTAGGACGGTTACAGACAATGAAGTTGATGGTGGATTTGGTTCCAATTCAGGTGAAGATGAAAAGCGCCTTAGGATTATTGGTGAAGGTGAGCGGTTGAACTATGGTGCAAACCGGTGGCCCAGACAAGAGACTTCGGCTTTGTTGAAGATTAGGTCCGATATGGACGCAGTGTTTCGGCACTCAAGTCACAAAGGTCCATTATGGGAAGAGGTGTCCAGGTGCTTAAATCCTTTCGCTTTCTATATCTGGAGCTAGCTAACCCTTTATTTTTGGGTTATAGGGAATATATGTATATATAAATTTTATGACGCTTTCTGTTTAAGGAGAGTTCTTGCATGGAGATCTGTGTAATGAAAATCTGACAGAATTTGAGCTTCTTTATGGGATCTTTCATGCTCTTGTATACCGGTGTAAGACGCAGACATTCAGTAGTTTCTTTTGTTTTCGGGATGCATATTAAAGTAGCATTGATCAAGAGAGTCATGCTGTTAAAGGATTTGAATTTAGCAGGCTATTTTTTGTAAGCGGTTCAATTCTGATGCTTTGCGAAGATAATCGCATGAAAATTTGTTTCTTTAGTGTAACTGCTTTGTTTCCATTTGTAGTTTTCCTCCTTATAACCTAATAAATGTTTAGTACTTTCAACACTGTTAGCTTTTTTTCTCTGTCACCTTTGCCTCCTTAATAGCTTGTTTCCTCTTTGCTTTTGTTTTGTTATATGTTCGTCTTTATTACTGTTTTAATTGGATTAACCTTTTACTTTGGAGTTTATTTTTATGTGTGGATCCTCATAGCCATAGCTCTTGCCATTTGTGTTTAGCTTTTTCTTTTTCAATTCGGATGAGATGAGATATGGATTCTTTTTCTCAGGAAATTAACTGAGCTTGGTTATAGCCGAAGTGCTAAGAAATGCAAGGAGAAATTCGAGAACGTGTACAAGTACCACAAGCGAACCAAAGAAGGTCGAACGGGTAAATCTGAGGGCAAAACGTATCGATTTTTCGATCAATTGCAAGCCTTTGAAAGTCATAATTCACCGCTGTCGTCGTCAACTGCCGCATTACCATCATGGGTCAGTCCTCCCGACGCCTCCCATGTTATTATTCCATTGACTACAGCCCCGATAAGCATTATCTGCCAAAACACTGTTACACCAACAACAAACCCTACAACTGCTCTACCATTATCTTCTTCACAGCCCATTAACTATTCTCACACTTCTCTACCTTCCACCCTTCAAAACCTGTCTTCTCATTTGTTTTCCAGTTCTACATCATCTTCCACGGCCTCGGAGGAGGAAGTGGTAGGTAGTCGAAAGAGGAAGAGAAATTGGAAAGAATTCTTTCAGGGACTCACAAAGGATGTGCTGAGAAAACAAGAAGAATTGCAAAGGAGATTCCTGGAAACAATCGACAAGCATGATCAAGAGAGAATGGTAAGAGAAGAAGCTTGGAAAATACAAGAGATGGCCAGGATAAATAGAGAGCATGATATTTTGATCCAAGAACGGTCTGCTGCTGCTGCGAAAGACGCAGCAGTTCTTGCATTCTTGCAGAAGATCTCTGGGCAGCAAGCTCCGCAGATGCAAGAAAATCCTAAGCCTTTGTTGAAGCCAGCACCACCGCAACCGCCGCCGCCTGCTGCAGCTCCATTAGTACCCTTAACGAACCTGAATGCTCCAAAAAAGGATAACGGAGATAGTAATGCTGTTTTATCAAGCTCTTCTAGATGGCCAAGAGCTGAAGTTCAAGCTCTAATTAGACTTAGAACCAATCTGGAGACCAAATATCAAGAAAATGGACCGAAAGGGCCACTTTGGGAGGAAATTTCGGCTGGAATGCAAAGGCTCGGATACAACAGGAGTTCAAAGAGATGCAAAGAGAAGTGGGAGAACATAAACAAGTACTTCAAGAAAGTGAAGGAAAGCAGTAAGAAAAGGCCCGAAGATTCAAAGACCTGCCCTTATTTTCACCAACTCGATGCTCTATACAAAGACAAGGGTAATATTGAGGGTTCGGTAAACTATGGCGATGCCGTGAATTCCATAGGCACAATGGAGCCATTAATGGTCCGTCCAGAGAGGCAGTGGCCTCTGCAAAAGGAAAATCAGTTAGAGACAGTACCAGAAGATAGGGAAATAGAGAAAATTGAAGAAAATGTTGAAGACACAATGGAAGTAGACGAAGAAGATGATATAGAGACTGAGGAAGAAGATGAGGGAGGTGGGTTCGGAATGGTGGAAAACAAACCAGAGACAACGGGCAATGCTAAGTGAGATGGAAAAAAAAAAGGAAGCATTTTTGCTGTAAAATGGTTTAAACGCAGTCTTTAATGAGCCAAATAGGAATAGCGAGCAAGGGGGAGCTACCAATGGCCTTCCACCTCCTGATAGATCTTCTAGAGTTGGAGTACTTTGGTTAATCATTTTGTTCAGGCTCCAATTGCCATGAACAGAGTTCCACTTTAATTTATGAAATCCAATCTATGGTGGGATAACACCCTTTTCTTCTTTTCTTTACTCACTTTGCTTTACTCTGTAATTTTATAAATTAGTTTACAAATATGATAGGAAGGAATGCAACTCAGGAGAAAGAGGAGAATGGGTTTTTTTTCCCCCTTAACATTTTAATCAATTGTACTACCTGTCAATAGAGAGGACGAAACAAAATTAATCCTGTATGTATGCTATAAGCCACCCAAGAAAATTAAACCGACAACATATGCGGGAGAAGCGAAAGAAACGACAGCTTAGGATGGGGAGGACAACTAGGAAACACTTTAAGAAAAGGGCCCTTTCCTAACCTAACAAGCCAACATCACATTCACATGAAGTTCCTTACAAAGAGGGTCCTACCCAAAGGAATCTTCTAATCTTCAATTAATGCTCTATGGAATTTCTTAATGTATCCCCAAGTTTTGACTTCCCACTCTACTCATTATTCCTTTGCTCAGAAATTTCGTGTGACATTGTACATATGCACTTCATGTTCTTCTTATTTAATTCCTTTTGATGATTTGTTTATCAAGGCATTGGGGTTTTGTCGTTATAGGTTCTTTGGGAGTGTTATTAGGATGTTTCAGTGGTGATGATGTAAAAGGCCTGTTATAGGAAGTTAAGATTCAGAAAGCTGCTGTAGCTATCATGTGGTGATGATGTAAAAGGCATGTTATAGGAAATTAAAGATTCAGAAAGCTGCTGTAGCTATCATGTACTGCCAGCCTTGACAGAATTCTTATGTATCTCTATCCTCTCCGCAATGTCTTGATGAGCCAAGTGTTGGATAAGGTTTATACGGAACTCACCCACCGCCTTTCACCTACCGCCTCAAACATCCGATTCTTGTTTTTTTTAGGTGACATTTAGTTTCCAATAGTCAGACCAGAGCGCAAGAAATTGTTTGACAATTACAAAATTAAGTTATTGTATAAATATAAGCCACACAGCTGTAACCATAGATGAAGCATTACGTGGAATACCAGACTTTTATGCATTAGATGACAAGGTAATCATGTTTGGAATTAACACAGAAAATAAAACAATAAACGTAAAACAGTTGACCGTTTATTAATTGGAAATAGGGATCAAAGTGTCAGTAACAAAGAATGATTATCAGTTAGTATTTGTTAACTACTTTGGAATTATTATCAGCTATATATAAACCATATGTTAACAAAGATACATGATCGTAAAGTCGACGAGACTTCGAAGAGCAAAATGAAAAGAACATTCTGAGAAATTTAATATTCGTCATAATTAAATATTCTATAAAAATGTCTGATGCATTCTTCTTGAAATAAAGTACATGAAAATTTTTCTCCCTTTTTTTTACAAAATTTGAAGAACAATGTTAAAAGTTATTATTTTAGAAGTATTAACAATGTTTTCACAATTTTTTTTCTAAGAAAATATAATGAATTTGGCTATTAAAGGCTATCAAGAGTTTTACAAGCTAAAATTCCTATCCTTATATTAATAGACTGAAATCTCTTTTTAATCAAAACTTTAAAGAAGCATCAATTTATTTTATAAATTTCTTTATTAAATTTGATTCTAACGCATGAGATTTATGTGGTATATTATTAAGACTCCGTGCAACTCTTGCTATTCATACCTTGAATTTATTTATACATACAATTTCTCAGTTAAAATTAAATAAAATGCTAATTTTAATTCAACATAACAAGTAATTATGAATAATTCACAAGGAAACTTAGGTCTTTTATTAAATTAAAGAATTAATTCGGAAAATTCCTTTCAGGATTCATGTCATCTAAATCTACCCTAATTTGATTTAGAAAACAAATATCAACTAAGAAAGAATCCAAAATAAAAGAACTCATTCTCATTCTCATTCTCACAGATCTTGAAATCTTGAATGTCTATAATTGAATCTTGATGCAAATTTCTTTCTTTCATTTTGATGTTGCTCCTTTCTATCTCAAGATGCTCTACTTTAGCTCTCTAATGATTCTCCTTATCATAGTCCTTTATCTTTTTATATTAGAAAACACTAGAATTTTCATATTATAACACCAACATGGTTCCAATACAAATTTATTTTAGACTTTTGTTGCTCCTCTCACTTTTACTCATTGAACTTCAATAAAATCACAGATAACACAGATCTATAATATGAATCATGTTGTCACCGTGTTACTTAACAATGAACATTAGCTAGACATATATTTGTGTTTGGGATTTGTGTTATAAATCCTTCCTCTAAATTTATGCAAAATGCTCCAAATGAACTCTATTTTTCTTGATTTCGTTCATTCTTTATTGAGGAGTTCAAATAAGGTATGAGAAGAAATATAATCCAAATTGAATACCAAATCCTATAAAAACCATAAAATGGCAATGCACTCTTAAAACCATGCTAAAAATATAGTCTAATTAATATTTATCAATGTTCTCTATGAAGGAATCATACATCTTTTCATAATTCAATGACTTATAAGTTTTACTCTCAAAGACATAATGATAGACCTGGAGTTAACGTTCCCTATTGAGTGTAAACAATGTTCTTTAGAAACTTGTTGATTGCATTAATCTTTTTTAAGTCAATCTTCAGATTGCACAAACAATATGATTTCCTTCTGTTTCTCTTCCCTTAGGTTGTGAGATCTTTATTCAATTTTATTATTATTTTATATCTATTGATTACTTGTCCATACAAATCTTTTATATTCCCACAACAACTTGTTTGGTGGTTTTTTTTTATAAATTGTTTAGTACTAATAGGGAACTCAAGAACTAATACAAGTTCAATTTAAAATCAAACAAAAAAGGTTAAACGAAAAGAATAATTAAGCTTTAAGAATTTTTATCTGAGCCATATTATGTTCCATATGGGCGTATAAGTCCCCTTATTCCCCTTAAGTATTTCACCATTTTATATCTATAGACTAACCTCACTAGTCTAAAAAAATGGAATCTCCTAAGGTTTAGGACCTCTTTAAGTTATGTACTTGCCTATAGGTGATGACTTGTCAACAAAATTAATTGTAGTCCTTATCTATAACATTTGATCTGAATGCTTTTTGCTAATTAAAAGGGATAACCTTTTGACAAACGTAAATGTCCCTCTTTCTCTTCCTTTTTTTAAATATGAATAAATAATCTTGTTAATTCGAGCAGAGCTTTACAACTTCACAATGAAAAGGATATCATTTCTAATTTACCCAGACAATGTATAAAGGCTTCAGCATAGCTGCAAAAATATATGTTGGTCCTTGAATTTTTTTTCTTTTTTTAAGCATGATGAGACTAATTTTGGGGTCTTGCTAAATTATTTATGTTAGAATTGATTAGCATGTTAATGTGGGTAAGCTAATATGACATAGGCTAAGGGCTTTGAACTACTAAAGTAGTGGGAGAGTGTAACGCCATTTTTGCCAAGTCACTTAAGTTTAAAAAACTATAAGGCATTAAAGTAAGGGCAAAAAAGGGACTTTAGGTAAGCATTAATGGTGTAAAAGAGAAGAAAATGGGGTGTCTTGCTTTTGGAAGAGGGAGAAAATGAAATTGAAGAAAGAAGGGAGAGGGTTTTGTGAGTTTAGAGAAAGAAAGAAGAGCAAGCTAGGTTTTGATTTTTTTTAACCTTCAAAAAAGGTTTTGAGAGTGATCAAGAAGGGAAAAAGGAAGAGGAAGATTAGAGCTTCCATTAGAGCCAAGAAAATCATTATTGGTGAAGATTTAAGGTAAGTTGTTCTTAATCTTTTGGAGTTTTGAAAGGTTTTTGGTTTAAAGAGCTTAGGAAAGGCATGAGTATAAGTATTCCAAGATCAATTTCATGCATTTGGTTCTTTGGGTTTTCCAATTTGAATTCTTTTGATTTGGGATTTTTGTTAATGTTGAAGAAAATCAAGGAGGACAAGAGGGGCAAGAAGAGAGGCATTTTTGAACAAGCCATAGTCAAGGACTTCAAGGTGGGTTTGACTTTTATAGTTAGGTGATAAGCTAATAAAAG
>JAOTAX010000006.1:13434226-13459821 GCA_025629825.1 Erythroxylum guanchezii | reverse complement strand
AGTCAATTGATCGGCTGTACCCTTAGTGCACAGAAAACAAACACATTAATCCCTAATGCGGGGCCGGGATGTTACATCCAGTGGAGAGGAGTGGCTAGTATGATAAGCTCCGCAAGTATGGGGCAGTAGATTTCAATGGGACTATAAATCCGGAATAGGCTGAAGCATGGTTGAAGAGGACTAAGAAGGTCCTGATTCAGATGAAGTGCTCTAATGAGGAGAAGCTGGATTATGTAGTTAACTTGCTGCAAGGACATGCTCTTCATTAGTGGGAATCAGTGCCCCATAGTCAGGTGATGCCTTCGGTGTTATCATGAAGAAATTTTGTGGAAGTGTTCAGGAAGAAGTACCTCTCGAGGGTGTATGTACAAGAGAAGGCCTGGGAGTTTCTAAATCTCACATAGAGGGATTTGAGTGTGAGTCAGTATGAGCTGAAGGTCACCTAGCTGTCACAGTATGCGGCCAACATTGTGGCGAATGAGGAGGACAAGTGCCATAAGTTTGAGGGAGTTCTTCATTTGGGGATCAAAGAGAAAGTCTTGATCCACAATTTCTATGACTACCAACAGTTGGTAAATGCTACACTCCAGGCTGAGAAGCTGGAGAATATCAAGAATGAAGTGATTAGGACGAGAAAGAATAGGGATTAGTTTTCCAAAAAAGAGGCGAGTGCTCAAATGCCTGAGAAGGTTAGGAAGAGCTTCCACACACAGAGTGAGGTGGGGAGTAGTGCCCCTACTAGGAACAAGCAACCAAAGGCAGCTTTAGTACAAGCCTCTACTGCAGGGGGCAATAATAGGGTGGAGAGGAGCAGGAACATGAACCCCAATGTGTGGGAAGCTTCATAGGAGAGAGTGTTTCAAGTTACTTGGAGCGTGCTTCCAATACGGAGAGAAGGGAACCTGATCAGAGACTGTCCCCAAGTAACAAGGCAAGAGGGGTCCTAGTTGCAAGCCCCAAGGAGAGCCGAAACAGTGGGAACCAGACCAGTCACAGAGGTGGGCAGTTTTGGAACTACAAAGAAGACTATTCCTCTAGGGAGGCCAAGGGGTCAGGCACAGGCTAGGGTATTTGCTATGACCAGAGAGGAAGCTGCAACCGCACCTGAAGTTATCACGGGTATAACTCGGTTGTTTAATTCTGCAGTATATGTGTTGATTGATTCTGGCTCCACGCATTCATTTGTTTCTGCAAGCATGACATTACATGAAGTAGATTTGATGCCATTGGGTATTCCTTTAATTGCTGAAACTCCTCTAGGGAGGCATGTGATTATAAGTCAAGTGTATAGGGATTGTGAGCTTTTCATCGAGGGTACTCAACTAGTAAGGGACTTGCTACCCTTAGAGCTAAAGAGGTTAGATGTCATACTGGGAATGGATGTTATGGAGAAGTATCATGTGAAACTGGATTGTGGCCTTAAGGAGGTGGAATTTGATCTGGGCAAAGATGAGAAGGTGATTTTCAAAGGGGACAGGAAAACACTATCACTAAGGATTATTTCGGCTTTATTGGCCGACAAGATGATAGGAAAGGGGTGTGAAGCCTTTTTGGCATATATTGTGGACACTGATGTGAATGAAGGGAGGTTAGAGGATCTTCCAATTGTGAGGAAATTTTCAGACATGTTTCCAGAAGAATTACCTGGTTTGTCACCGGCGAGGGAAATCGAGTTTGCCATCGACTTGATTCCCGTAACCGTACCCATTCTATACCACCTTATAGAATGGCTCTAGCTGAGCTGAAGGAGCTTAAGGAATAGTTGGAGGAAGCTAAAGAAGAGGTACATAAGATCGAGTTCGTCACCTTGGGGAGCGCTAGTTTTGTTTGTTAAGAAGAATAATTGAACATTGCGGATGTGTATAGATTATCGAAGACTCAACAAGGTGACCATTAAAAGCAAGTACCCTCTGCCCTGAATAGATGATCTGTTTGACCAGCTGCAGGGAGCAAAGGTATTTTTAAAGATTGACCTCAAGTCAGGTTATCATCAGCTCAGAATCAGGGAGTTTGATGTAAACAAGACAGCTTTCAGGACACGGTATGGACATTATGAGTTTTTAGTCATGCCTTTTGGATTGACCAATGCTCTAGCTACTTTTATGGATCTTATGAATAGGGTCTTCAAGGAATATCTGGATCAGTTTGTCATAGTGTTTATTGATGACATTCTAGTGTATTCCAAGAGCGAAGGGGAACATGAGGAGCATCTCAGGATTGTGTTGCATACAATAAGGGAGAGGGGACTTTATGCTAAGCTCAGTAAGTGAGTTTTGGATTCATGAGGTGATATTCCTTGGACAAGTGATTTCAAAAGATGGGGTACATGTTGATCCGAGGAAGGTTGAAGTAGTGGTGAATCGGCATGCACCCAAGATAGTGACAGAAGTGAGGAGCTTTCTGGGTCTGGCAGGTTATTATAGGAGATTTGTTGAGGGATTCTCTATGATAGCTGCTTCGATGACTAAGTTATTGAGGAAGATCAAAAATTTATCTGGAGTGAGGAATGTCAAAAAAGTTTTGAGGAGCTCAAGCGTAGATTAACAAGTGCTCCAGTTTTGATTTTGCCTATTGCAGATGAGGGTTATATAGAGTATAGTGATGCTTCAAGAAAGGGTTTGGGTTGTGTGATAATGTAAGGAGAAAGGGTGATAGCTTATGCTTCAAGGCAGCTAAAGCCTAATAAGCTGAATTACCTAACCCATGATCTGGAGTTAGCAGCAATAGTTTTTGCCTTGAAGATTTGGAGACATTATCTGTATAGGGTTCAAACGAGGAATTTTAAGGAACATAAAAGTCTCAAGTATTTATTGAGCCAAAGGGAACTGAATTTGAGACAAAGAAGATGGTTGGAGCTAATTAAGGATTATGATTTGTTGATTGAGTACCATCCAAGAAGGGCAAACGTAGTGGCGGATGCTTTGAGTAGGAAATCCTTAATAGCCCACGTTCAGATAGTTTACCTGCCGTTATTGGAAGAAATGGCTAAGCTTAGAATAAGTTTGAAACAAGAGGAACCTGAATGTGTTGTTGTTACTTTCAAAGTAAGACCAATACTTCGAGAGAAGGTTAGGAAGTTACAAGCACAGGATGCAGAATTAAGCAAGCTCCGAGAAGAAATTAAGAAGGGCAAGAAATCTGAAGTGGTAGTGAGGGATGATGGACTCATGATTGTAGGAAACAGATTTTGTATCCCAAATTTCAAGGAGGTGAAGGAAGAGATACTGGATGAGGCACACAATGCACCTTATGCCATGCACCCAGGTAGTACTAGGATGTACAGAGATCTAAAAGAGCATTTCTGGTGGAAAGGCATGAAGAGAGCTGTAGCAGAATATACAAGTAAGTATCTAGTGTGTCAGCAAGTCAAGAATGAACACCAGGCACCTTCAGGCAAGTTAATGACATTGTCCATTCCTTAATGGTAATGGCAACGGGTAACTATGGACTTTCTGATGGGTTTGCCCAAGACTAGTAGGAAGCATGATGCCATATGGGTTATTGTTGATCGTTTGACAAAGTCAATCCATTTTTTGGCAATTAAACAGATTGATTCTCTGCATGTGCTAGCAAAGAAATATATTGATGAGATAGTGAGACTGCATGGGATTCAAAAGTCTATAGCTTCTGACAAAGATCCTCAATTTACTTCGAGATTTTGGGAAAGTGTGCAAGAAACTCTAGGGACCAAGTTGAATTTCAGTACTACTTTTCATCCCTAGAAAGATGGTCAATCTAAGAGGACTATTCGGACCCTTAAGGGAATGTTCAGGGCATGTGTGATAGACTTCGAAGGAACTTGGGATGAGCATTTGCCATTGTTCAAATTTGCTTAGAACAATTCGCACCACTTGAGTATTCAGATGGCCCCTTATGAAGCATTCTATGGAAGGAGATGAAGAACTCCGATATGTTGGGATGAAGAAGGAGAAAGGAAACTATTAGCGTCAGAGCTACTTCAGATGACAGTGGATAAGGTCAACTTAGTTAAGCAATAACTTAAAGCAGATCAAGATAGAATAAAGAGCTATACTGATGCACACCGAAAGGAAATGGAGTATGAAGTCGATGACAAAGTCTTTCTTAACCCTTGGAAAGGAATCATGAGATTTGTTAAGAAGGGCAAGTTGAGTCCAAGATATGTGGGTCCTTATGAAATTCTTGAGAGAATTGGACTGCTAGCCTATAGGTTGGCATTACCATCGGAATTATCACAGATTCATGATGCCTTTCATATTTCCATATTGAGGAGATAAAGATCTGATCCCTCTCACATCATTCAGACTGCTGAAGTTCAGTTGAACGATGATTTGACTTATGAGGAGACTCTAGTAGAGATTTTAGATACTAAAGAGAAAGTCCTCAAGAATAAGATAGTTCAGCTGGTAAAAGTTCAGTGGAGAAATCATTCTGTTGAAGAGGCCACGTGGGACCCTTGGAAGCTGTGAGGAAGAAGTATCCATAACTCTTCAATAGTTCAGGTAAGAATTTCGAGGACAAAATTTCTTTAAGAGGGGGAGAATTGTTGACCCCCGAATTTTTTTATTATTAGGCATGATTTAAATTAATGTTGACGTTTTGAGGGTTTAATATTTGGGATTAATTAGCATGTTAATATGGTAAGAAAATATGACATAAGTTAAGGGAATTAAAGTATTAAAGTAGTAAGAGTGTGTAAGGGCAAATTTGGCAAGTCACATAAGTTTAGAAACCTTAAGGCATTGAAGGAGGGGCAAAATGGGAAAAGGAAATTGTTGCCTTGCATTTAAGAAGCCAAAAACTTGATTGAAGAAAAGAGAGAAGAGAAAAGCACGAGAAAAGGGAAAAAGAAGAGAAAGATGAGAATTATGCTAGGTTTTGATTTTTCTTAGTCTTAAAGAGTGATTTTGAGGTTGTACAAGAAGGGAAAAAGGTAGAGGAAGATAAGAGCTTTCTTTGGAACCAAACATCTCTTCATTTGGTGAAGGTTTAAGGTAAGAACTTTTTAAATGCTTGGGATTTTGGAAGGGTTTTGGTTCATAAATCTTAGGAAATGCATAGGTTTAAGTATTCTAGAACCAATTTTAGTGACTGTACCTTGAGAAATTTTCAATTGAAAAACCATTTGAAGTTGGGATTTTTATCTATGAAAAGGGAATTAAGAAAGACAAGAGGAGCAAGAGGAGAGGCACATTTGAGAAACATATAAGCAAGAAATTCAAGGTGGGTTACATTTTTATAATTAAGTAAGGAGCCATTAATGTCTCTTTCAAGAAATGGAAATAAATGAGTTTCAACTACTTTTAAAATGTGCATTTATTGTTCTTTGAATACTTTGAAAATGTGTTGCATATTTGTGTATATAAATTTTGTTTGATTTATGAAAATATTTTGAAAAGATATCAAGCTTAAGAAATCTTGTTTCTGAAAGGTGCCTTTTTAGGCAATATGTTTTACAAGTCATGAAATACATATTATGTGGGTTTGTGGTGGTCCCCTAAGTTAAGTTAAGTGCACTTTGACAAAAGATTTCTCTCGCCTACCTACTAGTAGCATGGAGCTCCTTCATGGACTCCCATAAGTTCATGGCTACGCAAGACCATTATGTAGAAATTTGTAGTATGTTTTATTTTTGGATCCACCCGAACCATTTTGATATGCTTATGTGCTCATGATAAGTTTGCATAAAGTAAAATTTTTGAGATGAAAGTGAGTTTATAAATGATTTTGTTTGTTACCAATTATAAAATTGTTACCTCGAGCTTTTAGCTCACCCCTATTCTCCTCCCCCATATCCAGGTGATGAGCAAGATATTAAGTAGTGAAGGGTCAAGGCATCACTCCAATCTTTGAATATTTTGTATTAGAAGCAAATCTTGTAAAGCAAGGCTTTAGTTGCATTTTATGCAACTCGTGATTCTTCTAGCTTTCCAACGATTTATAATAAGAAATTTTTGGACATCGGAGTTCAAAGTTATGGTCTTTAGAAAAGGAGATGCTTAGGATTATCAAGTGCTATCGTCTAAAGTGACGTATCGTCTGTGATGACGTCATATCGTCTGCAAGGATATATCATCTGCAGAGATGTATCGTCTTTGATGGTCACATCATCTGTGATGATGTCATATCTTCTGTAAGGATATATCGTCTGTAAGGATGTATCATCTGTAAGGATGTACCGTCTGTAGAGACGTATCGTCTATGATGATGTCATATCGTCTTAAGTTGACTCCGCTTCGTCTTAAGAGTTGCATTGTCTTAAGTTGACTTTGCTTTGTCTTAAGTTGACTCCACTTCATCTTAAGAGTTGCATTGTCTTAAGTTGACTCCGCTTCATCTTAAGTTGACTCTGCTTCGTCTTAAGAGTTGCATTGTCTTAAGTTGACTTTGCATCGTCTTAAGTTGACTCTGCTTTGTCTTAAGAGTTGCATCGTCTTAAGTTGACTTTGCTTCATCTTAAGTTGACTCCATTTCATCTTAAGAGTTGTATCATCTTAAGTTGACTTTGCTTCATCTTAAGTTGATTCTACTTTGTCTTAAGAGTTGCATCGTGTTAGGTTTACTTTGCTTCGTCTTAAGTTGACTCCGCTTCGTCTTAAGTTGACTTTGCGTCGTCTTAAGTTGACTCTAATCGTCTGCTTCTTACTATCGTCTGCTTTTTTGCATCGTCTGCTTTTTGCTTCGTCTGCTTCTTGCTATCGTCTACTTTTTGCATCGTCTACTTTTTGCGTCTTCTGCTTTTTTCTTCGTCTGCTTTTTGCTTCGTCTGCTTCTTGCTTTCGTCTTCTCCATTTTTGACCCTTCATACGATAGAATCTATCTTTGAGGTTTTCATGAAAGTTGTAGATCTCGAAGTCTTCTATCAAAACGTCTTAAGTTGATCTTAATCTTATATCTCATATGACAGTTATGCTAATTGCCCCAAGACAGGTGCAATATGATTGAGGTCAAAACCCTGTTCGAGTCTTTCAGCCATAACTTGGTTATAGGATTTCCAAATGCGATAATTCTTGTCTCCAAATAAACTAGAGACATAGAGCCACAAATGTTCGAAACAAGTCGAAATGAAATTACAGTTTGGGCTTTCCCCAAAATCTGTTCGGAAATAGGAGAAATGATTTGTTTTGGTGTTTGTCCTAGTAGGGGCACGCCACCATTGTAGGATGATGACTAATAAGGGTTCATGGAAATAACCCTATAGGATAATACGTTCACGTTTTATGACTCCAATTGTTGGGCTCTGAAACCGGGGTCCAACAGTTGTCAATGGATTTTTTAGATTCACCATTCACTTGAAATGCTTTTTCTATTGTGCGTTCTTCTGAGACATTTAATCTGTCTTCATGAGCTAGTAAAGAACTAATTAACTCATCAAAAGAGAAAAAAGATAAATCGCGAGCTTCTTCAATTGTAGGTACCACATAATTAAATTTCGAATTGAGACTCCTTAAGACTTTTGAAACAACAACTTCATCATCAATGCTATCACCATATGATTTCATTTTATTAACAAAAGTTGAAACTCTAGATAGATAATCTTGCATAGATTCAGTATCCTTCATTTGTAAATTTTCGAATTCACCATGAAGTGTTTGAAGTTTCACGGTCATTACCTTTGCTGACCCTTTATACTCCTTCTTAAGAGTCTCCTATGCCTGATTTGAAGTATCTGCTACTGCGATTTTGGAAAAAATTGAGTCGTGCATTGCTGTTTGACATGTGACTTGAAGAGTGTCTTCATCTTCACACTCTAAAATTCATAATTTTCGTTGTTGAATGTCAGAATCATAGGCTGCGATGCCATCAAAGAACCACTAGTTGCCATGGGCTTTATTCGATTTCCCAAATAATCGAACCTAGAAGCTCTGATACCAAAGATTTATTGGAATTTAATTTGAAGAGGAATTTGAATGAAGAAAACGTAATACAGAGGTTTAGAAAAAAATGGTTCAGATTTCAATTGTAATCGTAAAAGACAAACCAGTACAATTATTTATATAATTCTAAGACAGAAAAATAGGAAGTAATGACCCACTAACTGACCCCACTACTTAATTTATTATTGAGTAAGTAAAAAAGCGTGCACTAAAAAAAGCGTAGATCATAACAACATGATTTTGAATCAATCAACGATCTTTATGTCTTGCCAAAGCCATAACTTGCACTAGTCTCTACCAAATCGGTGCACACTTCTGAAATTTGGCAGCAAAGACTTGGACACCCTCAAGATGCTTCTTTACGTCATTTAGCGTCTGATGGTTTAATTTCTTTTAATTTTAAGGATAAGAACAGGTCACCTTGTGAGAGTTCTTATCTTGGAAAATTCTCAAAATCTTCGTTTAGTTTGTCACAAACTACTACTAGTGAACCTTTTGAGATAGTACATTATGATTATTTATCTTTGGGAAATTTTCATTACTATGCATTATTTGTCGATGACTATTCCAGGTATGTGAGGTTTGTTCCATTGAAAATGAAGAGTTCCTTCCTTGATGCTTATCTATCCTTTAAACAATGTGTGCCCTGACAATTTAACCCCAAAATTAAAGTCTTTCTTTCAGATAACAAAGGAGATTTGGTCAACAATATACTTGCTAACCATTTTCGTCAAGAAGGTATTCATCGTCAGCTAGCATATCCCTATACACCAGAACAAATGGGATGTGTTGAGTGTTGTCATAGAATAATTTGAGAGCTTGGCTTGACCATTCTGATTCAAAGCAGAACACCTAATTTCCTTTGGCATGAAGCCTTTGCCACTGCAAGCTATTTGATCAATCAACTACCGTCCTCATCTATTGAATTTAAGACACCTTATGAAAAATTATTTGGTAAACACGCTAACTACACTATGCTTCGTGTCTTTGGTTGCAGATGTTATCCGTACACTTAGGACATCAAACAAAATAAGTTTGATCCAAAGTCAATTCCATGTGTTTTCATTAGTTACAGTGATAGATATAAAGGATATAAGTGTTTTCATCCTCGAACTCACAAAATAATTTTTCCACGACATGAGAAGTTTGATGAATCTTTATTTCCTTATCAACAGGATTGTTCGACTGACTTTAGAAAAAAAATAATAGCAGTTGAGTTTTTTCAAGACACTAATTTTTTAGATGACAATATGGTCATGGATGGATCCACATTGGGGGGCAAGTGGCCAAAACAATTCATATAAAAATAATTATTTTAAGTTTTGATCCCATAAAAAATAAAATATTGCTCCCATTAAAATTTTGCTCCCATTAAAAATAAAAATTTGCCTCTCCTAAAATTTTGTCCTCACTCAAAAAAAAATTCTAAATCCGTTACTCATCAAGATATCAACACTATCCTAACTACGGTGCTCAATTTTCCATTGACAAGCTCACCCACGGAACATCAGAAACGCTCCGACTTCCCCACTATGGACAGCAGCATCGAATCCTTTACACCAGCAACTACGTCTTCCTCATTATCGTCTGACTCGGCATCTAGCACCTTGCCCTCTTATTCGCTCTCTCACATGGACTCGTAACCTGAAGCTTTTACCTCCTCTTCATCTCCTTCTCTCCCTTCTGCATCTCAACTTGTCACTAACACTAACTTGTCACATCTTAATGATGCAACTGCAGGAACAAACGAGTTCGTAATGGCTACTAAATCCTACTCTCAGCATCCCATGGCGACAAGGTCCCACGTTGGCATTCACAAGCCAAATTCATGATATGCTCTTCACACTAATTACACTGGCGTGCCTGATGTTCCTCCGTCCACTAAATCTGCCTTAGGTCATGATGGCTGGATAACAGCAATGAAGGAAGAAATTCTTGCCCTCCATCAAAATGAGACCTGGACACTCGTTCCTCACTATCCTGATATAGACGTCACTAGATCTAAATGGGTTTATAAAACCAAACTCAAGGCCGACGGTTCTCTTGATCGACTTAAAGCGAACTCGTCGCTAAGGGGTTTCGTCAAATTGATGGGGTTGATTTTCATGAAACTTACTCTCCAGTGATAAAGCCAGCCATCATTCGCTTAGTTCTTTGTGTTGCTCTTGTTCACCAATGACCTATATGACTGCTTGACGTCACAAATGTATTCCTTTATGGTTATATTACTGAAAATATCTATATGGAACAACCATCAGGATTCTGTGATCCTCAACTTCCCACACATTTATGTCAGCTTAAGCGTGCTCTATATGGTCTTAAATAAGGGAAGAGGATCTTCTGTTCAATGTTATAGTGTCTTATTTTGTCTCATGAATCTCAGACATTCATTTATGCAGGTCCCACGTTCATTTATGCAGGACCCACACGAGACCCACATAAATAAATAGTTGAGATTCATGGGACAGAATAAGACACCATAAAATTAGATAGAGGATCCAGACTATTAAATAAGCCCCTCGAACGTGGTTTGACTGATTCAGCACATTTCTACTAAAATTGGCTTTTGGATGCAGTTTTGCTGATTCTTCCTTATTTATTCTTATCTCTACTCATGAAATTGTTCTTCTTATTCTTTATATACATGATATGATGATTACTAGGTCTAATCCCACCTTAATTGATGGATTTATGTCTCTTCTTCATGTAGAATTCTTGATGAAAGATCTTAGTCCAATTCATCACTTTCTTGGTGTGGAAATTCAAAATAATGACAAAGGAATATTACTTCTCCAATCCCATTTTGCTCGTTCGATTCTTGACAAGACTCACACGCTGGACTGTAAATTGGCACACACACCTCTACCTTCAAAGATTCGACCACTTACAAATAGTCAGTTCTTTATGATCCTACCCTCTTTCACGCTATAATAGGGAGTTTGCAATACCTCACTTTTACTCGACCTGATATTGTTTTTGTTGTTAATTTTGTTGCACAATATTAACAAACACCCACTGAGTATCATTTCTCTCTTGTTAAGCGAATCCTTCATTATATCAAGGGAACTTTTTACTTTGGTATATAGCTTACCTTAGAAACTTCACTTGATCTTTATGCTTTTTCTGAATAGATTAGGCAGGTTGTCCCAGTCACAGTGGTAACCAGCCCTTATGGGGTGACAAGCATAATCACCCCCGTGATCCTTTGCACTCACTTTGAGCTGACATGTGCAAATTTTGATGGCGCAACAACCCTAAACCTAGACTCATACTATAAATAAAAAAGGAAGGAGGCGATAAAAAGGAGGCTGAACCGAGAGCTAGTGGTCGCTGGAACAAAAAGAAGAGAGAGAAGGCAGAGAAGAGAAGCAAAAAATAGAGTAGGTCTGAGAAGAGAAAAAGAAGAAGAACAACAAGGTGAATACCCCCACACTGAAACTATGTTTGTCCTCAAGCAAAATAGAGAACACTAGACTATAAAAAAAAACAAACAAAAAAACAATTTTAGTAAATAATGAATTTCAATTAACATAACCTAAGAACTTGAAACTTATAATATTCCATGAACATACTATACTCTACACGTTTAGCCAAAATCAACAAGTACTTCAATTCAGATAACCATCAACAAGTGTGATAGACACTCACTCCATTCTCCATCCTCTTAAGCATTCAAAGGTAGGATATATTCACTCATAATTCATTTCATGTAAGGCATCTATCATAGGCTTGCTTACTAATCCAATCTCCACCCACTCATATCAAACATAAATATCAATCCGGAGGTCTTTATTTTGGTTGTAACATATAGGGCCAAGCTAATGATAGGAAAAAGGAAAATCACAGTTTAAAATCACATAACAAATTTAGCATTTAAGTAATACAAACAATGAAGCATAAAACACTCAATTTTTTCCTTTCAAGTTTAGCAAGATTAGCACTCCCCATTTTATGCCTCTCTTCTTCTTTGCATTTTCTACTTGTCTTCTCTTCCTTCCTATTCCTTTTCCTTTTCTATTCTATTTTTTTCTTTCTTTCTTATTATTTTTATTTAGAGCAAGATCAAGTTTAGAAGAGGCAAAATGTATATGAGAGATACAAATTATTAAAACTATACCCATTCTAACTCAAAAACCAAATATATCCTATGATTCCCCCACACCTATTCAAGCAATTATTCCCTAAACCTAATCATACCCATTCAAATTCTCAATTCATCCTTATGATAGGTATAATGAAAAAGTTAAATAATCAAGGTTGAAACTCACATTTGGGTTTAAAGAAGAAATGGTTCATGTTAAGCTCAAAGGGCGCTTAGTAAGGGTAAAATTACGGTGGCTTTTTAAAGAAATGGGTATATCCTAATTGCCTTCATCATTTCAATGTTTTCGTAAGACTCAGTGATTTTGACTAGTATTTGCAAGCAAGTTCTAGAGTTCCTTAATCATGAAAAAACACTCTTAGCAAAGAATCTTTGAATTTAATGTTAAATATTTCAAAAGGGCTCAAATTCTTATCAAATGAAGAGTGTCATCCATCTATCACAACAAGCTAGTGTTCCTTTAATCAAAATCCAAGTCAATCAGCCTAAATATGCAAGAATACTCATTTACTCATATTATACATTTCTAATCCAGATTGACTTCATTTAATGACCATGCATGTCTAACTATTAAATGAGAAAAAAAAAACAAAAACACAATCTTAATAATAATAATAATTTTTTAAAGTAATACTCCCCTCATACATAAACATCACATTGTTCCTAATGTGATACAAAAAAGTAAAAGAGGGATCTAAAACACAAAATAACACGAATAAGGAGAAGGATAAGCATTAAAACTAAAAGGCATTAAACTAACAAACAGTAAAATAATAAAAAGAAAAGGGATAGAAATATGATATGAAAGTGTGGGTGGTAGCTGCATCGATATGGTGTGAAGCATTACAATAAGCATGGTGTACTATATTAAGGAGTGGTGAACAGCCACGAGGAAGAAAAATAGAAGAAATTGAAAACTAGGCCTGTGTACACAAAGCAAATAGATTAAGCCAAGTTTCACTAAAAAGGACCAACAAACAACTAATTGAAAAACAAAACATAAATTATATAGGTTGCCTCCATTTAATGCTTCTTTAATTTCTTTTAGCTGGACACCTCAACTGTTATGCTCAAGGTGGATTGCTTAAAGTGATTGATTCCACTGTTTTCTTCTCTTCATTAGGATCTTCCCTTAAGAATTTGCTGATCTCTCCCACAATTGCATAATCTCTTTTCTTCTTTTTCCTGCAATGTAGAATCAAGGTCTATACAATTAAATTGATCAACAAGAGAGAATTCTTCATAAAGAGTAGTAATAGGAATGTGTTTAACATTAAAAATTGAAAATTCTACTATTTCTCTCATAACAGACATGCTTAGTTTTATGTTCTTCACATCAATCAAGGTATTGGTAGTGGCCATAAAAGGCCTCCCTAGGAGTATGGTGTGCTCCTTCCCTTAGTCTTTAACCTTCCTTATGTCTAAGACCACAAAGTCTACAGGGACAATTAATCCGCTAACCTTCACTAACACATCTTCCATGATTTCTTTTGGATAACAGATTGACCTATCAGGTAATTATAAGCACATATTGGTAGGTCTTAATTATCCTAGATCCACTTTCTCATAAATAGAGTGAGGTATAAGGTTTATACTTGCTCCAAGGATAAGTATACCTTTAACCTCATTCCCATTACCCATTGACACTTTCACGATAAAACTCCCTAGATCTTTCAGTTTTGGGGATAATTGATGTTGAAGAATTGCACTCGCTCATTCTAAAACTATCACCTTCTCATTGAGCTCAAACTTTCGTTTTTTAGTGCTTAGCTCCTTGAAGAACTTCACATAAACCCGAATGTTCCTAATCACATATAACAAGGGCAAATTAATTTTAACCTTAGAAAACATATTATATAAGTACAAAAACTACTCATCTTGTTTCGATTCCTTAAGATGGCTTGGGTATAAAATTAGTGGTCTATAAGGATCCATTTCTTTGTGTAGTTTTTGTCCTTCATTATCCTTGGTGTCATGCTTCAATTTTTCACCTTTTTGAATGTGACTAGACGTCATACCCATTGCTTACCTCCTTCTACTCATCTTTTTTCTCTTATAAGGCTCTCTTCCTCTTGATTAGCAGCATCAGATAGATTAGGAAGGATTTGAATGTGATTTTCAATCACCCTTCCACTTCTTAGAATAGTAACTACTTGGGCTTGCTTGGGTTGACTAGCTAACTTTCCTTTTTGATTGTTGTGCATTTGAGAAGCGAGTAGCCCTACTTGGATCTCATTCTTCTTCACAGATGCCTCTAGAGAATTGAATCTCTTATTGTTCATTTCTTGATTTTAAGATGTGACTTTAATGAACACTCTCAGGCTTTCCTCCAAAGAAAGCTTGCTTGGTGGGTTTTGAAGTGAGGATTTCCCTTGGTAATAATTTGTCCTCCAAAAATTTTGGTATTATGGTTAAGGCTATACTGGTGGATTGTTGGTCTTCTATGAAAAATTAGGGTGGTTTCTCCAACCAGGGTTATAGGTGTTTAAAGACGAATCAATTCGCTTCCTTGGTTGAAAACCGTTGAGTAAGTTCACTTGTTCTTCCCCATATACAAAAGGCTCACAAGAATACAAACAAACATTAGCTCCATGACCATAAGTTCCACATATACCATATACCTCTTGATTTGGAGCATTTTGGGGTAGTCTTATAGTTAACATCTTTACTTGCTTGTTAACTCAGCTAACTGCATAGCCAATTCTTGATTCGAACTCACTTTATGAACTCCAGCTCTCCTCCCTCTCACACTCTTTTGTTGAAAATTAGCCCCCAACATTTCAAAGATCTTATACATTTCTTCAATCGTCTTCTCTCCCATAGCTCCTCCTACTGCATTATCCACTGTGTACTGACATTGCTTTGTTAATCCATCATAGAAGAATCTGTTCTGCTTGTGAAGTGGAAAATAGATGGTGTAGACACTATATGAGAAAGAGTTTGAAGTGTTCCCATGCCTCATAGAATGGCCTTCCTTCCATCTAAGTGAAGGTTGCTATCTTTATCTGCAACTCAGAAGTCTTTTAATGGGAATAGAACTTTCCTATGAATTTATTGTACATCTCCTCCCATGTAGTTAAATAAACCAAGAGGAAGGGCTATCGACCATGTCTTAGCACAATTCTTCAATATACATGGGAAGTATCTCGTTCTGAGTTGATCTTCATCTAAGCCATCCAAAGGGAAGGTTTGGAGAGTAGTATAGAGTTCTCTAATAAAGTTTAAAGGGTTTTTATTGGGAACCCCATAAAAAGATGGCAACATGTTGTAGTGGATACTCTTCAATTCATAGTTCCTAGCTGCCTCTCCTAAACGTATGCATGAAGTGGCAGTACCAATCACCAGTCTAGCATACTCCTTCATTACTAACTTCCTTTCACCCATCTTTTGGTTATTAACTTGATCTTCATGCTTAGGTTCCTCGTGATTGTCTTCAAAGTCTCCTTGAGGTCTTCGTATTCGATGTATGTTATCAACAAAAGGAACGGGTTCACTATCTAGAGATCTCCTTCTTAACATAAACTAAATGAGTTCACTTGCTAGAGACCTCCTTCCTAGCAGGGACTAACTAAGGCAATGTTAAATCAATAACAAAAATTAAACAAAAAAATCAACGAAATAACATAATAAAACAAGTATGCATGAATAGACAAATGAAATTGGTTCACTTAAATTAATCTTGAACAAGAATAAAAACAAATGAAATCTTAATCATTCTATCCCGATATGTTGAGTGAAAGCTTTAAAGAAAATCACAAAATTAAACTAAAAAGTAAAATGATTCAATTAGGAGCAAAAACGAATAGATTAATCAACGTGGGAAACTCATGAGAATTAATTTCACTAATTTAATCTCCTATATATGACTAAGGGGTAATGATTGGATAATTGTCTTACTAAAATTACCAATTGGGTTCTAAATTCAATTCAAGTAACAAATTAATCTAACTTTCATAGTCAACAAGTTTATCATCCAAATTTTTTAACCCAACTAATAATTACCACTTAGGTTAATATATTTCTAATTCTCAATCTAAGTGTCTATAGTCCCTCGTTCTATATTAAACTTTTTCTCTTAATCCTTTGTTTAATACCAAAATGATGAAAAGTTCGATCATGCTATTACATCTATTCAATTCAGAAACTATAGCAAACATAAGACAACAACACAGTCCCTCAATCATACATATTTGACTAAAATAGCTACATTAATCCTCAAGAAAAAGAGACCCGCCCCTCATAGAAATAACAAGATTCATCATCTTCATATACTTTAATCCCATCTCTATCAGTATAAGAGAAGTATTAAAGTAACAAACTAAGTAAATAACTAAATGAACTATCAAAAGCTACAGAGTAAGAGTCGGTTAAGCTAAAGAATAATGAGTACAGTAAAATAACAAAGATACAATGCAAAAGATGAAGAAAAGAATAAGCAAACAGGGATCGGATGAGGGAGTTGCTTTGATCTCTTACCCCTCTTGAACTTCCCGCATGAGCACTTGCCTTCTGCTTCTACTTAGTTCTCACCCAGATGATCGAAGGCTTACATTGTTTTCACCTTGTTATTATTCTTCTTCTTTCTCTCTTCTTAGACCCACTCTGTTTTCTGCCTCTTTTCCCGCCTTCTTTCTCTCTTCCTTTTGTTCCAGTCATCCTGTAACACCCCACTCTTATAAGGCATATTCATGAACACACCGATGGTATTCGAAAATACACTCTATAAGGGCGGTGCGCCAGAACAGTCAAATAATCAAACTCATTACAAATTTGTCAAATATCACATGCATATTACAGAAAACCACTAATCAAATTGGACCCATTTATTTATAAACATTTACAATGACAAGTGTTACTACACTCATTGATCAATCTCATTTACAAACATTTTCAATTTGGAAAGACATTACAAAACAAAATTATTCAAATACCTAAGGTACAATAATGTGGAATACACATTTTGATACAAAATAATGAAATGCATATGTAGGACTGATCTCGACCTCTATCTCTTACTCGAATGCAGTGGCTAGACTTCAATTTGTCTAACTTGAGATCTTCTTTGAACCTAAAAAATAAAGTTGCAATTTTGGGGTGAGTTTTGTGAACTCAATGGGCGGACCATCCTCGTGGCTCACTCATATCACATAACACAACAGTTCATACTTCAAATTCACATACACTTCATGTCATCATATAATACACATAATTTCACCAATAATCATATAGCATCACATAACACTTTGATCACTTATTCCACATTTCACATATAGAGCAGTCAAAGAGTTCATTTCGATCATTGAAACATACATATCAATTTTATATGCAATTCATATGAGACTCACTTGCAATTGTTATTGTTGTGACCGGGTGCCTGTAACTGTCACATATCCATTGTGGATACCGGGTTCATTAATAATTGTCTCTTATCCGTTAGGGATACACGGCTCAATATACATAGTGAGCCTTTGGCTCTTAATCACTTTTTGAGCTTTAAGCTCTTTTTCGATGGCTACTCCGATCACAACAACCTTTATCTGTTCATGTATTCATGTAATGAAATGCATGACGTTCACATATATTCAATCAATCACTTGATTTCAGTTTCACATTCACATTCACATTTATCATCGGACTTTGGTCCGACATTCAACAATAATGTTGAGTATCACTTATTCATTCAAATTCACATTCAAGGATGCACTTTTATGTTCTCACATTCATCAAACTCCTCGGTCTATAAATGTTTGGAATTGTCTCAATTACATTCACATTCAGTAGTAATTCAATATAGAAATTTAAAACAAAACAAACAATGAAAATGAGACCATCTAGGTTGACTCATAGTACTCTCCAGATTAGCGTTTACTTCCAAGATTCGGAAATGTCCGGATGCTGACGTTCTATCCTGTGTATCAACATCATGCAATACACACATTGCACACACATTATTAATTGCACAATTATATAAAAATTCAATTATACACATATGTATAGGTGTAATGTATAATGCATGCTCAATTTGACTATTCTAGGTATGTTTCCTTTATCACATCTCTTGATCATTCAAACCTTATCATTTGCATATGTCTAGCTTATTCTTAGGTTTACACGTCAAGAACACTTGGTTAATATAATATCATAATTCAATTACTCGCCATTTCTTTTCTAGCAGTAAATGCTCTCATAATACCCAATTCTCATTCACCTGTACTTAATACATATTACTCAACTCTTTTGAATCACAACTACTATCATATAAACATCTTCATTCCCATTATAATCATGCCTTTGGTACTTTGATATCAATAATTCATTCACTAAGTTATAACATCATCAATCGATCATTCCATTTTTTCCCAAAACAAATTTTTGGGTCAATTTTTCATGGCCATTATGGAAAGAAAAATGAAGTATTTAGGCAATACACTCTTCTAAACAAATGTTTGCATATGTCCTAAATTTATAATGACACCAAGTTCACAAATTTGGTTCAGTATTCTGCAAGTTATACACAAAATACTTAAGACTGTTCTCATACTGTGACAACACACTGCACTCAACTTCAAGCCAATTTTGAAACTCTTAGAAACAGAATTACAATTCGATTCCTTCATGAAAATTGTAGATATGTGTCTCTAGTTTAATATAAATCTTCCCATTTGGATGTCTACAGATCAATATATGGACAAAATACAAATGCTTATTGAGTGAAAACACTCTATTTAACATATTCCAGCATACTTCATCATTTTCATCCTAAAATCATCAATCAACCATTTACCAATCCTTTCCTAGTGAATTCAAATGAAAATTAATTCTGTTAGAGAGGAAGGACAATGTGTGAGAGCTTATGGTTCAAATTTCAAGTCAAACGGAGGTCTGGAGAAGAAGTTATGGTCAAAAGAGTGAAGGGTGTTAAAAACTATCAAATAGCAATGCACCTTCACTATTACGATCGTGTTTGTGCATGATTGTGCACTGCCTGGTGATTCCTCACTGTCACGATCTTGCTTATGCATGACTTGACATTTCCTTTCTGTCACGATCATGCTCGTGCACGATCGTGCACTACCTGATATCTCCTCTCTATCATAATCGTGCAAGTCCCCTAACGTTCCCTCTCTGTCATGATCATGACAGACGAACTTACCCAGATTTTTTTCTCATTCACGTATCAACATATTTTCATCACTATTTCAAGATCTTTCAAAATCTAACTATCATCATGAATGTTTCACTCAACGTATCAAGAAGAATAACATACTATTTACTTGTTTAAGCTTCAAGATCTTCAAATCACTCTTAACCTAGTAACATTCAATAATTGACATTCAAAGGTGGTAAGGTTGGGTCTTTTTGAAATAATAAGATGTAGAAATAACATAGATCTTGAAGTATAAAGAGAAAGATGATGGCAACCCAAAATTGAGAGTAGGGTTGGTAAGAAAATGCTATGAATGGAGAAGAAGAAGGGAAGAAGATAAGGAACGAAATGAAGAAAGAGCAGAAAAGAGAGCATTTAACCAAAGGTGAGAAACAAATGAACATTAATCTTACAAGGGTAAGTTACGAGTGTGAGGTGTGTGGCATGGAAAGTGACACTTGTCACTTGTCATATGTCACCACCTTATAGCCTTCACTTGGTCTTTTAAACTACTAGTCCATTTGTTTTCCCATTTCTAATCCAGTTATCTCCCGATTTTTCATGACACTTGTGATTAAATCTTAATATCACTTATCAAAATTTTCCACTGCCATTGGACACTTAATTCTACTTTCATTTATCAATTGTTCTGCCACTTGGTATTTTTTCCTAGTCCGAAAATACCTGTAATTTCAGAAAATTCTCAAATTTTACCAAAAATTCTAAATCATTACTTATACACACCAACTCAAATTTTAAGACACATAGTCCATAATTCACTTTATAATAACATTAGGACAATCATTGATACCAGGAGAATGTCAAATGAGTGCATGAACAATTCATTGTAATGTGTGCAATAATCAAATTCACGTGTGTGTATGTTAACATTATGTATGAGTATTAAATGCAATTTTCTAATCTCTCAATGTTATTTCTCAATTAAAGAAATATAGGGTTCTAACCCTTAGTATGGAAACGGGGTGTTACAATTCTCCCCCTTAATAAATTTCGTCCTCAAAATTCTTATCTGATTGATCAAAAAGGCAGTGGTATTGTTTCCTCACATGCTCCTCCGTTTCCCATTTAGGTTCATCACTTGAATAATTTCTTCCACTTGACCATAGTCAATGGAATCACTCGGTCTTTTAAGTACTCATTCTGATACCATACTATCTTAACTAGTTCCTCAATATATATCAGATTACTCACAAGTTTCACTTCTTATGCCGACAATACATCTATGTCAGATCATATTGATATTTCTTAACATACTCCTATGTAACACAGTGTGAATATGATATATCTTTGTTGGTAAGATTGACTTAAGTTAATGGTCCTATGCTCTAAACAACTTCATATGGACCAATACAATTCGAGCTTAGTTTATCCTTTTTCCTAACCTGAGCACACTTTGCCAAGGTAATACTCTCAGAAACATTTCATCGTTCGCTTGATAATTCACATCTCTTCAATGTTAATACACTTAACTCTAATGTTTATCTCACTATATTCCATATCTTTGGTGTTGATCCACCTAATTCACTCATCTTTCTTGAGTCACTTAATTTGTAATACAGATCAATTTCACTTATCAACAGCATCTCTAATCAATTTTGACCTTCAACTATTTTAGGCCTTAATTCATCCCAATATAAAGGTGGATGACTCTTTCTATCGTATAACACCGCATACAGTATTCTAACGATATCAAGGTGATAATGATTGTTATACTGAAAGACAATTAAAAATGTACATTGACCTCATGTTCCTATGAACTCCAAAATATAAGCTTTAGGCATATCTCCAACAATTAAGACTGTTGGCAATTCATACATATGGTCACTTGCTTCTACATCTTTGGCCGTTAAATGCTATTCTGGTGTATTCCTATTAGGATGTATAGCATAGGTTACTATTTGTATTTTCTTTAATAATCTCTTTGCTCAATCATCTGTATCGGGTACTCATATGTTTTACTACAATCACAAAATATCAATTTTCCTATTCAAACTCAAAATTCATTTTCATTTTCAATTCCTCACTTCGGGCTTTGCTAGTCCTTTTATGTAAAACTGATTTTAAATTTCAATGTAGCTACTAATACTTCATTTTTCCCCAAATTTAACTCAACATTCTATGCTTTTTATTGCACTAGGTTTTGTAATCTCAATATCTAACTTTGTTCTACACTGCTATTGAATTTTCAGTTCAATGCATCAAATTACAGCACTAGCTTTACTGGGAAATACTCATTTGTACAATCATAATCTTTCAGTAATTCTATCCATTGTATCGGTCTTATATTCAACCCTTTCAAACTCAACAATTACCTCAAACTTAAATGATCTGTATATTTATATATATCCAAAAATGTTTCACTGTACATATAATGCCTCCAAGCTTTCAAAGCAATTACTATTGCAGCAAGTTCTAAATCATGTATAAAATAATCAACTCATGATACTTTAATTATCTCGATGCATATGAAATCATTTTATTATGTTGCATTGGATTACATCATAATCTCTGGTGTGAAACATCATTATATACTACAAAATCTCTAAATCCAAATAATATAATTAACATCGATGTTATAATCAATCGGTGTTTTAATTCCTCAAAATTCTTTTTACATACATTAGTTTATCTGAATGATACATTTTTCCTCAGAAGTTTTGTCAAAGGGCTAAGATTAGTAAAAACCCTTCGACAACCTCTGGTAGTATCCAATTTTCAGCTAATTCTAGAAAACTCTGGATCCAACATATATATTCCTCGAAGTTTCTCACTTCTTCATTACCTTTATTTTCTTTGGGTCTCCAAATATTCCATATTCAGATACCATACGACCTTACATATTATTTGATCAAGCTAAGATTCATTCTTATTGAACTTGGCATCTAATTGTTTCTCACTCATGATTTATAAGATTTACCTCAAATGTTCAAAATATTCTTCTCAACTTTTTGAATACATTTAATATATCTTCTGTGACCATAGTCATTAATTGATCCAAGAAAAATTGGGACACTTAATTCTTCAATACCATAATACTGTCAGGGGCATTTGTTAACTCAAACAGATATTGCCAAAACTCAATATGCCCATAACTAGTTCTTGTAATTCCTTAAGTAACTAATTCCTCAAATGAGGTAATATTATCTCATGTTATTTTTAGTCTCCCAATTGACTTCTATTCTCGAATAATTTTCTCCATTTCTTATATTTCCTCTTATTTCTTATTGACTTATTCCAATGTCGAACCATTCTTACTAGTTTCTCCACACATTTCAATTTATTTACAATCTTAACTTCCTAAGCTGGTAACATATTCATCAAATCTAATTTGTATCTCCTGAAAATATTTGCATAGAATATAGTGTGGACCTAAGTTCTCCTCATATTAGCAAGAGTGTCACCTCAAATTTAAGAATCCAATCACGTAGTTGGATACTTGGCATCAAACAAAACACATATACTCTTTATGGCATATTCAACTTCTTATGCTTGAGTCTCAGTTAAAAAAATGGGACTCGAATATTCACTTCTGACTTATTCAGTAGCCATTCATTCTTAAAAATGGAACATTCAACTTACCTTATATAATTCAATGAAAATTTCCATTAAAAGCAGATTCCTCTTCCCAATCATCTGTACTCTTTACATACTCTTTATCAGTCAACTAAATTCATTATAGCTTTTCGGTCATTTTTAATACCTCAAGAAGATTAATTCCAACTGTCCATGATCTCTTAATAAGATCAATTTCTATCATATCTTACACGATTAGTATATTCCTTATAATAAAACTCAGTGGAACAGTAAACATATTCATTTACTTTTATGCTTTGGTATTTTCCATCAAGATCATTACATCTTATCTAGGGAGGTATTTTTGACAAGTCACCAATTAATATCATTCGCTAATGATACCTAGATTCCAATTGATTCTAAACAACATTTCTATTTTTGTGCCTGCCACGATCGTTGTTGACCTTTTCACGATTGTGACAGAACCAAATAATCTCAGCCATGATGATGGGGACTATGCCACGATCGTGTCTTGCTTTATTTTCCTTCCTTTTACTCGAATTTATCACACAAAGTAACATCATTTACACTCCCAATCTATCCCCAATTAATCATTATAAACACTTTCATGTGCTACTCTGAGTCATCTCATTAGCTTAACTATAGGGGGGGGGGGGTTGGCGCTAAAACTGATGAGCATTTAATAAGTCACAGATCACTTCCTATATCATCTCCAAACATATAACATATATATGCTAATAACATCACTTGTCAAAGTAATCACATTATTAGATATGCACTCACAATAACAAATTAACTTAACCTTGGGGGCTTTTACTTATCTTGTTCTCATTTGTTTCCTCTTCCAATCATCATTTATTTCATCTTACATATGTATATTCGCAATCCATTCAGAATTATAGATGCATAATCATCATGAAATTCTGATCTTAATTCCAGTAATATATTCCTATGGTGGATTATAACTCTTATCATATTTATCAGACAATCATTTTAAGTCCAAGTTCCACCTCTCAAGGTCATAGAAAATTTTATTTTCTTCCAACTTAGCTTGTACACTTTAAATCTTGTCATTCATATTTATATCTCTACTTTCCTCAATCAGTCCACGATAATGTATTCACGTTTATTTCACATTCAAGGATATACCATCACAGTACAATATTGATGTCAGATTCGATGATACATCCACAAATATAGATGTAATGAATTTTTATTTATCATATCGAACCATGTACTATTTCTCATTTGTAGATATCCACAATTTTTCATTTTCTCACATGCTGACAGGTCGTCATCCTTCTTTTTGCTTCTAACAGCTTAAACTCTTAACGAATTCTCATGCATGTGACTTATGTAAATGTGACTCAGACTGGGGATCAGATGCTACTGCCTATTATGACATGTCAAAAATACATGTAACTTGACATATATTTTGAAAAACACCTATATAAGACACTAAACCTGGGCTCTAATATCAAATTGTAACACCCCACTCTCATAAAGCATATTCGCGAAGACACCGACGATATTCGAAAATACACTCTACAAGGGTGGAGTGCTACAATGGTCAAACAATCGAACTCAGTACAAATGTTGGGCCCCATTTTCGAAGCCCAACAATTGCTCTGAATATCATAAACATAAGATGTGAGCGTATTTCCTATAGGATTATTTCAATGAACCCTCACCTCCTTTCGATCAATCTTTTTGAATTCAACACTAAAGGCTATCAATTTTTGTGGAAAGGTAGAAAAATGTGTTAAGAATCTATCGCTTCAAGAATTACTTAATTTGGAGGTTAGACGAAGAAGTTATGGCCAAAAGAATCCAACATGTTTATGTCCTCACTCATATTGTACATGCCTTGGCGCAATTGCCATAACTTTTGATACAGAAGTCGGATTGATGCCGTTCTTAGATGGTTTGAAAGAGGACTTCTAGATCTACAACTTTTGTGAAGAATCCAAAGTGAAATTCTATCGTTTGGACAAAGCACGGACCGTATGAATTTTACCCGATCAGACCGTGTGACTCTCAGGTCTGGCAGTTTTTCAGCATTAGGAATTACATGGCCTGTGTGAATTTAAACGGGCAGACTGTGTAACCTTCGGGTGAAACAAAACTTTTCACCCTCCAAGACCCCTCCAATAGATCTTAAGTCCATTCTAACATCCCCTTTCCTCATAATCTTCTCCAATTCCACCCTTCTAGTGCAAAAACCACTTCATATCCATTTAACTACTTAACTAATAAATACATCTCATTGTTTCTTAAATCTCAACTCCAATAATTCATCACATACAAGCTTTCCAACTCCAACATGATATTCTAACACTAGCAACAATTGGAAATCTCAACTAAGGATAAGCACATCCATCATTCTCAAACTTTAAAGAAACATAATCATTCAAAAAGAAATTTCTCAAATTCTCATTCTCATTTCTAAACACAATGAATGTTTGAACAAGCTTTACTACATATCAGTATACACATCACAAACGTAAAACAAATACAAATGGATGCTCAATGTTTGGCATGCTTAATAAGTTATACAGAAGTGTTTGAGCTAGCTTAGTACAAATGCTAACTATCTCGGAGTTGTCCAATTTCCTTGCAAGGATCGCTAATCTTCTCATTTTGCACTTGAGGAGGGAAAAATGATGGGTTGAGCTACACAGCTCAGTGGCTAATATATTTATAGCCATTGGCGATGAGCCATACAATCAAACATATATGCGAACATTCATATAAGCATGCTCATCTTATCTTAATCTAGCATTGTAAGTTCTACAATCACAATTCTAGTTCACAACTCATAATTCAATGCATCATCACATAAAACATATTGGATGACATTTTGCATCAAAGCATAATACTCAACTTCATCATATCTTAACACATCAAAATGCAAATGCATACACAATTGGCTCGA
>JAOTAX010000006.1:13335912-13349007 GCA_025629825.1 Erythroxylum guanchezii | reverse complement strand
TCTAATCTTCAAATTGTGAAACACTTCACTTGCCACCAGAATATTATCCTGTATCTGCCTCCCCTCCACAAAACCACTTTGGTTGCAAGTAATGATTTCACCCGTTTAAGCCCTCAATCTCTCAGTCATGATCTTAAAGATTATCTTGTAGTTGAAGTTACAGCAACCAATAGGTCTAAATTGTGATACATCCTCTGGGGTCTTCACTTTGGGCACCAAGGTCACACAAGTCCTTATTCATTTCTTTCAACATATAGCCATTCTGAAGGAAACTCTTAACACCAGAACAATAGCATTCTTAATAATACCCCAGAATTTCTGATAGAACAACCCATTATATCCATCAGGCCCTGGAGCTTTCATTACTCCAAGGTTAAACACAGCTGCCATTATTTCTTCTTCAGTTACCTCAGCAACCAAAGTCTCATTCATCGCTTCTGTAACAACCCTAGGGACAGCATGGAGAACTTCACCAATGTCACTACATCCCTCACTAGTAAATAGGTTCTGATAAAACTCACTAAACTGATCAATCACTCCTGATTCTTCCTCTATCCAGGTCCCATCATTTCCTTTTATTCTAAGAACCTTATTTCCCCTTCGTTTTTGCAAAGTTGACTGGTGAAAGAATTTTGTATTCTTATCCCCAGCATCTAACCATTGCACTCTAGATCTGGGATACCAATATTTCTCTTCTCCTTCTCAGGCTTTCTTTTAATTTCCAAGTAGTTTCTTAATCTGTATTTTTTCCTCACCACTACATTCTTTTTTTCTTGCAACTCAGCAACCTGTGTCATAATAGCATCAATCTCCTTTCTGAAGTTAGGAAAAGCCTTTCTACTCCATTCAATGAGTTTTGATTTACATACTTTCTGTTTCTGCACTAACTGGTACAATCTAGAACCACCAAACTGTCTTTCCCAACCTTCTTTTATTATCTTGGCACAATCCTCATGCTCACTCCATAATACTTCAAACTTAAACTGCCTGGTACCCTTCTTCTCTCTAAAGGCAGTTTCAAGCAAAACAGGTGACAGCGTGTGTCGAGCGTACTGCAAAATTTACCTGACTCTGCACACTAAAATTTGTAGTTGTGGTAAGTCGGGATCGAATCCACAAGGAATGCTAGGTTAATTTTCGTAAAGAAATTAATTGATGCAAGGAAAGTATATGGTGGTTTTCAAACAATTTAGAAAATTAAAGTAAAGTAAACTATTGAAAATAAATTAAAACAAATAGTCGAAAATGAGAAAAGTGTCGAATATGAGTAAGGTTTAGTTCTAGGGTCAATCTCGGCCTAAACACAATCAAGCATATTCCTTCATTCTAAAGTCTTTACAAATCTTTTCGGACTATTGATCTGAGACTAATAGAACGCTCTATAAATCTCAATTTTCCCTTAGGTTGTATTTAATCAAGATACGATCATTAATTAAATCTAACTACTGAATAACCTAGGATACGATCTCTAGATTTAATTTGGCAGTCACATTATGAATTGGAAAACGATCAATATAGGCAGTAACCTCACACGTTCGGGTTATCTAACCTAAGTTATGCCATTCCTAATGATTAACGATCGTTAGATGCTACGCACAAATATTAAAAGTAACAATTACGGATTACAATCAAAATTTTAGCAGTAGGTTTGAAATAAAATGATCAAAATAATATATCAAGATCATTAATTCCAAAATCATTAAAATCAAGACCAACAACACAACAATCAAAAAATAAATCACAACTTTAAAATGACAAAAATAACTTCACCATGACTTGGCTTTGATATTCCCGATGAATCGGTATCGGAAAGTTAGTTGGCCATCTTCATTTTTATGCTCAAAAAATGAGTCATAAATGTCATATGCTCACGGTGAACAAATGAAGTGCCCGATGATTTATGCATAATCTTCAAGTCTCCTTGCACCGACACTGTAGATGGCCCTCCAACGTCTCAATGCTTCTCATGTGCCGCCCCTGTTCATTGCTCCACGTTGTTGCTGCTTTTAATGTCCCCTGTTATGAAAATTTAATTTGCTGCCTCTCAAGACCTTCAGCTCCACTCTTTCCCTACTGCCCTACTTGTAGCTGTTGGAGTTGTTTCGTTCCTTGCACCGGCACTGCACATGTGACAAGAAAAATCAGTTTGAACCTTTAAAACTTGCTTCCTGCTTGATGCTTGCGCCGACTCTCCTCCATGTTCTTGTCTCCTGCGCGCGTAGCCTGTAGCAACAAAATCACAAGACAAATGAGTTTTCTGTTTTTTGTGTATTTTCCCTGTGCCGGCACTGTAGAGATTGACAAGACCAATAATAATCAGTCTTTAAAACCCTCTTGTGCGTTTATGTTTACGCCGGCTCTATTCACATCATTTGACCAACAAAAACCCTCTCATTTAAAACCCTTGGCTCCCTTATATCTGCAGTGTTATGCCTTTTGCCCAAAAGTTCCTTTTACAAATTTTTTTAAAAACCCTCTCCTAAAACCCTTGGCTCTAACATATTCCGCGTGTCTCCTCCTATGCTGTAGCTGCATCACTTACGTTCAAGTCTCCCCATGGTCACGCCTGTTACGTTTTTTGTTTCCCTGGCTATTAATTAATTTACGTCCTCCAGCTATGCGTGTTTGCTGTGGCCTCTTGTGTATTCCACACTAGCCTCCTTTTTTCTGTAGCTAATTAATTCCCCAATTAAAATGTCTCCATTGCTCCTTTGTTTTCTATTCTTTTTTTAATCTTTCCTGATGCTGTAACTCCACTTCCTTGGAGATAAATTTGTTCACTTCTTGTTTTGATTTTCTTTGTCTTGCTCCATTTTTCTTGTCTTTTAATTTTCCTCGTTTTCCATAAAGACAAGAAAAAATAGATATTCAGAAAATGACCCATATGTGATGCTTTTAACTCACTTTAATTTTTTACTTTCAAATTGTACCTAAAATCAAATATGAATTAAAGTGAGTATCTTAATCATTTTTGTATCAACAATTGCTAAGTGCAAATGATTAAAAATATTAACAATTAAACATATATCAACAGGGGCATGATCTGAACCAAAAATTGGTAATTTTGTAACCTGGTAGCTAGGATAAGTTTCAATCTATTGCTAGTTGGCTAGAGCTCTATCAATTTTCTCCCTAATCTCACCTTTTTCCCTCTTGTTAATCCAAGTATACCACAATCCTTTAGAATATAAATCAATAAGGCCTACTTTCTCAATCATATCCCTAAAACCTTCCATCTTTCCAGCAGCCCTTCTCTGGCCCCCTTCTTTTTCATAATGGTATCTCCCATACAAATCCATGGACACATAATTCCCCTAGCTTTCCTCACAATGCTCTCCCAATTCAGTTTCCTCTCCTTCAAATTAGGATCACCATAAACCCAAAAAATCTTCTAAAAAATACCATCTTCATTATTGCACACATCCATGATAATAAGATTTTTATCCTAATCCATAGCATTCATAGATACACAATCCTTCCACCACAAAGCTAATCCTCCACCAATCCCAACAGGAGGAACATATACAACTTTAACCATGTTACATCTTTTTCTAAGGATTTCTAGTTTTTCTGCTTTATTTTATGTTTCAATCAAAAAAATAAACGTAGGATCAAACTTCATTGTCATTTCCATCAAGTGATGGACTGTCAAGGGAGATCCCACCCCTTGATAGTTCCAAGAAATGCACCTCATATTCCTTCGGGGACTGTTGTAGGACAATCACCCAAACCTCCAGCAGTAGCTTGCCCTTCAAGGTAGCTAGTTTCAACTTCAGTAAAACCACCCTTCTTCCCTCTTCCCCTACCCCTTCCAGCACCTATCTTCCCTTTACCCTCAATCCTTCCTTCCTTTATCATAATATTTGCCACTCTATTTTCATCACTTTCAACATCCTTAATGGGTTCACTCCCCAAATTAGAAATCTTCAATTTCTCAATATGTACACCTACTTCTACACCCCCACACTACGTCTCTAAGGTACCCTTTTCCTCACCAGATGTCCACTCCCCAAAAATCCACTTCTGCATTATCTCCTTATTAGTATCATGCACTCTAGCCTTCAATAAAATCTCAGTTTCCAATTTTTTAGTCCTTTCCTTATCCAACATTTCACTCATACTGTCTTTAATCTGCACTGGCATGACTTTCATCCATGGATCAAATGATCTCCTTATGTCCTCTTCATTCCTATCAACCTTTTCTCTTCGACAACTTCTACCTTGGTGCCCCAAAATTCCATAACTATAGCAGAAATCTGCCATCTTCTCAAACTTAACTTCTGCCCAAATCCAGTTCTATAGTCCTTTTGGAACCCACAAACCAGACAACAAAGGCGCAATAATGTTAATCTCAAGTTTCATTCTCAAAAAGCTTCTACCCAGTCCGTCTCCCATGTATCTTCATCAATTTTAACTACTTTACCAATTCTTTCCACAATTCTCCTAGCATTAGTACTAGTAAGCATTTCTAAGGGCAGATTATGAATTTGAAGCCAAAAGCTACAGTGGGAAAAGTTTACCTCCTTAACAGCCACATCCATGCTCCAAAGTTTAAGAACAAAGCAACACCCCATCACCGTCCACGACCCTTCCACAATCGCTTTCTCCACCTGCTCTTGGCTATAAAATGAGAGAGTGTATAAATTAGGGCCCAACTCACGAATGTCTTTAAGCTCCTTAACAGTCCACATGCTTCACAGCACTCCAAAGACTCCAGTCCTGTTCACAACCCTATCAGATATGAGTTTACCCAAAACCACACATTGCGATGATTCGTCAATCAAATCTCGTCCCGAATCCAATGCAATCTTTAATTCGAAATCTACCATCGCTTATCCCCCAAAACAAGCTCCAAAACTCCTTGAACAAGGGATTTTGGAGTGAAAATGCTCTGAAATCTGTCACGAAAAGAAATTTGATCTCAAAAACTCCCCAAGAAATCGACAGCAAAACCTAAAACTCAAATCAAAAGAATTAAGACTCGATCGATGAAATCTAAGACTTAAGAGATTACCCTAGACATGACGCGACTCAAAACCCTAACCAAAAGCAAGAAAAAAAAGGAAAATGAGGAAAAACTTATCATAACTAACTCTCAAAACTCGAAAGAGAGACCCCCACGTGGAGAGAGAAATGAGTGACTTGGAGGAAAAGCATTTAGGAGTTGGAACATCCGATTTGATGAGACAATCAAAGAGTTTGGTTTCTCATAAAATCCAAATGAACCTTATGTGTACAAAATGGTTAGTAGGAGTGCTATTATATTCCTTGTGTTATATGTGGATGACATATTACTAATAGGAAATGATGTCTCAAGTTTGTAATCAGTCAAAATTTGGTTGTCCCAAAATTTTTACATGAAATACCTTGGAGAAGCAACTTATATATTGGGAATAAAGATCTATAAAGATAGATCAAGGAAGTTGCTAGGTCTTTACTCTACATACATAGATAAAGTGCTAAAGAGGTTTAGCATGGAGCAGTCCAAGAGAGGGTTTCTTCCCATGACACATGGGATGAAACTCCCGAAATCTATATGTTCCAAGACGCAAGATGGGAGAACTCACATAAGTATGATCCCGTATACTTCAGTAATAGGATCAATTATGTATACTATGTTATATACAAGACCTGATATATCGTATGCTCTAAGTGTTATGAGCAGATACCAATTAGATCTTGGTGAGTGGCACTATATGGCTGTCAGGAATATCTTAAAGTACTTGAGAAGGACTAAAGATTTATTTTTGATATATGGAAATGGGGATCTTGTTGTGAGTGGACATACGGAAGTTAGTTTTCAATATAATCAGGAAGACTCCAAATCCTAGTCAGGTTATGTTTTCACACTGAATGGTAGAGTAGTCAGTTGGAAGAGTTCCAAATAAGAGGCGACTACAAATTCAACGACCGAGTTAGAGTACATTGTATCTACGGAAGCGGCAAAAGAAGTTGTTTGGATCAAGAAATTCATTATGAAACTTGGAGTGGTTTATAGCATTGTAGACCTGATATTGTTATACTGTGACAACAATGGGGCTATTGCTCAAGTTAAAGAATCAAGGTCTCATCAGAGGTCTAAGCATGTATTAAGGAGATCTCACCTAATTAGAGAGATAATTGATAGAGGTGATATGAAGATAGAGAGAGTGCCCATAGATCAAAACATCGCTGATCTTTTGACTGAGTCACTTCCTCAAATGAAATTTGATTCTAGTGTTCTCGCCTATAGTATTAGATACAAAGGCGATTGGCTTTAGTGCAAGTGGGAGATTGTTAAAGTAGTGCTCTAAAGGTAATCACCTTTAGTACTTTTGTACAAACTTTATTTTGATTAATAAAGTGAAAGGCAATCTTTAATTAATTGGATATTCGTTTATATATGAATTGATATCGATCTTAAATCGAATTAATGAAGTCCATGATACAAAATATAGCATGAAGGAAATCATGATGAGATCATAATAATGAGATTCCTATCATGTGCAATTATATTAGTATCTAAATAATCCTTAGTCATAGGATTAATAAGATAGGAAATTATTAATCCTGATAGACTAGCATATGTTATACTCCTTGATTTGATCAAGCAATGGATCTCACAAACTGTAAGCATGAGATGTTTAAAGTTAATATATGGATGCTTACTAAGAGTAGTAAGTACATCGGATGACCCGGTATGAGATTAACATATGGATGATCAATCAACTGTCAATGACTAATCTCATCATAGCAATGGTGCAAATATCCTTAGACTTGAGGTACTCAAGGATATCTTAGATACTGATCCTGCACTTTGACATCATTTTTTGTTGCCTTAAGATAAGGTCGCTCATAGGGTAGTGATTGGGTACAACTATTGGTATTTGAAGATAATTGGGTAGCCAATAAAGGATTCACCTCTCTTGATAGAAGGACATGATACCCACGACCTTTTGTCGGGGTTATTACTTAGGAGTCTCTAGCTAGAGCACTTATGTGTCATGAAGAGAGTCTTCAATGACACATTAGCATAAGAACTAACATCACTTGGATTAGATGCGATGTAATTAGTTTAGTGAGAGTTGACACATAGCCCATACTCCGAATCAAGTGGGGTATAGTATGGTAAAAGGATGAATTACATAGTAATTATCTATGGAAAGGTTCGTAAGTTAGATAATTAACTACCAAAGCATTTGTGTATTAATCCGCTTATATTCTAGCAAATTGGCATCAGGAAACCCTTCATGATTTTCTTGAATTAAGAGTTAATTCAAGTGGTATGAAACCATCCATGATTTGCTTGGATTAAGAGTTAATTTAAGTGCCCAAAATAACTGGAAAGATAAGGATCACACATATAAAAGATCGGATGAAAAACAAAGTGTGTATGACTGTTTTTAAGTAGGCTATGATCATGACCGAAGGCTTGACAAATGTACAGAAGTGAGTTCTTCACTTATGTACACAAGAGCTAACCGGTCACAAACACACTCAAGTGAGAGAATAAGGTGTCTAGAAGAGTTCTAGAGTTAGAGAGATGTGTTTTGAGTCTTGTTCATACAATTTATGCAATTGTGGCATGAATCAAATTGCATGCAACATAATCTTGATCTTTCTCTCCATTAGAGCATCTACTTGAACTCATCTAGTTTGCTGCTCTAACCACCTTTACACATTGATTCTTCTTCATCTTTGCGTGTTCTTGAGTGATCAAGGAGGGGTTTGGTGTTTGCAACAACCAAAACAAGGAGAAGAATCAATAAAGGAGGAGAATCAAAAGGTACATGTATTGTTATATCATGTTAATATAATTTGTTTATGCATGCATTTGAGATTCTGGCTTTTTGGGATGTCATGGGGGTCGGAATTCGTATTCCGACACTTTAGCTACTTAGTCCTGCATGTGATGCATGAATCCATGTCTCCCTCAATAGTTGCACAATCTTCTTAATAGATTCCGGTCAACTCACTATAGAAAGGAAAACTTTTCCTTCGAAATTGAGCGGTATCTTTGTGACTATAACAAGATGAATATAAAAACATTAAGAATTTATATAAATGACAAGAAAGTACTTAGTTAGAGAAAATACATAAAACAAGTTAATAGTTCAATACCTACACTTAAGTAAGACTCCCATACATGATCTTCATCAGTGATGATCTTCCTTTCGCTATCTCATCCAAATCCACTAGTATCTTTCCTTACCATATCATATACAATGCTCCACTCTTTCTTTAAAGTCTTAATCTTAAACTTTATATGAGGTCTGACTTTTATGTTTGAATTAGGGATTTTTGTTACTACCAATCTTTCTAATTCATGAAGATAGGCAGCTTTAAATGCAATATTAGCATTGTATGTTCCCACATTATACAAATTAACTATGTAGGAAACTAGCACAACATCCTCTTCATAGTTTCACTTTCTTTTTGTTCCTTTTAAACTTTGAAAATTTGTAGTTGACGAGGAATTCCTTGACATACTTATCTATCAAACTAAAGCAGCATTGAAAAATAAAAAATAATCATCATAATAAAGGAAAAACAAAAACATTCTATAAAATTTTCATTTTATTAACATTAAACATCAACATCTTATAAGAACAACATAGTGTACAATAATAGTGTACAAAATAGACAATAAAGAGTACAACAACTTGCAAAAACAATAATATAAAACCTCGTAACACTCAAACATAATAAAACACCTAAAAATGTCAATTTTCATTTTGCCTAGATGTTCCCTATTCATTGAACATTTCATTTGCCAATCAATTCTCTCATTTGTCCAAGCATTAGTTGGGTCAATAGTATTTATAGAATCCTCCTCAACAACTGGATTTGTGTGAAAATAATCCCCTAAATCACTCTCTTGGATCAAAACCCATCTCCTGCCTAATAAAATTTTGAAGCAAACAACAATATATAATAATTCAATTGTGTGTCTTTATTAGATGAAATGATAGACTCTTAAGAATAGCCTACCTAATTTTTAGTAACCCAAAACACCTCTCAGTTACATTGTGTGCTGTTGTATGTTTCATAGTTAAAAATTCCTCTGGAGTTCTTAGCTGGTGGCTTTGACACCATTCATTTAAATGGTACCTTTGACCCCTAAAAGGTGCAAGGAAGCCCTCACAAATTGTATAACCTGTGTTGACTAGGTAAAATAGCAACCTATATAAAAACCACTATATAATTTATTTAATTTACATTATCTCATATACAAAATTTCAAACAACCTTCCTATTTTATAAGAAAGCTTACCATAAGGAACTTTTAGTCCATGTCTCCTACTAATTGCATCACAAAGAACTCAACCATCAGCTACTGACCCTTGCTAACCAAGAAGAACATAAATAAATTGCATGTCAGGTATGCATACATTTAACATATTTGTTGCAATGTCACCCTTATGAGTTCGAAATCTAGGCTTATCTTTAATTGGCACATTAACCCTAATATATGTCCTATTTAAAGCACTTAAACAATTCTACAATTCAAATGAAATAAAAAATAATAAGGAACCTTATTCATTTACAGTATATTTTCTTATAAAAGTAATAAGGTGATTATCTACCTTAAACCAATTCCACCGATGGTTCGAAGAGTTTGTTGGTACGGGCTCAGGTTTTATCAACAAAAGATCTTACAAATGCATCAGTACATTTAAAACATTATGAAAACAGAATAATTGTCTCACCTGACCTTCTAAATGTTTTCCTAATAACTCGATTTTTAACATGATGAGCAATAATATGTAAGAAAATTGCCTTCACCAATAAACATGTTTTTTTGTTGATTTTAATCCTCATATACATTCTATCATTTCATATAGTTTAAAAATGCTTGCCTATTGATCCTAACCATTGAGATACATGGCTCATCAATGTCATACACAATTCATCACATAATCTTAATTTGCATAAAATTTAAGGAAATAACATCTAACCTTTGGCTTATAACTATATAAAGATGCCTCTGATGACAATAAACTTAATAACCAACTAACAGCATTACACATCTCCAACCATACAGTCAAGACAACCATAAGCCTTTTTCTTCTTTCAGCATTTCTACTCAAACCCAAACAAGCCATGTCTACAAGAAAATTTTTTTCTAATGTATTTATATAAATTTGTTCAAAAAAAAGTACTATGTAAGAGAACAACCATGAAATAATTCAAAATAGTTGATGGCATAAAGTAGAGTAAGAGAGAAAAAAGAAGAAGCGATACCTTGACAAATAATTCCCAAATATAAAATACTTCTATTGTTGATTAAAAGCACCTAATTTTTTAAGATAATATTTCCAAAGTTAAAAAGAGGCAATTATATAACATAAAAAGCAAAACCCAAACAAACCCATGTTCAATTTTTTTTTATATAAATCACTCTAAATAGTTTAAATGAAACCTTAACTGAAATAACCCAACACCAATATTAGAGAGAGATAGAGAAAGACAAACTTGAAGATCAGAAGAAGGGTGAAAACAATGATCATTAGAAACTAGTGAGAGTACAAAGTCGTCGAACAGTGAAAAAGTAGGAGAAGAAGTGAGGAAAGACAAAATAGGCTTTAGTTTCTTTTTTTTACAGCTAAGTAATTATGTGGATTTCTTAAGGATATTTTTGTCCAATATGTCCTCAGTTTTATTCCCAACCCGTGTGAAATAAATAAAGATAGGGGGCTAATGGGTATAGTTTTTCCCCAAACTCAAGGAATAAAAATGCAGCTTAGATTATATATTATGTATCTTTTCTTCAACCAAACAAAGGAATAACCTATTACCAAGAATATATCAGTAATAGAATGATTGTTCCAGTTAACCAAACACCTTATAAAAACTTCAAATCACATCAAAAACTTTGTGGTTAGTGTACATCATGATACTTAAAAAATGCACATAAATTCATAGTTAGATTGTTCTATCTACTGCTTATTTTCACGAGATAAAAACACAATTCTTCGAAAGATCAACAATAAAACACTCTTAAAATTTAAATAGCAAATAAATATAAAAATAAGAAATTTAACAATAAAGAAAATTCCAAGATTTACTTGAAAAAAACCCTCTAATGTAGAAGGAAAAACCATGAGCCAAACTTATAAGTAAATCCACTATACTCAAATAAGTATTTAAAAAGCTTAATGTCTCATCCCACAACTATAATTTATCTCATAAAGTTTTAGGATTGAAACCAAAGTTCATATGTTAATCATCAAACACTCAAACCAATTCCAAAAAAAATAACAAAAGAATGACAGTACTATATTACATGCTCTCTCTATGTTTTTCCTCACTTTTTAGTGTTTTGGCCATTCACACGAGTAAAACCTATGCATTTTCTCTTTTATATCATGAAATAGGTTTCACATACATGATCATGTAAGTGACCGTGTCTCTTTAGCATTGCCTTACACATAAATGCACACGATCACAGAGAGTTACATGGTCGTCACATATAATCGTGTAAGTCATGAATTTAGTTATGTACATAATTGTGTATGTCTTTTCCCTTCATATTTGTCTTTACACAATTTCAAAGACTTGCATGATTGTTCTATATGACCGTATAAGTAGAGTGTGTCACTCTACACGAGCATTTCACTTACACGATTGATACACACGATTTCCCTAAAAGAACTTCATCCATCTTGTCTTTACTTATTCTTCATTCCCACGGATCATAAATATGTTAACAAGCACTGAAAGTCTCAAAACTAGGGCTAGGCACACAACAATCTTCCTCTTTACCCCAAATATAGGGAAGGCACATTTAACTTCAATAGCTATTTGAGATACATCAATGCAAGCTTACTACAAAGCTTTTGATTGTTATCAAGAGCTACTTTAATCAACATATCAATACCATTCATGTCTATATAAACCTTCTTTAACATCAATTATTGTTCTTGAATCACAAACCTCTATCAGTAATATCTGACATCTATGTGCTTTGTGAGGGAGTGAGATATAGTATTTTTGCTCAAGTTAGTAGCACTTTCACTATTAAGAAAATACTACATAGTCTTCTTGCTTCACATCTAACTCCTGAAGGAACCTTTTTAGCCATAACATCTCCTTATAAGTTTCTACTACACATACATACTTTGCTTCAGTCTTAGATAAAGCTATACGTTTTTATAGCTTAGATTACCATAAAACAACTCCCCCTACAAACTTGAATAGAAAACATTAAGTGGATTTTCTTTCATCAAGATCTACAACCATATCGGCATCCCTATAACCTTTTGAAGTTAGTTCACCATCACCAAAACACAAACTTTACTTTGAAGTATCTCAAAATCTATTTCACCACTTCCAAGTGAACCTTCCTAAGATATAACAAGAATCTACTCAATAACCTAGCAGCCTATGTAATATCTGGCCTTGTACACACCATTTCATAGATCAAAGATGCTACTATCGGTGAGTATGGAGTAGAAGACATATCATCTTTCTTTACTTTTATTAGGGACATGCATGTTTACTCAACTTGAAATGGGAAGCCGGTGGCATGCTACCTGGCTTGACATGCTTCATATTAAGCCTTTCTAACACCTGTTCAATATACCTTTCTTTTGACAACCATAATTTTCTACTCTTCTTGTACTAAGCTATCTCCATGGCTAAAATCTGCCTTGCAAGTCCTAAATCTTTCATATCAAAAAATTTAGACAAATCTTTCTTCATTTTTTGGAATTTTCCAGCATTTTGACCCATAATCAGCATATCATCAACACATAGAATATTGGGCACCGATTTCGGAACCCAACCTCTTGCTCTGACATACAGCTGTTGGACACTGCTTGTTTCCAGAGTCTAACGCTTGCTCTGATACCACCTCTATTGGATCTTGCTTGATTTCAGAATCCAACTCTTGCGAAAACATGAACGTGTGAATATTACCTTGAAGGGTTATTGCATTGAACCCTCATTAGCCATCAACAATTCATCTTCATTCTCATAACATGCCAAAAATTTTCTCACAATTTGGTCAAAAGCGTGCATACAAATTAATCAACATGCTCAAACTCATTTCTCCTGCTTGTGAACAGAATTTGGAAATCTTCAAACTAGAATTTCAATTTGACTTCTTCAAAGA
>JAOTAX010000006.1:13311142-13325038 GCA_025629825.1 Erythroxylum guanchezii | reverse complement strand
TTAGTTGACAGATTTGCTAGATTCAAGTTCTTTTAGGTGGAAAATGATAGAGAGTAGGCTGATTGAGTTTGTTGTATAGTTTTAGGATAATAGGAAGTGGTGAGCATTCCTTTGAACTCTTTTGATTAAGAGATTTCAGGCTCGAAATCTCTATACTGTACTTGTCTTCGATTATTTATATAAAAGCCTTTTGATTTATATATAAAAAAAAGACAACAACGATTGGCTTTGGTGAACTAGCATTGGATTCTTGTTACGAGCTTCCATGTAGAATGACTAAATTGTTTGGAACGTTGGACTGTAACTTGAAATTTTGTTAAAAGTTGGAATGTGTAAATGGTAACTTTTTTAGTTAAAAGTCGGTCGGTTTGTACCAATTAACCCCATATATATTAATACCCATAATTGAAAAAGTTATAGTTACTCTCCCAAGATTAGAGAGATATCCAATGTTCATAAATTTTAAATCGCTAAAATATATTAAGAATGAAGAACTTTCAATATTTGTAAATTAATTTTTTATTTATTATTAATGTCATACATGTAATTTTAAAAATTAAAAATATTTTCATCAGTAATCTTTTATTCGATAATGTTTTTATACCTGTTATTTGATTTTAATTTTATAAATTGACATCTATTATTTTATGCACGTAAAGAAAATAAACGTTATGTATTAAATTGAGCTATCAATCTTTTTAATGATTACAAACCAGCGACTAATTAGGAATCCTCTGTTCAATTCCCATCGACCCTTAGACAAAAACAGGAAAAGGATTGCACGTTAATTTTGATTTTTTCAATTACTTGAAACGGCTTCCGGCAGACCATTAATCATGCCCTGACTACAATCTCTGGTTTTAGTAACAGTAAAACTGCAGGAGGCTAGTCTGTAGTTATTCACATATTGTGGGTTTCTACGGATGGAGGGCTTATGCTTTCAATCTTTGAAAGGAAGTGTCGTTAAAGTCGCGACTTACTGAAACTACTACCACTCGTAAGAGCAGTCCCACAACTTGATAAAAACTTGAAACAAGCAAATGAATTGCTGCAACTTGCGGATTCAGATTCAAGATTTCAACTTTATGAATGGAATCCCATTCCTTATCTCTCTTCTTAGAACATATCCGGGGTCTCGAGCATAGATACCTCACAACTGGCTCGTTACTAACTAGTAACTCCCATCAGCCAATTGCAAGAATTGGAAGAAAGTCCCACTTCTTCGTAAATTTTGAGGGAGTAGCCAACCAGTAAACAAGGTTTCACAAGTACGACTTTCTAGTCTCAAACTGCAGCTAAAGTCTACTCCCTTCATGTTCAGATTCTATGCCCTAGTTGTAATGTAATATGTCATGTAAATCATGTTATGTTATCATTTATTTCAAGAGCATGTCAACCAGACCTGAGCATAAGGAATGGTATCATATTACATTCAAAGAAAGTTGCGAGAGACATTAGCGTTGGAGTCAAGTAGCCACAAGACAATCAAGACTATTTAAGTATGCAGGAAGAGAATAATGCTTTGTTTGTTTTACTCTTGAGCAGCGTAGAGAGCTTTGATTTCCTCAACATCATCATAACTTCCAAGAAATATTGGTGAGCGCTCATGTATCTTTTTTGGAATCAAATCAAGTGCCTGCAAAGATTAGTAACAGCATATAAAAACGTACTGAAACAGATGCAAGTAATTCTTTCCTTCTTTATTATAGATTCAAGTTAAGGCATTGACTAGATGAAATAATGTTTTCCAAGTCAAATTCATTTAAACAGGATAACAGGCCGTTGTTAACACATTAGCTATGCACAGAAAGTGAAGACAACTGAAAAACTTTCAAGGGAACCGCATATTTCTTATAAAATTGTCATCGTCAAATCCTAATACCACATATATGGTGCAGTTAATACCCGTTGCTTGCCCGTGAATGACTGGCCCCCTGCTTGTTCCATCAGAAATGACATTGGAAAGACTTCGTATAGAACCCTAGTTAACACAGATTTAATCAGAGTGTCGCATTAGTTAGATCCAGAGAATGGATTGAAGGGAAAGGAGACCAGTTGTCTCCATAAATACTAAATACTAATGCTAAAGGTCCAACATGCATACCGCAATTTGCCATTGGGGCTCTTCTTATCACCAGGGTACATAAATACTCCACCATAGAGTAATGTGCGATGCACATCAGCTACCATGCTGCTCACAAGTATTAGTAGCAGAAATTAGGAATTTATATTGAAGACAATAAAATTAGACCTCAAGAATAAATCAGTAGAAAATTTTTTGATGGATTAAACTCAGAAACCAAGGCACAAGAAGCTTTGAAAGCAAAAGCTCACAAGAAACAATTTAGAAGCCAACAGGCAAACTGATATGGATAAGGATGCATTTCTGGGTATGAAATATAGCATGAAGAGGATCAGCCCTTTAAAATAGGAGATGTGATACGAGATTTGCAACATCCCTTTAAAATAGGAGATTTGCAACATCTTAGCTTAGAAGGAGTCTATTTAAATATTTAGTATGATAACTAGTAGGTCAGCATTCCTATTTCTACGTTAGTCATTCCTATTATTGTTAAAAGTCCTATTTAAGGACCTTCCTAAATAAACTGATGTAACCAGCCTCGATATAAGGCCACACTATTTATGAATAAAGCATCAAACAATTTATCATAGAAATATTGCTTGAGAGGAAGAGACCTTTTCACGGACAAGTCTCTCTCTTGCATATAAGCATAGGATCTTTTAGGAAAGGGAGGAACTCCAACAAGGGAAATCAAGAGGACTCCTTGGTGGATCGTCCCGTGACTAGATCCTACGCCCAGACCTATATCAATTTGGTATCAGAGCTAGACCCGATGGACGACTCAGGGAATATCCATAATGAGCTTAGGGAGTTTATGCAAAGGGTTTATCAACGTTTCCAGTAGATGGAGGAGCTCTAGCAGAGGAACTCGACTGCCCAATTTGAAGAGATGAATAGCAGGTTTAGGGAGCTAGGAAGGGAACCAAATCACGGGGGCATGGACGTGGGGGAAAAAGCAACCATGCTTCAGCTAGCCAAGGGGAGAAGCCAAATGAAGGGCATCCCGAGGCCTGGATAGTGTCATGTTACTTGAAGTTAGAATTCCCCACCTACAATGGTTCAGAGGACCCTCTGGTTTAGTTGCATTGCTGCGATCAGTTTTTTCAGAGTCAATGGATGGCAGAAGAGGATTGAGTAGGCTTGGCAGCATTTCACTTGACAAGGGAGGCCCTAATTTGGTATTACCAAGTGGAACAGGAAATACCAGGAATGTCGTGGGACGGCTTCAAGTCATAATGCAACATAAGATTCGGTACCCCTTAAGCACTAACTCGCTAGGAGAATTAGCCAATCTTAAACAGACGAGTACTGTTGAGGAGTACTAGCGTCAATTTCAAGCCTTACTAGCATGCACCATTGGTCTCCGACACGAACAATAGGTGGGCCTCTTTATAACGGGATTAGTTGACGGGATACAGATAGATGTGGAGATGCAAGGGCTAGACACGCTAGGGATAGACATGAACATGGCAAGGGCTTTTGAAAGGAAGCAGTTGATGGACTAGGGAGGGGGAGCTCGGCATACTTCTACCAGAGCAGAGCCAAAAGCAACGCTTTAGCTTGGGCAATAGTCAAAAGCTCTTGGGCCAGCCCTACAACTGTTAACAATCAAGACAGCAAACCCCTGGGAGGTTCCCCAGCATCGGTCTCCAACATAGGAAGTAGCCCAACTTTGTTTTCCAAGCGTTTGTCAAGGGAGAAGATGACCAAAAGACGAGCAAAGGGACTTTGTTTTAATTGTGATGAGCCATACTCAGGGGGACATAAGTGTAAACGACTATTTTGGCTTGAAGTGGCAGACCCGAAGGAGGAAGATGACCAAGCAGCCCCTAGGGAAGCCAAAATTTCCCTCCATGTGATCACTAGAATCAAGAACGCCCAGACTATGCAACTAGAGGCCGTTGCAGTAGGAAATCCGATGCTAGGATTGGTAGATTCAGGGAGCACGCACAACTTCATCAGTGAAGCGGCCGCCCTACAAATTGGATTAAAGGTTTAGCAATAACCAGGGATACAAGTTTCTGTAGCTAACAGGGAGTGGGTCCCTAGCCCAAGCATATGCGAAGCCATGTTACTCTAGGTGCATCGTGACTCCTTTTTAACTAATTTATTGGTTATTCCATTACAAGGATTTGATTGGTGTTGGGTGTGAAATGGTTGCGTACTTTAGGTCCAATTATATGGGATTTTAAGTCCCTGACCATGAGTTTTGAGCTAGCAAGGAAAAACGTGGAGTGATGTGGCCAGAAGGTGGAAGGAAGCATCTAGGTGCATGCTGTGCAGGTTCAGGAGCAGTGGGCCGTAGCATTGGAGAAAATCTTGGTAGAATTCTGGATCTCTTCCAAGAACCAACTAGCCTAACCCCCACTAGACATTGTGATCACTGAATCACTCTTCAATCGGGTTCTGGCCTAGTTGTAATTCGGCCATATCGGTACCCCCACCTTTAGAAGTATGAAATTTAGAGACAATGTGGTAAGATGCTACAACAAGGCATTATTTAGGCTAATTGGTCACTGTTCTCCTCACCTGTACTTTTAGTCGAGAAGCACGATAGTTCGTGGAGATTCTAAATTGACTATCGGGAGTTAAACTCTCATACCATCAAGGATAAGTTTCCCAAACCCGTGGAAGACGAGTTGTTGGATGAATTGTATGGTGCTAAGTACTTCAATAAGCTTGATTTTCGATCAACTACCATCAAGTGAGGATGGATCCAAGGGATGTGGAAAAGACTGATTTTCGCACTCACCACGGTCGTTTCGAATTTTTGGTAATGCCTTTCAATCTCACAAACGCTCCATCAACTTTTCAAGCCTTGATGAATATGATGTTTCAGTCTTACTTGCGCAAGTTCGTGTTGGCTTTTTCTTTTGTAACATATTAATTTATAGTAAGATTTGGGATGAGCGTATGTAGCATCTATGCCCGGTTTTGGATTTATTACGCTCTCACCATCTCTTTGTCAAGAAATCTAAGTGTGCCTTGGCGGAAACTCAAGTGGCATACTTAGGTCATGTTGTGCATAATGTAGGGGTTTCCATGGATAGCTCTAAAGTGCAGGCAGTCACAGCTTGGCCACCACCACAATTGGTAAGAGCATTGCGAGGTTTCTTAGGGCTAGCGGGATATTACCGCAAGTTCATTAAGGATTATGGGGTCATCGCAGCCCCACTTACAAACCTTCAAAAGAAGAATTCCTTCCACTGGAGCCCAAAGGCTGAATCTGCCTTTGCCAAGTTAAAGGAGGCACTTTCCACTTCTCCAATGCTACAATTACAAGACTTTAACGAAGAGTTTGTAGTAGAATGTGACGGTTCTGGGGGCGGCATCAAGGCCATTTTGCCATCTTTTGGCCTAAGGTGAAATTTTTTGATGAGGTTCAAGCAGAGGTGGCCTCCTCGGATGACTTATAGCAACTCAAGGACCAGATTCTGCAGGGACAGATCGGTGCCAAGTGGTATGTACTGGAAGGCCTAATTTTCTGCGCTAATCGGGTATAACTTTGCCCTACTTCTCTATTGATTAATTTGGTAATTGAAAGTATACATAATTCTACTCATGAAAGGGTTCAGAAGACTACTCAGCGGATTAAAAGTGATTTTATTAGCACGGCATGAAATCTTCCATTGGGGAGTTCATTCAGAACTGTCAAGTGTGTCTGTGGAATAAGTGGGAGAATTTACACCCAGCGGGACTTATGCAACCCTTGGAGGTGCTGGTGCAAATATGGGCTAACATTTCAACGGATTTTATTGAGGGCTTTCTAAGGTGGGTGGTAAGTCAGTGTTGTTTGTGGTTGTGGATCGATTCTCTAAATATGCACATTTTCTTCCCCTTGCCCACCCATACACAGCTAGTTTGGTGGCCTAGGTGTTCTTTGATCGAGTATTTCGTTTACATAGCTTGCCTGAGTCTGTTGTTAGTGATTGTGATGTGGTTTTTACTATCATGTTTTGGAAGGAGCTCTTTTGCCAGTATAGGACTCGGTTGGCCCACTCCTCTGCTTATCATCCTCAGATATCGACAGACTGAGGCGGCAATCACACCATCGAGATGTATCTTAGGTGATTTGTGGGGGATCGTCCTAGAAGTTGGGTGGATTGGATTGCATGGGCAGAGTATTGTTATAATACCTCCTTTCACTCTTCTTTGCGAACTTCCCCCTACCAGGTAGTTTATGGGAGAGAGTCTCCTTGTCTCTTATCCTATGAACTGGGACCTACAAAGGTGGAGGTTGTAGATCTTGCTCTGTGGGAATGTGATGCAGTGCTGGCCGAAATTTGGAGCAAGTTGTTACATGCACAAACTCGAATGAAGCAAGGTTATGATGAGAAGCAGCGAGACTTGGTTTTTCAACAGGGGATTGGTTTGGCTCCATCTAAAACAATATCGGTAGCTTACTGTGGCACCAAGAAATTCTAGGAAATTATCTCCTAAGTTTTATGGTCTTTTCAGGTGTTGAAGTGGCTTGGACAGGTGGCTTATCAGCTCACCTAACCTCCGGGCAACAAAATTCATGATGTGTTCCATGTCTCTCAGCTTAAGGCTGTTAATGGGGTCACCCCCATTTCTATTGCCCCCCTTCCACCTCATTTTGATGGCAAGGTTGTCCCTACACCATATATAGTACTTTGGTCCAGCCTGAACCGTGGCGTATGCGAGATTTTGGTGCAATGACTCGGATTGCCTGCTGAAGAAGCTACGTGGGAAAAAGATTCAAATTTCCAACATGCTCATCCACACTTCGAGCTTGAGGACAAGCTCCTTGTCGAGGAGGGGAGTAATGATGTGGATAAGGATGCATTTGTGGGTACGAAACATAGCAGGAAGAGGATCGACCCTTTAATATAGGAGATTTGCAACATCCCTTTAAAATGGGAGATTTGCAACATCTTAGCTTAGGAGTCTATTTAAATATTTAGTATGATAACTAGTAGGTCAGCATTCCCATTTCTACATTAGTCATTCCTATTCTTGTTCGAAGTCCTATTTAAGGAACTTCCTAAATAAACTAATGTAACCAGCCTCTGTATAAGGCTACACTATTTATGAATAAAGCATTAGACAATTTATCATAGAAATATTGCTTAAGAGGAAAAGAACTTGTCACAGACAGGTCTCCCTCTTGTGTAGAAACATAGGGTCTTCTAGTAAAGGGAAGAACTCCAACAAGGGAAATCAAGAGGACTCCCTGGTGGATTGTCCCATGACTAGAACCTACACCTAGACCCATATCACAAAGACTAGTGAATGAATGATCACGAACACTCTCTTATCATTTGTAATAGAATGGTATCTTCATTTAACATAAAGAAATGATAAGGTCGAAGATAGATGAATTAATTGTTATGAGAAATGTCCATGACACCTTCCAATGTATCTCAGAGATTTTGGTGAAGAACCATCCTTTGGGAATTTGCATTTATCCACATACCTAAAGCCAGATTATATCAGTGAACTTCAGTAAATACTAAATAATCAACTGAAAACCACAAGATTACTTTAAAGAATGCTCCATACTTGGCTGTTGGACCATCCCAATTCTTAGCATTTCCTTCATTTACTGAATAAATCTTTCCTTTCTTTGGAATCTATAACAAGAAACATGAATTTTAGAATCATTAGGCATATCTGATTCAAGTAGCACCACAAGTTTCATTTGGATTTAAAAGCAGGACGCATTTTTTATTCACAGACTCATTCAAACCATACACCTCCATAAAGGGGTCCTCAGTTCATCCCCTGTTTCCATACTAGAAAATTACACAGAAAAACCTAAAAATACACAATTAATATTGTAGCTTACAAGCACGGTCAAGTGATTAAACAGTAAAATAAAATTGTCCATGCACAAGTAAAATCCAAAAGCAAATGAAGTCAAGTTTCATGGTTAAGGAGTATTGTTGTAATTACAAGTAACAGGTTTTTTTTTTCTTTAGCAGGTTTAAGAGCTTCACTCTTTGTCTTTGTTACATAGATCACATATCGATAAATTGGTATAATCTTAAACAGTTAGTCCAACAATCAGAATCAAAGGTACCTGGATATCAGGGTGAGTAAGTATGAACTCTCCAAGCGATGGATCAAGGGTGAATCCATTAACACCCCTTCCAGTGCTCAGCACAAGCTGCATAATAAACCATCCTTTTGCAATAAGTTGAGCGCATGATGATCCTTAATTTAAACTGGCCATGGAGAAACTTCATGAATCAAATTTTGACGCCTTAACCAAAGACAGCCTAAAAGAATTAATATCCAGGCCATCCCTAACCCAGATGCTATAGGTATGAGAAAAAAACATGAATGGACAAAAAACTGGGTATTAGAATGTTACTGAGTGTTGCTCTTCATACCGTACAAGAGCTTCCATACATGCAATAGCCAGCTGCCAACATGTTCTTTCCAGGTTGCAGGACATCGTCTAGAGTTGGATCATGGTCCTGCTTCACCATGTAAATCCCAAAAATCTGGATGAAAGAGAATAGACTCAATACACAACTCCAACCTCAAGTTATTCTAAACAAAAACCATTAATTTAAGTGCAAGTAATAGATGGACAGAAAAGTAAATATCCTGTAGAATGATTCTGCATGAAGTGGATACCGTGCCGATGGAAACTCCACAATCAATGTTGGAAGATCCATCCAATGGATCGAAAACAACGCAGTACCTGTTTACATGGGATGTATACAACATTTATGCTTAAAAAGAGTTCAGAATTTGCAACCTGAAAGAAAGAAGAGAAAGCAAGAGGATGGATGGTGAATACTTTCCACGCTTAGCAGGCTCAACAAACGTGGCCTCTTCATCCTCTTCTGAGACAAGGATGCACTGCCAAATAACTCAAAATCGTTAAGCGAAATGAGGAGATATTGAAACAAAGCTCTTTCAAGTAGATAATCCTGAAACTTACAGAAGGTATTGAAACAAAGCTCTTTTAAATAGATAGTCCTGAAACTTAAAGGAGGTATCGAAACAAAGCTCTTTTAAATAGATAATCCTGAAACTGACAGGAGGTATTGAAGAAAAGCTCTTTTAAATAGATAATCGTGAAACTTATATTGAAACAAAGCACTAAACAGATAATCCTGAGACTTACAGGAGATATTGAAACAAGGCTCTTTTAAACAAGTAATACTGAAAGGAGGTATTGATACAAAGCTCTTTCAAACAGATAATCCTGGAACTTACAGAAGGTACTGAAAAAAAGCTCTTTTAAACAGACAATCCTGAAACTTACATGAGGTATTAAAACAAAGCACTTTTAAATTGCAGCTCATTTTTGTGCACTACAGATTGGCCGTGTTAGGAAGAGGGATAGCAGCAAATCTGACAAGCAGTATGATGAGTAGATGGGGATTGGAGTAATTCTGGCTTATGTGGTCTCATAAGTATCCCTTAGATTTCAAGATGTAGATGATTACTAGGAACCACAACTCTATGTAATCTAGAACTTTTGGGCTATTCTAGATCTTTTGTACTCTAGAATGTATATATATTTCTTTAATGAAATCTGTTAATTTTCGGGGAAAAAAAGCATTTTTAAATAGATAATCCTGAAACTTACAGTTCGTCCACTGCTGACCAAGGCCTTAATGAAAACTTCATTAGAAAGGACATCAAGTTTCTTTTGCTCTTCACCCTGTTATGAAGACAACCCAGAAGAATTAATAATAAATCAATGAGAAAGGAGAAATCTTGGGAGCAAATGGAAAAAAACATTAACTTGCCTGAACGTTGGTCTCCCCAGCAAGTCCTATGAGCTTGGCAAGACCCGCCTGCACCAATCAAATTGAAATCAATATGATCAGACGCAAACGAACATTTACGTAATGGTAATGGGTTATTTATAAAGAAAGAAAGGAAGATGAAGAGACCTTGTTAACAGCAGAACAAACGAACTTGCAGCCGAGGACAATGTGACTGAGCAAGATAGTGAAGTCACCACGCGACTCAGGGTGTTTGGACTGCTCGGTCAAAACGTACCTGGTTATGGTCATCAAATCGGTGCGGTGAGCGTCGGCCGCGTGATCCATCGGAGGAGTAAGAGGAGTGTGTATGTGTGTAAATCATCTTATGTGTAAATAATATATATATAGATATATAAGAGGTATGGTCTATCTGATACACGTGGAGGCGTGGCACTGAGGACTGAGGTGTGTGGCCGTCACTCAGGATAACGCCTCTCTGCTGTCTTATTATTCGACGGTTATAAGGTTGTTTTTTGGGTTCTTGTTTATTTCTACCCTTTCCCGAAGATGGCAGCTCAGATAACTGCGTGCTGACTCTGCTTTGCTTCATCAGCACAGGACACAGGACGAGGATGAGGATGAGTGTGGTGGACTTCGAGGTCTTTTCTTAAGCATTTCTTTCTATTGGTATTTGGTTTACAAATTGTAAATATGTTATTCCTGTTCGCTTTTCCATACTATTAATTACTTTCGAAGCCACTAGGCGATTGAAGTCAGGCACGAAGACGTACCTTGCAATTGCCGGATACACATTTCTCCTTTATTCAAAGTAGAGAAGAATGAGATGCTGTGCGCACCGTTGGCTTGAAAATTGGAGCCTAGAGAATAATATAATGTCATTGTCACATGAATCCAATGGCAGAAATTTTAAGCAATTTATGGAGGGAGTTTTTCTGATTTTTTTCCTTTTTCATTTTTTTCTTATTTTTTAAAAAATTGGGACAACAAAGTTTAAAATAAATGTTAAGTCTTTTAAAATTTTATTATTTTAAAGTAAAATATTTTAAATTTTTGATTAACTTTTTAAAACTCAAATTAAAAACTTGTCTTTTTGTTTTTTGTTTTTGTTAACGCAACTAATGAAACCATTTTCAATATGAATACATGGACGGTGGCACCCACATAGACTGATGGACTTAGCGCATAATTCGTGACCCACTCATTTCTCCTAAACTAACTCGGCACTTTTGCGCCTTAATTTTTCCCTTCCTTACCTTTATGTCATCTGACCAACAAAAACTCGTGACCCATTTCATGTGTGTCGTCATCATTTATCTCTTCCCTTGTCTTCATCTTTGTGCTGTCCGCAGTATCTATTAAAAAGTCTTTAGCTTTTAGTCTATTTATTGCAACTCTCCCTTCCCCTCCTCGTGATAATACTTGTACTCACTCTTTTTTTTAGGATTTTGTTCTTGGAAGCCCAACTTGGCAATTTTTTCCCTCTCCCCCTTCAAGTTTAAAACAGTGAAAGTTACTCTTTTCTAAAAAAGTTGATCTCTTGTAAGTATTTTTCTACTTTGTTAATTTTCTTTTAATTCTAATTATTTCTTTTCGTTTTTTATTTATAAGATTCTTTATGTATTTATGATTCTTTATTTCTTCCCTTTAAAGTAGCTTAATTAGCTTTTTTATTGTTTTATTTTCGTTGATTCATTTAGGTGAGTGGATTTTTGTTTATTATAACACCCTCAAACCCTCTTAAATTCTTTGTTTTTTGTTCATGTATGTATTATTGGGAAAGGGGTGTGTAGATAACCAAAATCTCTTGTTCCTCTTTGATTGATAGAAAATCGATAAGAATAAATTCCAAAAAAAAAAAGAGGATAATAAAATTTTTATATAGAAAAACTCTCTAATACAAAAGCCAAAATTATAAGATCAAAGGTCCAAAGGATCTTCCACTATAATATAATAGAATTACAATAATTTCTTATCTAACTTAAACTAGATATTAACTTCTCAACCTATGGATTATATGGCTTAAATACCTTACCAATTTGTGGTGGATCACTCACACACTCAAACTTAAAAGTTTAAATATTTTCTTAAGCTCTTCATTTTCTAAAGTGAGACTCTTTTTCTCTCCTAGAGTTTGACTCTCGCTCGTATCATGGATGCCGGAGGTCTCTCAAAATGCTCTTATTTGTAATGGATTTGATGTACCTTCAAAAGATTTCTTCTATTGTACTGAGTATTATAGCAAATCATCATTAAATGATTTGTTCCCCATATTTTTTTATATTAGCAAATCTTCACTAATACTATTAACTTATTCCCTTGACCTTTTTTATATTAGCAAGTCTCCACCAATATTATTAATTTGATCTCGGTTCCTTTTTTGTATTAATAAATCTTCACCAAAATCATTAATTAACTTATGGTGTTCCAATAATTAAGAAGGAAATCCCAACAAATTTCTCCCTTCTTAACTTAAATTAGGGGTCACTCTACCAGCACCACGAAAATCATAGAATATTAATATGCTTCATACAAGAGTGAGAGGTGGAGTTCTTGACTAGGTATATTACCAAGTTTATAGATGAAATGTTTTATCCATAATATATCCTTATATGCTTACGTAGTTGCGATATATTCAACCTCTATGGTAGAAAGAGCTATACGCTTTTAAAGGTTCGATTATCATGACATAATCTCGCAAAAGTCAAATATTATGATGTTAACTTTTTAGAATCGACATCTCCAACCTTGTTAGCATCTGTTTATCCTTCTAACGTAGGTTTTCTTCTGATAAAACATAAGCACCTTTGGTTGTACCTTAGAGATATTGAAGTATCTGTTTCATAATTTCCTAATGTTCTTTTATGAGATTAGACAAGAATCGACTCACAACATCAATGACATATGAAATGTTAGGCCTAGTATATATGAAGATGTACATGAGGCTACAAATTGTAGGTGAATATGAGAACTTTCTCATTTCTTCCTTTCCCTTCTCACTTATTGGACTTTGTTCAATCTCTTAAGAACTTTCTCAATGTATCAGTCCTAAGATAGCCAAAATAACCTTATGGAATGATCTTAAGTTATATCTACTTTGTTAATCCTAAATCTTTTATGGAAAATGATTTTCTCAATATCTTCTTAAGTGCAACAATTTTCCTCTTACCACACCTAACAATCAACATATCATCAGTATTTAGTAGAATTATGATGAAATCATTACTAGTGTACCTCTTTATAAAGACATAATGGTCAACATAATTCTTCTTAAAGTGATGTTGAGCCATGAAAGAGTCAAACTTCTTGAACCATTGATTTGGTACTTATTTCAGACCATAAAGGCTCTTTGCTAGTCAGCATACCAAATGTTCTTTTCTCAAAACTATAAATCACTTGGGTTGCTCCTTATATATCTTCTCTTCTAGGCCTCAATACAAAAATTTTGTCTTGACATTGAGTTATTCAATCTCTAAGTTTAGTCTTTCGGCTAGACCAAAAACTACACAGATAGATGACATCTTTACCATAGGTGAAAAGATCTCTTTAAATAAACTCCTTTTTTTTTTTCCTGATTGCACCCTTTGACGATGATCCTAGCCTTATACCTTATTTATGGATTGATCTATTAAATTTAAATCTTGTACACCCCATTTGTTCTTCAAGACTCATTTGCCTTTAGGTAACTCTATTAAATCATAAGTGTGGTTCTCGTGCTAGGATTATATCTCCTCTTATATGACTTCCAACAATTATTCTTTATGAATATCATCTATGGCCTTTTCATAACTCTAAGGCTCCCCCTTGATTATGAGTATGAAATACTTATTTGGAGGATATCTAGTGCATGATTGCATCTCTTTAGTCGATCTCCATAATTGTGGTTATTCTATAGGTTCTAACTCGCCAGAATAGATAAGTTTTGTGTCATTTCTTTAAGTTGATTAAGATTCCTATATTGAAGACTCCATATGATCATGCACATCATCAGCTTCATCATGATTTGTCTCATCGATTTGTGCCCCTAGATTATTGTGTACCACAGGGGATAAATTATGATTAGAGCAAGTATTAACGTTATATTTAGGTTTCTCTAATTGC
>JAOTAX010000006.1:13261608-13274369 GCA_025629825.1 Erythroxylum guanchezii | reverse complement strand
AAAAGGAGATTATAGATGGTCTAAAGGTAAGATATCAAACTCGCTTAAAAATATTATCATTTTCTTATCATCTCCTTAGAGTTTGATTCTGTTGGGTGCATTTTCATGCTAGATCCATCAAATTCATGATTCGAAACACCTATAACTAAGTTATGACAATTAGACTGCTGACATAAGAGAGGAACTTCAAAAGGTTGTTTCAATGATGAAGCTTTTGTTGTTGAAATTCAACTGTGATCGAATCATGGGCACAATGGAAAATAAAAAAAATTAGATTCCGAGCAAATCCTAATAATTGATTAACTTGAATAAATTACGAATACGAATCGTAAGAAATCATACCTTATTCGCATTCCTATTGAAATCCTTTAAAAGTCACTTGGATTTGTCAACCATGAGCTATTTACTTATCCAGCCTCTGATGGTATCCATATGACAACTTCTCAACACTTTGATAGAAAGAATGTAAGAGTGCTAGCTAATTTTTCTGCTCTTCCTATTAATAGAAAAATCATTAGGTTGTTTTGTAATTTTATTAAATTTAAATTCCTTAATTATAATTAAAGTCATACTCTAATTATAATTAACTTAATTTTAATAAAATCAAATATCTTATATTTAATCTCTAAAGTTTCTCAAACTTTTAGTCAAGTCCAACTTAATTAAATTGATTTTTCTTTCACAAATTATTTTTTGATGTGTGACCCATTAGGTTTCTAATATATTGACAATGATTATAAACATTACAAGAAAAATGGAGTTTAGCGACTAAAATTAACGATGAATTTTGTACACATTTCGTTGATAAACTTATTTAGCGATAGAATTTATTGATGGAAAAAGGCGTCGGAGATACAGCCGTAGGTAAATTTACTGACAAAAACTTTGTATAGACGGTTATTTTGTTCAGTCGGTAAATTTACTTACCGACGGTTATTTTGTTCGGTCAGTAAATTTACTCAGAAAGTTACTAACGGATTTGGTTATTATGTCGGTAATTACCTACGGTTATTTTTTTCCGTCGATAAATCCAAAGTATTTTACTGACAAATTTTTTTCCATCGGTAAATTTGCTAAAAACTATTTTTAAAATTTACCTGTAAAGTGTTCAATTTCTCTGGAAGCCACCATAGAGAGAACTTTGCTAAATCTCTTCGTACCAATCGCAACACTTATTATATTCTGGTTTGTAGCACCCCCTTATCGTAGGGTACACACTGGGACACCCGGAGGTCATTTTGGTACATATCCTACGATAATGGTGTGCTACAATCGATCACAACATTCACTTTACATAGCATCATATCATTATTCACTTATAAAGTATCAAAAGAAAGTCACAATATTTTAGTAAAACCTAAAATTTCCTCTTTTCATTTCATGAGAACCGAATTTACAATGTAACCTTTACAACATCATTCGAAGTATGTACGTGATCCAAACCTAATACAAAAATATGCTACATGAGAGGGGAAATATACAAAATCTATCTAAGCAATCCAATCCTAGCTGAATGACCTTTGAGCCATTTCGTCTTTTCCCAAAAGTACAAGTCTGCACTACTTGTATGTCTCTCAATTGCTAAAGTCATCTCTTAGTCCTGAAAAGTCAACATGCAATTTTGGATGAGTTTTGCGAACTAAATGAGATAACCATCATCGATGGTCCACTAAATTTATGAATCACATCAATAAATGTAACAACTTATTCACGTCTTTGCATATTCACGAAATATCACATTTCACTTTTAGAACAATCATCATAATCATTTCAATCATATAAAGTACACATATCAAGTATAAATACAATGCACGTGAGACTCCTTTTTATTTATTATTGTCGTTGTGACGGAGTGCCTTTTTACTGACTCGTATCCCTTAGTTGATACTGAGCTGTATCAAATTATGTCCCATATCCCTTAGTGGATATCGGGTACATTCACAATCGAGCCTGGCGACTCAGATCACAACTTCCTTTATCTTTCATGCATTCATGTATTGAAATGCGTCATATATCATTGTCTCAATCATTCAAATGCTTGCACATTCACATTCAAATCACAATTTTCATTGGACCCAAGGGCCGACATTCAACGTCATTGTTGAGTAACATTTATTCCATCACATTCACATACAAGCAACACTTCCTATACATTTCCGCATAATAACTCCTTAGACATGTTATTGTCTGGAATCAACAATCAAAACACATTCATTCAATAACTTAAAACAGAATTTAAGCAAACAAGTAATTAAGTAAGACCGTCTAGGTTACTTACAAGTTGCTCTCGAAGCTATTGCCTCGAAGTCCTGGCAATTTCTGGAGGATGGTGCTCAATTCGATCCTTTATATTAAATAACATACATATATATCACAATATGCACAATTATAATTGTTCAATAATGCACATGTATGAAATAAATTATGCACAACGCATGTTCATGATAATCTCGGGTATCCATCTATCAATTTCATCACACATTTAATCTCATAGAAGCAATTCAGTTTTTTTTCAAGACACTCTCTCAGATCTACTATTCAAGTTTATTCAGGGAGTGCAATTGATATAATTTGGTCATACCTGCCTCTAGAAAAGTGTTCCTCTATGTCTTATGTTGCTATTGACACCAAAATCACTTAATCTGGTTTAGTAATTTGGAAGATATACCTAAAAAATTATCAGGTTGTTCACATTCATCAACAATGTACTATATACAAATTCCATCCAAAAATACATTATCTTAGAGGAAGAATCAACATTTAACTTCTGGAGACAATTTGTAAGCCTATATCTTTAGTTTACTCCAAATTAAAAAATTATCTCATTTGGAATCCTATAGATCCAGATATAATCAAAATACTGAGAGGTGTTCAGTAAGATATCTAGTTCATGCTCTTCCAACCGATACCCTTACTTTAATTATATTAATCTTTTTAAGTCAAAACTAAAAGCTATAATTTCTATGGAGAGATAGAGAAATGTGTTATAAATCCAATGCTTTAAAAATCAAGTCATTTGGAGGTCAGTCGACAAAGTTATGGTTGAAAGAATGAAACAAAGTTTTGTCCACATAAGACGAAGTAGATAGCAGACGAAGCAAAAAGCAGACGCCATCATAGGCGATATGATGCCATCACGGATGATACATTTTTACAGATGATATGATGCCATCATAGACTATACATTTTTACAGTCGATATGACATCATCACAGGCGATACATTTTTACAGACGATATGATGTCACCATAGACAATATGACGTCATCACAGATGATACAGATGGTTAACTTAAGACAAAGCAAAATTCGACTTAAGACGATATAGACGGTCAACTTAAGACGAAGCAGAAGTCAACCTAAGATGATACAGATAGTCAACTTAAGACGAAGCAGAAGTTAACCTAAGACGATACAGATGGTCAACTTAAGACGAAGCAAAAGTCAACCTAAGACGATACAGATGGCCAACTTAAGACGATACTTCTTCACAGACGATACTATCTATGCTCCTCATCTCAAAAACCTTTTTCTTGAACATCTCTAAGTTTTCATCAACTCATGTATAAACACCTACATATTCATACACGCACAGTGAAGAAATAGAGCATCTAACCTTTCCATATCTAATTCTCTACACTAATCCTGTACATCATTTCATTGCTACTTCAACTCCAAGAACCACTTCCACAACATCTGATTACTAATAATCCATCAAAAACCAAATAACACCATATCCATAACTAGAGATAAACATAATTATCAAGGAAGTTCTTTGACACAACAAAATCTAGTAATCATCCCTAAAATATGACATAATAAAAACTCGTATACAAACAGAGCTGTAAAAAAAATACTAAGTTAAGGAGCTCTAAGTTAGATTCTAACCATTGGATGTCAAGAGTCAAGACTCAGGAGCAACACAATAAAATTTCATCCCGATCATAGGTCGTTTGGTCATCGATTGAGGTTGGACAAAATTTTGGTATGTACTCTCTCTCTATTATGGGCACTTTTCCCTTTGGCACAACAAAATCTAATAATCATCACATAAATATCATATAATACAAACTCGTATACAAAGAGGACTAGGCAGAAAATACTAAGGTAGAGAGCTGCAAATCAGAATCTAACTATTGGATGTCAAGAGGCAGGATTCAGGAATAACATACTAAAATTTCATCTTGATCAGAGGTCATTTGGTCAACGATCGAGGCTAGAGCAAATTTTGATATGACTTTCTCTCTCTTCTGGGCACTTTTCTCTTTGGCACAGAAAAACCTAATAATCATTACCAAAATATGACGTAATACAAACTCGTATACAAAGAGGGCTAAACAGAAAATACTAAGGTAGAGAACTCCAAAGCAGATTCTAACTATTGGATGTCAAGAGGAAAGACTCATGAAAGACATGCTAAAATTTCATCCCGATCAGAGATCGTTTGGTCATCGATCGCGGTTGGAGCAAATTTTGGTATGCACTTTCTCTAACTTTTCTCTTAAGCACAACAAAATCTTAAAATCATCACATAAATATCACTTAATACAAGCTCGTATACAAGGAGGACTAGACTGAAAATACTGAGGTAGAGAGCTCCTAGTCAGATTCTAACTATTGGATGTCAAGAGGCAGGACTCAAAAACAACATACTAAAATTTCATCCTGATCAGAGGTCATTTGGTCAACGATCGAGGCTAGAGCAAATTTTGATATGGCTTTCTCTCTCTTCTGGGCACTTTTCTCTTTGGCACAAAAAAACCTTATAATCATTACCAAAATATAACGTAATACAAACTCGTATACAAAGAGAGCTGAAAAGAAAATACCAAGTTAGAGAGCTCCAAATCAGATTCTAACTGTTGGATGTTAAGAGGTAAGAATTAAGAACAACACACTAAAATTTCATCCCTATCAAAGGTCGTTTGGTTATTGGTCGAGGTTGGAGCAAATTTTGATATGCAATTTCTCTCTCTTTTGTGCACTTTTTTATTTGGAACAAAGAAATCAAATAATCATCCCCAAAATATGACATAATACAAACTAGTATACAAAGAGAGCTATAAAAAAATACCAAGTTAAAAAGCTCCAAATCAGATTCTAACCGTTGGATGTCAAGAGTTAAGACTCAAGAACAACACAATAAAATTTCATCCCGATCAAATGTCGTTTGGACATCGATCGTGGTTGGAGAAAATTTTTATATGCACTATCTCCATTGTGGGCACTTTTCCATTTGGCACAACAAAATCCAATAATCATCACATAAATATCACATAATACAAACTCATATACAAAGAGGACTAGACAGAAAATACTAAGGCAGAGAACTCCAAATCTGATTCTAACAATTAGATGTCAAGAGGCAGGACTCAGGAACAACATACTAAAATTTCATCCCGATCAGAGGTTGTTTGGTCATCGATCGAGGATAGAGTAAATTTTGGTATGTCTTTCTCTCTCTTATGGGTACTTTTCTCTTTGGCACATAAAAACCTAATAATCGTTACCAAAATATGACGTAATACAAACTCGAATATATAGAGGGCTAAACAAAAAATACAAAGGTAGAGAACTCCAAAGCAGATTCTAACTATAGGATGTCAAGAGGAAAGACTCATAAAAGACATGCTAAAATTTCATCTCGATCAGAGATCATTTGGTCATCGATCGAGGTTGAAGCAAATTTTGATATGCACTTTCTCTAACTTTTCTCTTAAGCACAACAAAATCTTATAATCATCACATAAATATCACTTAATACAAACTTGTATACAAGGAGGACTAGACAGAAAATGCTAAGGTAGAGAGCTCCAAGTCAGATTCTAACTATTGGATGTCAAGAAGCAGGACTCAGGAATAACATACTAAAATTTCATCCTGATCAGAGGTCGTTTAGTCAACGATCGAGGTTAGAGGAAATTTTGATACGAATTTCTCTCTCTTCTGGGCACTTTTCTCTTTGGCTAAAACAAACCTAATAATCATTACCAAAATATGGCGTAATACAAACTTGTATACAAAGAGAGCCAGAAAGAAAATACCGAGTTAGAGAGCTCCAAATCAGATTCTAACTGTTAGATGTCAAGAGGTAAGAATTAAGAACAACACACTAAAATTTTATCCCCGATCAAAGGTCGTTTGGTTGTTGGTCGAGGTTGGAGCAAATTTTGGTATGCACTTTCTCTCTCTTCTGGGCACTTTTCTCTTTAGCACAAAAAATCTAATAATTATCTCTAAAATATGACATAATACAAACTCGTATACAAAGAGAGCTGTAAAAAAAAACTAAGTTAAGGAGCTCCAAATCAGATTCTAACCGTTGGATGTCAAAAGTCTAGACTCAGAAACAACACACTAAAATTTTATCCCGATCAGAGGTCGTTTGGTCATCGATCGAGGTTAGAGAAAATTTTGTTATGCACTATCTCTCTACTATGGGCACTTTTTCCTTTGGCACAACAAATCTAATAATCATCATATAAATATCACATAATACAAACTCATATATAAGGAGGACTAGACAGAAAATACTAAGGTAGAGAGCTCCAAATCAGATTCTAACTGTTGGATGTCAAGAGGTAAGACTCAGGAACAACATAATAAAATTTCATCTTGATCAGAGATCGTTTGGTCAACGATCGAGGTTAGAGCAAATTTTGATATGAGTTTCTCTCTCTTCTGGGCACTTTTCTCTTTTGCACAAAAAAACGTAATGATCATTACCAAAATATGACGTAATACAAACTCGTATACGAAGAGGGCTCGATAGAAAATAATAAGTTAGAGAGCTCAAAATTAGATTCTAACCGTTGCATGTTAAGAGGCAAGACTTAGGAACAAAGCACTAAAATTTCATCCCAATCAAAGGTCGTTTGATCATCGATCGAGGTTGGAGCAAATTTCGGTATGCACTTTCTCTCTCTTCTGGGCACTTTTCTTGTTGACACAAAAAATCTAATAATCATCACCAAAATATGACATAATACAAACTCGTATACAAAGAGAGCTGCAAAAAAAAAACTAAGTTAGAGAGCTCCAAATCAGATTCTATCCGTTGGATGTCAAAAGTCAAGACTCATGAACATCACATGAAAATTTCATCCCGATTAGAGGTCGTTTGCTCATCGATCGAGGTTAGAGAAAATTTTTGTAAGCACTCTCTCTTTATTATGGGCACTTTTCTCTTTGGCACAACAAAATCTAATAATCATTACAATAATATCACATAATACAAACTCGTATACAAGGAGGCCCAAACAAAAAGTACTAAGGTAGAGAGCTTCAAATCCAATTCTAACAATTGGATGTCAAGAGTAAAGATTCAGGAACATCGTACTAAAATTTCATCCTGATTAGAGGTCGTTTGGTCATCAATCGAGATTAGAGCAAATTTTGATATGCACTCTCTCTCTATTATGGGCACTTTTCCCTTTGGCACAACAAAATTTAATAATCATCACATAAATATCACATAATACAAACTCATAATCAAGGAGGGCTAGACAGAAAATACTAAGTTAGAGAGCTCAAAATCAGATTCCAACAGTTAGATGTCAACAGGCAAGACTCAGGAGCAACAAACTAATGTTTTATCCCGATCAGAGGTCGTTTGATCATCGATCAAGATTGGAGCAAATTTTGGTATGCCTTTCTCTCTATTCTGGGAACTTTTCTTTGGCATAACAAAATCTAATAGTCATCACACAAACGTCACATAATACAAACTCGTATACAAAGAGGGTTAGACAGAAAATACTAAGGTAAAGAGCTCTAAATTAGATTCTAACTATTGGATGTCAAGAGGTAGGATTCAAGAGTAACATACTAAAATTTCATCCTGATCAGAGATCGTTTGGTCAACGATCGAGGCTAGAGCAAAATTTGATATGACTTTCTCTCTCTTCTGAGCAATTTTTCTCTTTGGCACCAAAAAAACCTAATAATCAACACCAAAATATGACATAATAAAAACTCGTATACAAGGACGGCTAGATAGAAAATATGAAATTGGAGAGCTCTAAGTTAGATTCCATTGCTTGGATGTCAAGAGGTAAGACTTAGGAATAACATACTAAAATTTCATCTCAATCAGAGGTCGTTTGATCAATGGTTGAGGCTAGAGCAAATTTTGATATGACTTTCTCTCTTTTTTGGGCACTTTTCTCCTTAGCGCAAAAAGAACCTAGTAATCATTACCAAAATATGACGTAATCCAAACTCGTATACAAAGAGGGCTAGACAGAATCATTACCCTAGCATATTTAACTTCGGAATTCTGATAAGATCTGGTACATTAAGGCATGGAAAACGCATCTGCAAAGGGAAGGTATCCACACCCCTATAAGGAGTGCTTCATTCTCCTTCCCAACTAATGTAGGATAAAGCACATAGCTTTACTGCTACAGGGATATCCCCTCCCTCGTGAAGGCCCAGTATCCTTGTTGGCGCAGGTACTGGCTCTGATACCAATTGTAGCAGCCCTGACCACCCGATTGCAGATATTGTCCGCTTTGGGCCAAGGCCATCGAGTCAAGAACCCGTACGGTTTCCTTTTTCCACAGGACCTTTGAGTCATTTCTTCTTTTCCCAAAAGTACAAGTCTACACTGCTTGTACGTCTCTCAGTTGCTAAAGTCATCTCTTAGTCTTGAAAAGTCAACATGCAATTTTGGATGAGTTTTGCGAACTCAATGAGATAACCATCATCGATAGTCCACTAAATTCATGAATCACATCAATACATGTAACAACTTATTCACCTCTTTGCATATTCACAAAATATCACATTTCACTTTTAGAACAATCATCATAATCATTTCAATCATATAAAGTACACATATCAAGTATAAATGCAATGCACATGAGACTCCTTTTTATTTATTATTGTCGTTGTGATGGAGTGCCTTTTTACTGGCTCGTATCCCTTAGTGGATACCGAGCTGTATCAAATTGTGTCCTACATCCCTTAGTGGATATCGAGTACGTTCACAATCGAGCCTGGTGACCTAGATCATAACTTCCTTTATCTTTTATGCATTCATGTATTGAAATGCTTCACATATCATTGTCTCAATCATTCAAACGCTTGCACATTCACATTCAGATCACAATTTTTATCGGACCCAAGGTCCGACATTCAACGTCATTATCGAGTAACATTTATTCCATCACATTCACATACATGCAACACTTCCTATACATTCCTACATAATAACTCCTTGGACAAGTTATTGTTCGGAATCAACAATCAAAACAGATTCAGTCAATAACTTAAAACAGAATTTAAGCAAACAAGTAATTAAGTGAGACCGTCTAGGTTACTCACAAGTTGCTCTCGAAGCTATTGCCTCCCTGCAACGTCTGGAGGATGGTGCTCAATTCGATCCTTTGTATTAAACAACATACATATATATCACAATATGCACAATTATAATTGTTCAATAATGCACATGTATGAAATGAATTATGCACAATGCATGTTCATGATAATCTCGGGTATCCATCCATCAATTTCATCACACATTTAATCTCATAGAAGCACTTCAGTTTTTTTTTTCAAGACACTCTCTCAGATCTACTGTTCACGTTAATTCAGGGAGTGCAATTGATATAATTTGGTCATACCCTCCTCTAGAAAAGTGTTCCTCTATGTCTTATGTTGCTATTGACACCAAAATCACTTAATCTGGTTTAGTAATTTGGAAGATATACCTTAAAAATTATCAGGTTGTTCACATTCAACAACAATGTACTATACACAACTTTCATCCAAAAATTCGATATCTTAGAGGAAGAATCAGCATTCAACTTCTGGAGGCAATTTGTAGGCCTATATCTTTAGTTTACTTCAAATTAAAAAATTATCTCATTTGGAATCCTATAGATCTAGATATAATCAAAATACTGAGAGGTGTTCATTAAGATATCTAGTTCATGCTCTTCGAACCGATACCCTTACTTTGATTAGATTAATCTTTTTTCAGTCAAACCTAAAAGCTATAATTTCCATGGAGAGATAGCGAAATATGCTATAAATCCAATGCTTCAAAAATCAGGTCATTTGGAGGTCAGACGATAAAGTTATGGCTGAAAGAATCAAACAATGTTTTGTCCACATATGATGAAGTAGATAGCAGACAAAGCAAAAAGCAGACATCATCGTAGGTGTTATAACGTCATCACAGATGATACATTTTTACAGACGATATGACGTCATCATAGACGATACATTTTTACAGTCGATATGACATCATCACAAACGATACATTTTTACAGACAATATGACGTCATCACAGACGATACAGATGGTTAACTTAAGACAAAGCAAAAGTCAACTGAACACGATACAGATGGTCAACCTAAGACGATAATGATGGTCAACTTAAGACGAAGCAAAAGTTAACCTAAGACGATACAGATAGTCAACTTAAGACAAAGCAGAAGTCAACCTAAGACGATACAGATAATCAATTTAAGATAAAGCAGAAGTCAACCTAAGACAATACAGATGGTCAACTTAAGACGATACTTCTTCACAGACGATATTATCTATACTTTTCAACTCAAAAACCTTTTTCTTGAACATCTCTAAGTTTTCGTCAACTCATGTATAAACACTATATATTCATACATGCACAGTGAAGAAACAGAGCATCTAACCTTTCCATATCAAATTCTCTACACTAATCCCATACACCATTTCATTGGTACTTTAACTCCAAGAACCATTTCCACAACATCTGATCACTAACAATCCATCAAAAACCAAATAACACCATATCCAAAACTAGAGATAAACATAATTATCAAGGAAGTTCTTTGACACAACAAAATCTAATAATCATCACCCAAATATGACATAATACAAACTCGTATATAACGAGGTCTAGACAAAAACTACTAAGTTAGAGAGCTCCAAATCAGATTCTATCCATTGGATGTCAAGAGGCAAGGCTCAAGAACAACACTCTAAAATTTTATCCCGATCAGAGGTCGTTTGGTCATCGATCGAGGTTAGAGCAAATTTTGGTATGCACGTTCTCTTTATTCTGGGCAATTTTCTCTTTGGCAAAACAAAATCTAATAATCATCACACAAATATCACATTCTACAAATGCGTATACAAGGAGGACTAGACAGAAAATGCTAAGGTAGAAAGCTCCAAATCAGATTCTATCCATTGAATGTCAAGAGGCAAGACTCAGGAACAACATACTAAAATTTCATCCTGATCAGAGGTCGTTTGCTCATCAAAGGAGGCTAGAGAAAATTTTGATATGGACTTTCTCTCTCTTCTGGGCACTTTTCTCTTTGGCACAAAAAAATCTAATAATCATCAACAAAATATGACATAATACAAACTTGTATACAAAGAGAGCTAAAAAGAAAATACTTAGCTAGTGAGCTCCAAATCAGATTCTAGTCATTGGATGTCAAAAGGCAAGACTCAGGAACAACACACTTAAATTTCATCCCGATCAGAGGTCATTTGGTCAACGATCGAGGTTGGAGAAAATTTCGGTATGCACTTTCACTCTAATCTGGGCACTTTTCTCTTAGCCACAACAAAATCTAATCATTATCACACAAATATGACATAATAAAAACTTGTACACATGGAGGGCTATACAGAAAATACTAAGTTAGAGAGCTCCAAATAAGATTCTAACCATTGGATGTCAAGAGGCAAGACTCAGAAAAAACATTCTAAAATTTCATCCCGATTAGAGGTTGTTTGGTCATCGATCGAGGCCAGAGCAAATTTTGATATGGAATTTTTCTCTCATTTGGGCATTTTTCTCTTTGGCACAAAAAAATCTAATAATCATCACCAAAATATGACATAATACAAACTCGTACATAAAAAGAGCTAAAAAGAAAATACTAAGTTAGAGAGCTGCAAATCAGATTCTAACCGTTGGATGTGAAGAGTCAAGACTCAGAAACAACACACTAAATATTCATCCTGACTTGAGGTTGTTTAGTCATCAATTGAGGTTGGAGCAAATTTTGGTATGCACTTTCTCTCTAATCTGGGCATTTTCTCATTGCAAAACAAAATATAATAATTATCACACAAATATTATATAACACAAACTCGTATACAAGGAGGCCTAGACAAGAATTACTAAGTTAGAGAACTCCAAATCAGATTCTAACCATTGGATGTCAAGAGTGGAAACTCAAGAAAAACATACTAAAATTTCATCCCGATCAGAGGTTGTTTAGTTATCGGTCGAGGCTAGAGCAAATTTTGATATGGATTTTTCTCTCTTGTGGGCACTTTTTTCTTTGGCATAAAAAAATCTAATAATCATCACCAAAATATGAGATAATACCAACCCGTATACAAAGAGAGCTTGAAAAAAAAACTAAGTTAGAGAGCTCCAAATCATATTCTAACCATTGGATGTTAGGAGGCACGACTAAAAAAAAAAACATAATAAAATTTCATGCCGATCAGAGGTTGTTTGGTTATCGATCAAGGCTAGAGCAAATTTTGAAATGGACTTTTTCTCCCTTTTGGGCACTTTTCCCTTTGGCAAGAAAAAATCTAATAATCATCACCAAATTATGACATAATACAAATTCGTATACAAAGAGAGCTAGAAAGAAAACACTAGGTTAGAGAGCACAAAATCAGATTCTAACCGTTGAATGTCAAGAGGCTAGACTTGTTGGACCTCGATCTTTTAATGGAATTTAGAAATATTAAATGAAATTAAATGGGTGTTTTTGAGTATGTATGTGTTGTGGGTGTTT
>JAOTAX010000006.1:13148620-13170481 GCA_025629825.1 Erythroxylum guanchezii | reverse complement strand
GCCCTTAGTGTAACTTAACACTTCTAACACATCAATTAAGTCACTTATGCCACATAGCCTAATTAACATTAACATGGCAATTAAGTCCAACAAAAATTTAATCTAATAAGACCCCAAAAATCATCTAATCATGCTTAATCAAATAAAAAAATTCAGGGGCCAACACATTAAGTAATGACATCAATTAGTAACATAAATTTATCAAACCCTTAACCAATTAATTAAGCAACAATCCTGGTTCATTTCAAGCGTGAATCAAGTCTAAATGCACCAATGTAGAGTGACTTATCCTCATTTGGTTCAACAAATTTAGAAAACCAAAATTATCAATTCAAAGCTTTGGACACGATCATAGGGGACCTTCCCATGATCATGGGATGAGTGCCACGATGTGCACTATCCAATTTCACTCAATTCACCACACATTTCATTTGCTTAGGATCATCATTAACACTTCAAATTTTCTAGAATTTATACTCTCAAAAGCGACTTTAAGAGAAAAGATAGTCATCCAAATGTGTGGGTCGTGGGGTGTAGGTGTATGGTGAGGGTTAAGACACTTATCAAATAAAGGGCCATACTATATGTCCCTTCTTAAACTACCAAATTTCACTTAAATACCTAGTCCACTTATCACTTAGTTTCTTAAGCCATTTGTCACGCAATCCCACTACCACGTGTCACTTATTTTATAGGCCTAGTCATCCTAAATTTTCATGTGTCAACTTGTCTTGCCACTTGACATTTTTCTTAGACTAAATATACATATTAATTCATCATTTTCGCAATTGTAACAATTAACTCCAAATTACTAATTATAATCCATCAAACCAAAATTCAAGACATAAACAATACACTTTCGTATCATAATAATTTTAAACCTTTCATACCCTGGAATATGTCAATTGAGTGCACATACAGTCTTTGCAATGTTTTCTAAATCAACATTCATGTATGTATATGCTCATGTTATGCATGTGAATGAAATGCACCTCATAAATTCTAAATTGATATGACTCAAAAGTCTAACATTCTAACCCTCAATAAGTTTTGGAAACCGGCTATTACAATTCTTCCCCCTTAAAGAATTTCATCCTCGAAATTATTACCTGATTGACCAAATAGATAGAGGCATTGTTTCCTCATGTATTCCTCATTCTCCCATGTAGCTTCTTCTCTTGAATGATTCCTCCAAAGGACTTTAACCGAAGGAATTACACGATTTCTCAACTGTTTCATCTAGTATCCAACTATTTTGATTGGTTCCTCAACATAACTCAAATTTGTTGCAATCTCAACCTCCTGTGTCAATAATACATGTGTAGGATCTGATCGATATCTCCTGAGCATATTAACCTTAAACACATTGTGAATCTGAGACATCTCTAGTAGTAATGCTAATTTATAAGCTAATGGTCCTACTATCTCAGTAATCTCATAAAAACCAATGTATTTAGGGCTTAACTTTCCCTTTTTATCAAACCTTAGCACTCCTTGCCAAGGCGACACTCTCAAAAACACCTTATCTCCCACTTAATACTCCATATCCCTTCTGTGTTGATCTGCATAACTCTGTTGCCTATCTTAAGCTTCCTCAATCCTACTACGATTCAATTTTACCTTATCAACGGTATCTTGAATCAACTCTGGGCCTTCAACAATCCTTAGTCCCTCTTCATCCTAATACAAAGATGATCGACTCTTTCTACAATATAATGCCTCATATGGAGCCATACCAATACTACCATGATAATGATTGTTGTATGCAAATTCAATGAGAGCTATATACTCATCCTATGCTCCTTGAAACTCCAAAACACAAGCACTAAGCATATCCTCAATAGTCTGAATAGTCCTTTCACTCTGTCCGTCTGTCTGGGAATGAAATGTTATACTAAAGTTCAACTTTGTACTCAATGCTAATTGTAAACTGCCCCAAAATCTAGAAGTAAATCTAGAATCGTAGTTTGATACAATTTATACTCCATGTAACCTCACAATCTCATTTACATATTTTCAAGCTAACTGATCCAATATGTTATTCTCTCTCACTAGTAAGAAAGGAGCTGATTTTGTTAATCTGTCAACAATGACCCATATAACATCATGTTGTCTCGGAGTTCTCGGCAAGCCCATAACAAAATCCATTGTAATCCTTTCCCACGTCCACTCTAGAATAGTTAATGACTGTAACATCTAAATTGGAGCCTGATGCTCCGCCTTAATCTGTTGGCATCTCAAACACCTCACAATATACTCAACCATTTTCCTCTTCATCCCTGGCCACCAGAAATGATGTTTTAGAGTATTATACATCTTGGTAATATCATGATGCATAGCATAAGTTGCTATATGTGCTTCCTCTAGAATTTCTTCTCTTAGACCATCAACATCCGATACACATAATCTCTGCTTTAGGCCCAATGTATCATCTCTCAACTCAAATTCCGATTTAACTTCTCTACAATCTTCACCAATTTTGGGTCTTTGCTTTAAGCTTTCCTGATCTTTTCATACAATACTGGTCTAAGCTTTAACATAGCTAATAATGCTTCATTTTGTCCCAAACTTAGCTTTACATTCAAGGCTCTCAGTTGAATTAGGTTTGGTAATCTCGATGTTTGAATTTATGTCACTGTTATTAGTTTTCTTGCTTAATGCATCAGCAGCAACATTAGCTTTACTTGGATGGTATTCAATCATGCAATCATAATATTTAAGCAACTCAATCCACCTCCTTTGTCTCATGTTTAGTTCCTTTTGACTCAACAAATATCTCAAACTTCTATAATCTGTAAATATCTGAAATGTCTCACCATATAAATAATGTCTCCAAATTTTCAAAGCAAACACCACTATAGTAAGCTCTAAATCATGAACTATATAGTTAAACTCATGAGACCTTAAATGTCTCGAAGCATAAGCAATCACTTTACCATACTGCATCAAAACACATCCTAATCCCTGGTGTGAAAAATCACTATATACAATATAACCTCCAAATCTAGATGGTATAGCTAACACCGATGTCATAATTAATCGGTGTTTTAATTCCTCAAAGCTCCTTTAACACTCATCAATCTATAAAAAAGGTACATTCTTTCTCAAAAGCTTTGTCAAAAGGGATGAGATCAATGAATTAACAAACCTTTTGTAATAACCTGCTAACCTAAGAAAACTCTGAATCATGCTTACTTAACTTGGCATACAATTACTTCTCTCTCATTATCTATAAGACCAACCTCAAATGTAATGCCCCCTTACCCTAGGGTACATACCGAAACACCCTTAGGACATTCCAATACATATCCTACGATAATGGTGCGCTACGTTCAATCACTACTTTCACTTAACATGGCATCATATATCTTTATTCTCTTATGAATGTCAATAAGAAAGTCACAATATTTTAAAATCCAAAATTTCCTCATTTCATTTCATAAAAAATGAGGTCTACAATATGTCTTTCAACATTCCCTACATGTACATCATCATAGCCTAATACAAAAGTGCTACATGAAAGAGGAAATACACAAAATCTATCTAATCTGTCCAAAACCCAACTGACTGACCTTTGAATCATGACTTCTCTTCCCAAATCACAAGTCTACACTGCTTGTAGTGTCTCTCAGTAAGTAAATTCGTCGCTCGATCCTAAAAAGTCAATGTTTCAATTTTGATGAGTTTTACGAACTCAATGAGGTAACCATCATCGATGGTTCACTTAATTCATGCATCACGTCATTACATATAACATATATTTCATAACTTTGCATAATTGATCACATATCACATTCTCACTTAAGAGTAGACAATTTTGCATTTCAATCAGTCAAACATACTTAATAAAGTGCATATGAAATGCTCATGTGACTCTTTGTCAATTATTACGTTGTTGTGACCGAGTGCCTAACTGTCCCGTATCCATTATGGATATCGGGCTCATTCATACTGCCCCTTATCCGTTGGGGATACAGGACTCATTTTACATAGTGAGCCTTTGGCTCTTAATCACATTTAGAGCTTTAAGCTCATTTTCGGTGGCTACTCAAGTCACAACTCTCATTATCTGATTATGCATTCATACATGGAATGCATCTCTCATTATCAATCATGTCATGAAACATTTAGTTCGTCACATTCACATACAAGTAGTACTTCAATATCTCATTCATATATCACAATCATCGGACCTTCATTGTTCGGAATTAACACAATCAATTCACATTCATTCAATAATTCAAACATAATATAAAGCAAACAATTGATTGAGTGAGACTGTCTAGGTTATTCACAAGTTGCTCCCGAAGCTAACGCCTGGAAGTTCCGGCAACGTCTGCAGGTTGACATTCCAATTGCTCCTCTATAACAAGCAATATACACATATCACAATTTGCACAATTATAAGTGTTTAATAATGCACACGTATGCAGTGAAATATATACAAAGCGTGTTCATGACAATCCCAGGTATTTTTCCATTATCTTCATCACATAATCCATTATATCTCGAAACTCACCTAAGTATAATTTATACTTAAGTTTATACCTCAATAAAACCATTGAAATCACAATTCATAACTCATTGAATCACTTTCAGATTTTTTTTTTCCAAAAACTGAATTTCAGGTCTATCGTTCCTATACTGAAATAGTACACTATACTTAATTTCCATCCAGAAATTGAAAGTCTTAGAGACTGTATCAAAATTAGACTTCTTCATGTGATTTGTAGCTCTATTTCTCTAGTTTAAAAATTAAAAATCATCTCATTTGGATGACTAAAGATCAAGATATAACCGAAATACCCAATCATGTTCAGTGAAATCATACCAGTTCATACTATTCCAACAGATTCCCTCACTTTTATTCAGTCAAACTTTTTCAAATCAAATCATAATGCTACCAATTTTTATGGAGAGATAGAAACATTTGTTAGGAATCTATTAGTTCAAGAATCACTTCATTTGGAGGTCAGATGGTGAAGTTATGGCCAAAAGAATCAAACATGATTATGTCCTCAATCATATTGTACCTATTTTGGGACAATTTACTAACTTTCACTAGAGATATCGGATTAAGGTCTCCTTAGACAGTTTCGAAGAGGACCTCTAGATCTACAACTTTTATGAAGACTACAAAGAGAGATTTTTCCAATAGAGGGTCAAAACACACGGGCCGTGTGGAGTTACACGGGCAGACCGTATACCCCTCGGGACTGATGGGCTTTTTGCATTTGGAATACATGGTCAGTGTTGATTTACACGGCTTGATCGTGTATCCTTCGAATTTCTACTCAATTGTCCTTCTTCAAAACATCTCCAATGGATCCTACACCCATTCTAACATCACTTTTACTCGCAATCTTCCCAAATTCACCTCTTTTAATTCAATATCACTTCATAACAACTCAAACACCAATTAGATTTCATTAAACTTTGAACTCTCAACTCATTTGATTCATCATCTCAATTGGATAACTTTTTCAAATACACCTAATTTCAACTCAAAATCATCCATACACAATTCATATTCCCTACTTGATCATAAACACTCAAAATATAACACATTCTCATACACTTATAACAGAACACAACATATACATTCATCCAATAGTGTACTGTGCCAGTTCTCAATTTTATGTCAAATTTTGGGACTCTTAAAGACATAATTTAAATTTGATGTCTTCATAAAAAATGTAGCCATATGTTTCTAGTTTAATCCTAATCCAAACTAAGAATAATCTCATTTGGATAACTAGAGAAAAAGTTATGGCTAAAACACAGAAGCATATTCAGAGATCATGTTGCCGTTACATTTTCCAGATCAACTACCAATTTTGTTTCCAAATCTTACCCTAACACAACTCATACAAAGATCACATTTTCTACTTCCTCTACTCCTCATTCTCAACTCCATTTCAACTCATTTCTACACTCATCCATTAACACAAACAGGTCATAAAGGCATTTCTATACTCATCAGCTTCCAATTCTCATTAAAAAATCCTTTTCACAACTAATCCATCTTAAAAACATGTGTAGCATAACTCATAGTTTCTTACTCATCATATATGTTGGCCCCCGGATTTTTATTATTATTATTAGGCATGTTTTAAATCAATGTTGAGGTTTTTAGGATTAATTAGCATGTTAATGTGGGTAAGATGATATAACATAAGTTAAGGAAATTGAAGTATTAAAGTTGTTAGAGCGTGTAAGGGCAAATTTGGCAAGTTACATAAGTTTAGAAACCTTAAGGCTTTGAAGGAAGGGCAAAATGGACATTGTACAATCATTAAGGGTAAAAAGGAGAAGAACAAGGATTGGCTTGCATTGAAGAAGCAAAAATCGTGAATGGGAAAACAGAGAAGAGAGGTTTCGGTGGTTGAGAGAAAAAGAAGAGAAAGAAGAGAGTTATGCTAGGTTTTGATTTTTCTTAGCCTTAAAGAGTGATTTTGAGGTTGTGCAAGAAGGGAAAAAGGTAGAGGAAAACAAGAGTTTTCTTTTTATATAAGAAGCTCTTCAAGTGGTGAAGATTTAAGGTAAGAGCATTTTTAATGCTTTAGATTTTGGAAGGGTCTTGGTTCATAAGGCTTAGGAAATGTATACGTTTAAGTATTCTAGGATCAATTTTTAAGCATATGTTTCTTTGAGTCCTCATTTGGAATTCCTATTGATTTGGGAATTTTATCCATGTTCAAGAAATTCAAGAAAGACAAGAGGAGCAAGGCGAGAGGTATCCTTAAGCTAAGTTATCAGCAAGGAAACATTCAAGGTGGGTTTCAGTTTTATGATTAAGTAATAAGCCATTAAAGTTCTTTCAAGAAATGACAGTGAATGATTTTTTTAACTACCTCATTCATGTGCATTTAGTGCTTTTTAAATGTTGTAAGATTATGCTACATGGCTATACGTGAATGGTGTGATGATTGATGAAAGTTTTTGAAAATGACCCTTTTGAAAAGATGCATGTTTATGAAACCATATTTCGAAAGTGGTTTTCAAGATATAGCAAGCATATGAAAAATCATGTTTTTGGAAATGTACCAATTTGGGCAACAAATTTACAAGATTTCGAAAGATATGTGTTATGTGGGTTTGTGGTAGTCCCTTAAGAATTGTCACGTGCACGTTGACCAAGTATAGGCTTTTCCCGCCTGCCTGCTAGTGGCATGGAGCTCCTTTATGGACTCCCTCAAGTTTACGGCTACATAAGACCATAATATGGAAATATGTAGTGTGTCATGTTTTTTTCGACTTACCCAAACCATTTGATATGTTTATGTGTTCATGACAAGTTGATAAGAGTGATGCATTTATAATGTGCATACATATGAATTTCTGCATTTAAAGTGGTTTATAAATGATTTTTTCTTGTTACCAATTATAAAATTGTTACCCATGAGCTTTAAGCTCACCCCCCATTTCCTCCCCATAAGTAGGTGATGAGCAAGAGATTGAGCAGGCAGTAGCCAAGGCATCACTCCACTTTTGAAATATTTTGTATTTGAAGAACTCTTGTTAAGCAAGGCTTTATTTGCATTTTGAGCAACTCATGATTCATGTAATTTTTGTATTTTGGGATTTTAAGAAGTTACTGTAATTGCTACTTGAAATGCCCGCTAAAGCTTTATAACTCTTATCTTTTGTTGCAATTGGAATAAGATTGCATTTTTGCACATGAATTTCTTGCAAGTTCATACATGGCATTTTTAAGTTTACATAAGGAGAAAGGTTTGTGTTCGGACGTCAGGGATAGCCCTAGATTAACTTAGGCCAATTTAGGCAAATGTGCCTTTAGGAAGTTGTAGGTCTTCCTTCAAGCTTCCAATGGTTGATAGTAGGAATATCCAAAGTTATGGTCCTTAGAAGGGAAGATGTTTAGAAGTATCAAGTGGTATCGTCTATAGGGGCATATCGTCTATAAAGGCGTATCGTCTGATAAGACATCACTTCGTCTACGATGACTTCATATCGTCTGTAGAAATGTATTGTTTGTAGGAACCTTTCGTCTTAAGTGTTGCATCGTCTGAAGTTGACTTATGCTATCGTCTGCTCCGGCATTCTTCTGCCTTCCGCATTCGTCTGCCTTCCGCATTCGTCTGTTCCTTGCATTCGTCTTCCTCATATATTCGTCTGCCTCATGCGATCGTCTGCTAAACTTTTGACCTTTCAAATGATAGAATTCGTCTTCGATATCTTCATAAAAGTTGTAGATCTCGAAGTCTTCTTTCAAAACGTCTTAAGATTTTCTTAATCTGCTATCTCTAAGGACAATTACGCTAATTGCCCCAAGACAGGGGCAATATGATTAACGATTTAGACATACTCGTTTCTTTTGGCCATAACTTCATCATCCTACCTCCAAATGAAGTGATTCTTAGAGCGATAGATTCCTAAAGCATTTTTCTATCCCTCCATAATAAATTGTTGGCTAATAAAGGTTCGTTGAAATAACCTTACAAGGTAGTAGCCATAACTTTATCTTGGGATCTCCAAATGCGATAATTCTAATCTCTAAATAAATTGGAGACATAGAGCCTCTTACGTTTTGAACAAGTAGAATTGAAATTCAAGTTTGGGCTTTCCCAAATTCGGTTCAGAAATAGAATCAATATATAGTTTTAATGTTTGTCCTGGTGGGGGTACGTCACCCTTGTGGGATACGCATTTAGATGTCATGTAGGACGTCGGACCCATGATGCACAAGGGCGGGGTGTCCAATAATATACAACATCAGTCATCCATAAAACAACTCCTAACCCATTATTTAACATTTATATGAAACAAAACATCAATATACCTATATGTTCATTTCTTCACTAACATTCTAGCATATACAAAACTCCTTGTCATGATCATTCAACCTCTAAAACATCTCTATAACCCATTACTCATCAATAAAAGCAAGAAATTTACATACTTTTCATCATTCACAACACACACACACACACAAAACACCATTTCATGTCATTAACCTGTAACTATCATCATAAATGCTTCATTTAACAAAACCCATGATATTTAACAAGCTACTTACTTGATTTAGCTTCCAATTCTTCACACTCTTCAATAATCTCAAAAATCCCTAACTTCACATATAACCCACAATCATCACCATCTTGAGGGTTGGATGGTTTGGGTCTTTAGTGAGAATGAAAGAGAGAGCAAGGTGAAAGAGTAGCAATTGGAAGATGAGTGGCTAGGTTCAACGTGAATGGAAATTTGAAGGATTAAAACTCATGAAGAAGAGGAAGGAGAGAAGCTACGAAAATGAAGAAGGAACCAAAATAAAACACCCATAACCTTTTAAGAGAGAAGCATCGTGAATGAACAAAACAAGGGGGGGTGGGGTGTCTTTCAATTAAAATAATAACTTAAGACATGGTTTGGCAAGTGACACATGTCCCATTTCTAAAGCATTAGACTAGGTTCTTTTATTTAACTAGCCCAATCAATTTCAATTTCTACTCCAATTGTCTCCCAATTTTCGATGGCACTTGTCAATAAATCCTAAAGTCATTTATCAAAATTTCCATTGCCATTGGACATTAATTTCTACTACCATTTATCAGTTGCCTTACTACTTGGCATTTTTCCTAGTCTAAAACTACCCAAAAAATTCAAGAATTTTCCTAAAATTCACCGAAAATTCTAAATAGTTAAATATACTCTCGAAATCACTTTTCAGCATATATAAATCACAATTCTCAATATAATCACATTTATAACCAATTATACCCGAAAATTGTCAATGAATGCATATACAATTATTTTTATGTGCAAAGATTCAATATTCACGTATATGTGTGTATTATGTAATGCATGAGCATGAACTGTGTTTTCTAATCTCTTAGTAATCTCTCATATTTACTATTTTAGCCTTAACATGGGTAATGGGATGTTACAACTCCTCCCTCCTTAAAGAAATTTCGTCCTAAAAATTCTTACCTAATTGTTCGAATAAGTAGGGATATTGTCTGCTCATATGCTCCTCCGTTTCCCATGTGGCTTCCTCAGTTGCGTGATTCCTCCAAAGGACTTTCACCAATGGAATGACTCGTTTCCTCAACTGCTTGATCTGAGATCCCACAATCTTGATCAGCTCCTCAATATAACTTAAGTTACTAGTAAAATCATTCTCTTGAGTCGATATGACATGTGTCAGATCTGATCGGTATCTTCAGAGCATACTCACATGAAACACATTATGCAATTGAAACATTTCATTCGGTAAAGCTAACTTGTATGCCAAAGGTCCTATCCTCTCAATAATCTCATAAGGACCAATGTACTTAGGGCTTAACTTGCCCTTTTTAACAAATCTTAATACTCCTCTCCAAGGTGACACTCTCAGAAATAGTTTGTTTCACACACTATATTCCATGTCCCTTCGATCTTGATCCACATAACTCTTCTATGTATCTTGAGTCGCTTTAATTTGGCTTCTGATCAATTTTACCTTATCTATTGTATCTTGTATCAACTCTGGGCCTTCAACCATTCTCAAGCCCTCTTCATCCCAATGCAGAGGCGATTGACATTTTTTGTCATACAGTGCCATTCTAATACTACTGTGGTAATGATTGTTATAGGCAAATTCAATAAAAGCTATGTACTGATCCCAAGCTCCTTGAAATTCTGATACATAAGGTCTGAGCATATCCTTAACAGTCTTGATTGTCCTCTCACTCTGTCCATCTAGAGGATGAAATGTTGTACTGAAGTTCAACTTCATGCCTATTGCAGATTGCAAACTTTTCCAGAATCTTGAAGTAAATCTGGGATCGCAGTCCGATGCAATGGACACCGGAACCCCATGCAGTCTCACCACTTCATTCACATATTTTCGGGCTAATTGATCTAGTGAGTTATTCTCTCTCCCTGGTAAGAAATGGGCCAACTTAGTTAATCGGTCCACTACATCCCATATAACATCATGCCGCCTCGGAGTTCTAAGCAATCCCATAATGAAGTCTATAGTAATTCGTTCCAATTTCTACTCCGAAATAGGCAAAAAATGTAGCTTCCCTACTGGAGCCTGATGCTCAACTTTAACCTGCTAGCATGTCATACACTTATATACATACTCTACCACTTGCTTCCTCATTCCGAGCCACCAGAAATGCTGCTTCAGCGTGTTATACATCTTGGTAGTACTAGGATGCATAGCATAGGTGACCATATGAGCTTCCTCAAGAATTTCCTTCCTCAGATCCTCCATATTAGGTACACACAACCTCTATTTCAACCACAATGTCTCATCCCTTAACTCAAACTCGGAATCCGGATTCATCTTCACTTTCTCCATAAGCTTTACCATATCAGAATCTTTCTCTTGGACTTTTATGATTTTATCGTGTAGCATCGGTCTTAGCTTCAAAGTAGCAATCGGTGCCTCATCTTGCTCCAGATTCAACTCCACATTCAGAGCTCTCAAATGAATCAAGTTAGATACCTCGATAACTAAATCTGAGCTGCACTGGTATTAGACTTTCTGCTCAAAGCATCAGCCACCACATTAGCTTTCCCCGATTGGTACTTAATCATGCAGTCATAATCCTTCAGTAACTCAATCCATCTCCTTTGTCTCAAATGCAACTCCTTCTGACTCAGTAGATACCTCAAACTCTTATGATCAGTATAAATCTGGAATGTCTCTCCATACAAATAGTGTCTCCAAATTTTTAGAGCAAAGACAACTGCGGCTAGCTCTAAATTATGTACTAGATGGTTAATCTCGTAAGACCTTAGTTGTATCGATGCATAGGTGATCACCTTGCCATACTGCATCAACACATATCCCAATCCTTGATGTGAAGCATCACTATATACCACATATCCTCCAGTCTCTGATGGAATAGTCAACACCGGTGTTGTAGTCAATCGATGCTTCATCTCCTCAAAGCTCTTCTGACATTCCTCATTCCATCTGAACACTACATTCTTCCTCATAAGTTTTGTCAGAGGGGCTGAGATAAGAGAAAACCCCTCGACAAACCTCCAGTAATATCCTGCTAAACCTAGAGAGCTTCGGACTTCAGACACATTTCTCAGAGCTTCCCAATTCATCACCACCTCTACCTTTCTTGATCCACTTGTATGTCTTGTCCAGTCACTATAAGTCCCAGAAACACTACTTGGTCCAACCAAAAGTCACACTTATTGAATTTGGAATACAACTGTTTTTCCCTTATAATCTGTAAAATGACTCTCAAATGTTCAGTATGCTCTTCTTTGCTCATGGAATACACTAAAATGTCATCGATGAAGACAATCACGAATCGATCCAGTTAGGGCTGAAACATATTATTCATTAAGGCCATAAATGATGTTGGGGCATTAGTTAACCCAAACGGCATAACTAAAAACTCAAAGTGCCCATACCTGCTCCTAAATGCACTTTTAGGTACATCAGCCTCTGCTATCTTCAACTGATAGTACCCAGATCTCAAATCCAACTTAGTGAATACCTGATCTCCCTGCAATTGATCAAGTAAGTCATCAATTCTAGGCAATGGGTACTTGTTCTTCACTGTCACCCGATTCAGCTGCCTATAATCGATGCATAACCTCAAAGTCCCATCCTTTTTCTTTACAAACAACACTGGAGCTCCCCAAGGTGAAACACTGGGTCTAATAAAACCCTTTTCCAACATCTCCTGCAACTGAGCCTTCAACTCTTTCAATTTTACAGGTGCCATCCTATATGGAGGAATAGATATAAGAGCAGCACCTGGAACTAGATCAATGGTAAACTCTGTTTCCCGATCTGGAGGCAAGCTAGGTAACTCGGTGGGGAACACATCCAGGAATTCCCTAATCACAGGAATGTCCTGCATATTTAGCTCAGCTCAGGTATCAATGATGTGGGCCAAATAGGCCTACATCTACCCTGCATCAATCTCAATGCACTTATAAAGGATATCATCCTGGTTGGCACTGCTTGACTAATTCCTCTAAATACTGCCTTCGGCTGACCAGGAGATTCTAGTACTACCTCTTTGGTATAGCAATTCATGACAGCCCTATGTGCAGTGAGCCAATCCATACCTAAGATGATATCTATCTCTCTCAGCTGTATTATAATAAGGTTTGCCTCCAATATTGCTTGATCAATCCGAATCAAGCATCCCTTACAAACCTCTCCTATAACTATAGTATTGCCTATTGACGTACTCACCTCTAATCCATACTGTAGTAGCTCCCTATCACAATGCAACCTAGATGCCAGATGCAGTGTGATAAAGGAATATGTAGATCCTGGATCTAGCAATGCAAATGCTTCAAAGTCATAAATAAGAAGAGCACCTATAACGACATCCTGAGAGTCCTGAGCCTCTTGCCTAGTCATAGTATAGACTTGAGCCTAGGATTGCGGCCGGCTGCTCCACACCTCAGTCCTTATAGAAGGACTCCTATAGCTCACTCTGCCTTTGCCATGGCTCCTCTATCTAGACCCATTACCTCGGCTCTGCTTGACCGTAGCATCACTCCTAGATCTCCCACTTATACTAGACTGATCTCCCAAAGTAGCAGGACAATCTCTAATCTGGTGATCAAAAGAGCTGCACCTAAGGCAAACTCTATACAGTTTCCAGCACTCTCCGCTGTGCCTCTTCCCACAATACTCACACAGGGGCAACTGACTCTACACTGTACCTCTTCCGCTGCCTGATTATACAAAGCCACCCCTCTGCCTGGATCCAGCTGGTGGTCTGAAAGCTTTGTTCTGGCGCTTACTGAATCTCCTACCAGAACCACTCTGACTCTCACTAGACCTCTTCATACTGGACCCTTGCCTAGTCTTTGCTTGTCTCTCTCTCAGTAGCTGCTCAATTTTGATAGAAGCGGCTCTTAACTTAGTGAAACTACTCAGGTTTGAAATTGCCAACCTTGTTTTGATCTCCACTTTGAGTCTATCCTCAAACCTCCTACACTTGTCCTCTTCGGTAGGGATCATAGCAGTGGCATAGCCCATCAACTCGTTGAACTTGATCTTATATTTTGCCACTAACATCCTACCCTGCTTCAAATCCAAGAACTCCTTTATCTTCCGATCCAAAAAGAACTTGGGCATGTAGTTTTCTTTGAAAACCCTTAGGAAGTCTTCCCACTTCAGGTGGCAAGGCCTGGTGGTACTGCCTGGGATAGTTTTCCACCACTGGTAAGCTGGGACCTGCAGTAATGACACTGCGTAGTTGAACCTCTCGTCCGGGTCGTAGTCCATTTGATCAAAAACCTTTTCTGTCCTTTCTAACCATGCTTCGGCCTCAGTAGGGTCTGTGCTGTCATAGAAATCCACAGCTCCTTAGTTTCGTAGCCTATCATATCTCCTCTTCTTTCTCTCGGGAACTTTAGGAGGCATTTCCTCAGATCGAGGTACTTAGGACTCCCTAATGGCTCCTATCGATTCTAGGTAAGCTGGTTCCCCCATTTGATCACTTAGAGCAGATGACCTATAATAAACAATAACTTTAATCATTATCTACATTTCTCATGATATTGCATGCTTAACATTCCTAGATATTCCTATGGATGCCAAACCATACTATGATACTGTTGGACACCGTTTCCGGAGCCTAACCCCAGAACCATAAAATGTGAGCGTATTCCAATGAAATCTCCTTAACCATTATCGGTTCATCTTCATGCTCTGATACCATAACTGTTGGACCTCGTTTTCGAAGCTCAACCATCTTGCTCGAATGCCATGAGATTATGAAACTTGAAGTTTGGGCTTAGCGGAAGACTTTGGATTTGAAGTTAAAACCTTTAGGAAGCAAGGCGGGCTTCGTCGCAGCAAACTCTATGTTTCACCGCGGCAAAAGGTTGGGAGCGTTTGCACTGGCCTTTCATCACAATGAAGTTCCAAGAAGGGCCCGTGCAAGCGCTCCAAACCTTTTGCCTCGGTGAAGCCTGCCTTGCTTCCTAAGGGTTTTAACTTCAAATCCAAAGTCTTCCGTTAAGCCCAAACTTCAAGTTTCATGATCTCATGGCATCTGAGCAACATAGTTGGGCTTCGGAAACGGAGTCCAACAGTTGTGGTATTAGAGCATTAAGATGAGCCGAAAAAAGTTAAGGAGATTTCATTGGAATACGCTCACGTTTTATGGTTCCGAGATTGGGCTCCAAAAACGGGGTCCAACAGATACCACCCACTATAGCGGCCCCTTACCCTAAGGTACATACCGGGACACCCTAAGGACATTCCAGTACATAACCTATGATAATGGCGCGCTATGATTAATCACAACATTCACTTTACATGGCATAATATATCTTTATTCTCTTATGAATGTCATTCAGAAATTCACAATATTTTAAAACCTAAAATTTTCTCATTTTATTTCATAAAAGCCGAAGGTCTACAATATGTCTTTCAACATTCCCTACATGTACATCATCATAGCCTAATACAAAATTGCTACATGAAAGACAAAATACACAAAATCTATCTAATCTGTCCAAAACCCAGCTGACCGACCTTTAAGCCATGACTTCTTTTCCCAAATCACAAGTCTACACTGCTTGTAGCGTCTCTCAGTAAGTAAGGTCGTCCCTCAGTCTTGAAAAGTCAATGTTGCAATTTTGGTGAGTTTTGCGAACTCAATGAGGTAATCATCATCGATGGTTCACTCAATTCATGCATCACGTCATTACATATAACATATATTTCACAACTTTGCATAATTGATCACATATCACATTCTCACTCAAGAGTAGACAATTTTGCATTTCAATCAGTCAAACATTCTTAATAAAATGCATATGAAATGCTCATGTGACTCCTTGTCAATTATTATGTTGTTGTGACCAAGTACCTAACTATCTCGTATCTATTGTGGATAACGGGCTCATTCATACTGTCCCTTATCCGTTAGGGATATAGGTCTCATTTTACATAGTGAACCTTTGGCTCTTAATCACATTTGTAGCTTTAAGCTTGTTTTCGGTGGCTATTCAAATCACAACTCTCATTATCTGATCATACATTCATACATGGAATGCATCTCTCATTATCAATCATGACATGAAACATTTAGTTCGTCACATTCACATATAAGTAGTACTTCAATATCTCATTCATATATCATAATCATAGAACCTTCATTGTCCGAAATCAAAACAATCAATTCACATTCATTCAATAATTCAAACATAATATAAAGCAAACAATTAATTGAGTGAGACAGTCTAGGTTACTCACAAGCCGCTCCCGAAGCTAATGTCTGGAAGTTCTGGCAACGTCTAGAGGTTGACGTTCCAGTTGCACCTCTATAACAAGCAATATACACATATCACAATTTGCACAATTATAAGTGTTTAATAATGCATATGTACGCAACGAAATATGTACAATGCGTGTTCATGACAATCCCGGGTATTTTTCCATTATCCTTGTCACATAATCCATTCTATCTCAAAACTCACCTAAGTATAATTTATACTTAGGTTTATATCTCAATAAAACCATTGAAATCACAATTCATAACTCATTGTGTAACACCCCACTCCCGCATGACCCGAACCCGACATCGACGATGATATCCGAGTCCGTGCTCTGTGAGGGTGGCGTGCTACACATTGCATTACTTTTATATTTTTTTTCCTAAAACTGAATTTCGAGTTTATTGTTCTTATATTGAAATAGTACACTATACTCAATTTCCATCCAGCAATTGAAAGTCTTAAAGACTGTATCAAAATTAGACTTCTTCATGTAATTTGTAGCCCTATTTCTCTAGTTTACTCCAAATCAAAAATCATCTCATTTGGAGGACTAAAGATCAAGATATAACCAAAATACCCAAGCATGTTCAATGAAATCACACCAGTTCATACTATTTCAACAGATTCCCTCATTTTCCTTCCATCAAACTTTTTCAAATCAATTTATAATGCTACCAATTTTTATGTAGATATAAAAAATTGTGTTAGGAATTTATTGATTCAATAATCACTTCATTTGGAGGTCGGATGGTGAAGTTATGGCCAAAAGAATCAAACATGATTATGTCCTCAATCATATTGTACCTATTTTGGAAGATTTAACATAACTTTCACTAGAGTTATCGGATTAATGTTGTCTTAAAACGGTTTCGAAGAGAACTTCTAGATCTAAAACTTTCATGAAGACTACAAAGAGAGGATTTGCCATTTGGAGGGTCAAAATATGGACCGTGTGGAGTTACACAGGCAGACCATGTACCTTTTGAGTCTGATGGTCTTTTTGCATTTGGAATACACGGACAGTATTGATTTACACAGCCTGACCATGTATCCTTCGAATTTTTACTCAATTCTTCTTCTCCAAAACATCTCCAATGGATCCTACACCCATTCTAACATCACTTTCACTCATAATCTTCCTAAACTCACCTCTTCTAATGTAATATCACTTCATAACAACTCAAACACCAATTATATTTCATTAAACTCTCGACTCTCAACTCTCAACACATTTGATTCATCATCTCAAATGAGTAAAATTTTCAAATATACCTAATTTCAACTTAACATCATCCATACATAATTCGTATTCCCTACTTGATCATAAACACTCAAAATATAACCCATTCTCATACATTTATAATAGAACATAACATATACATTCATCCAACAGTGTACTTGCCAGTTCTCAATTTATGTCAAATTTTGGGACTCTTAAAGACAGAATTTAAATTCGATGTCTTCATGAAAAATGTAGCCATATGTCTCTAATTTAATCCAAACTAAGAATCATATCATTTTGATAACTAGAGAAAAAGTCATGGCTAAAACACAGAAGCATATTCAGAGATCATGTTGTTGTTACATTTTCCAGATCAACTACCAATTTTGTTTTCAAATCTTAACCTAACACAACTCATACAAAGGTCACATTTTCTACTTCCTCTACTCCTCATTCTCAATTCCATTTCAACTCATTTCTACACTCATCCATTAATACAAACAGGTCATAAAGGCTTTTCTATACTCATCAACTTCCAATTCTCATTAAAAAATTCTTTTTACAACCAATCCATCTTAAAAACATATGTAGCATAACTCATAGTTTCTTACTCATCATATACAACATCAATCATCCATAAAACAACTCATAACCCATTATTTAGCATTTAGATGAAACAAAACATCAATATACCTATATGTTCTTTTCTTCACCAACTTTCTAGCATATACAAAACTCCTTGTCATGATCATTCAACCTCTAAAACATCTCTATAACTCATCAATAAAATCAAAAAATTTCCATACTCTTCATCATTCACGATACACACACACAAAAAATACCATTTCATGTCATTAACCTCTAACTATCATTGTAAATGCTTCATTTAACAAAACCTATGATATTTAACAAGCTACTTACTTGATTTAGCTTTCAATTCTTCACACTCTTCAAGAATCTCAAAAATCCCTAACTTCACATACAACCCAGGATCATCACCATCTTGAAGGTTGGATGGTTTGGGTCTTTAGTGAGAATGAAAGAGTGAGCAAGGTGAAAGAGTAGCAATTGGAAGATGAGTGGCTAGGTTTAATGTGAATGGAAATTTGAAGGATTAAAACTCTTGAAGAAGAGGAAGAAGAGAAGCTACGAAAATGAAGAAGGAACCAAAATAAAACACCCATAACCTTTTAAGAGAGAAGCATCGTGAATGAACAAAACAAAGGGGGGTGTCTTTCAATTAAAATAATAACTTAGGACATGGTTTGGCAAGTGACACATGTCATTTACCACATGTCCCATTTCTAAAGCATTAGACTAGGTTCTTTTATTTAACTAGTCCAATCAATTTCAATTTCTACTCCAATTGTCTCCCAATTTTCAATGGCACTTGTCAATAAATCCTAAAGTCATTTATCAAAATTCCCATTGCCATTGGACAGTAATTTCTACTACCATTTATCAATTGTCTTGCCACTTGACATTTTTCCTAGTCCAAAATTACTCAAAAAATTCAGGAATTTTCCTAAAATTCACCAAAAATTCTAAATTGCTGAATATACTCTCCAAATTAATTTTCAACATATAACAACCACAATTCTCAATATAATCACATTTATAACCAATTATACCTGAAAATTGTCAATGAATGCATATATAATTATTTTTATGTGCAAAGATTCAATATTCATGTATATGTGCGTATCATGTAATGCAGAAGCATGAACTGTGTTTTCGAATCTCTCTATATATCTCACATATTTACTATTTTAGCCTTAACATGAGTAACGGGATGTTACAACTTGTATGATTGAATTGGCCCTAAATTTTGGAGGGAAGTTGATAAGTGCTTAACTGATTATGAAATTATTCCATAACACTTAGAGATTAATGACATGAAATTGCTCAAAATACTCACTTTGACTCATATGTGATTTTAGGCACAATTCGGAAGCAAAGAAGTTAAAATGAGTCGAAAGCATGATATTTGGGTCATTTCCTGAAGATTAATACTCACTTGTCTTCAGGGAGTAAGAAGAAGAAAATTAGAGCAAGAGAAGACAAGAAAAATGAAAACACAAAGAAGAAGAATTAAAGTTGCTCATGGCATATAGGTTGAAAAATCGAGAACTAGAAAATTTGTGCATGCCATGCATGTTTTAATGTGAATTTAAATGAGTAATGGCGGGATTATGGACGAATGTGGTAGTAACAATTGAATCCAAATCATGTAGTATGCAGCATCTAGAAAGCAAGTAACATGTGTGTTTTTTATGCAACAAATCACCAATACGGCAGTGCATAAGCCAGTAGCTAGAAGGGAAGGAAAAACGACGCATAGCTGGGAGGCAAGGAGTAGCAAATGTAGCGTAGCACTGTCAAAGGAAAGAAGAGCAAAACACAACAAAGGCAGGAGTGAAACGCTATAGGAGAAACGATGTAGCAGCTGGGAAGCAAGGGCAGCACACTTAAATGTAGACAATGTCTGCGTGAATAATGGCGAGGGTTTTAAATAAGTTAATAGTAGGTTGGAGTAGAAACTAATTAGAGAAATAGAGAGTAGCGAGAGGGAGGCAGTGACTTTCAACTGAAGCAATTTGAGTGTAAAATCGGTGTTTTCAGTTGAAGGAGTTCGGGAACTTCAGGAAATTTAGGAGAGCACGAAGATGGAGGTAAGCTCTCCACCATGAGGAGACCCATAGAGGGGTAGCTTCCTGAAGTTGGTTTGGAGGTCACATCGACACCAATGACTCAATTAAGCACTCTTTCTTTGTTTTAGTTGTTTCTATCTCTCTTTAGAAATTCATTGTGTTATTCTATGTTAATTGATTTGGGTTTTGTATAAGGATAATTATATTCTTGTTATTGTTCGATTATTTGTGTATGAACCCAATGGGTATTATGAAAGGATGATTTAAATGCATTCATTGGATCGTTTATTTACAAACCTGTTGCTAGAATTTTGATATAATTCATAATTGTTATATTTGAAATTCATGTGTAGCGACTAATGATTTGTAATAATTAGGGATAACATAACCTAGGTTAAATAACACATCGTATATAGTTGTTTCCTTGATTAACCAGTTTTCCTAGTTCTTAATGCTACTGCCTAATTGAATCTAGATATCGTATCCTAGGTTATTCAGTAGTTAGATTTAGTTAACGATCGTATCTTGATTAAACATTACTAAGAACATTACCTAAGGGAAAATTCGGGTTAATTATTAACCCACGATTAATAATCTCTAGGAGAGTTTTGAGAACAACAAATCATGGAAAAATGTTTAATTAGATTGTAGGCCGAGATTGAATCAAAGAACCGGATTCCTAATGAATTCACCACTTTCTTCTTTTTTCGTATGTTTTCTTTAATTTGTTTTCATTAGGTTAGTTTTATTTTATTCTCTTATTTCTAAAACCAAAACCCCTCAAAACCTAAACACCTATTATTTTCGTTTCAATAACCTTACACACAGACTCACCACTGCTACAGTAGTAGGTCTAGTTCATTTTGATTAGCGTTACAACACGTTGTCAATTTTGGAGTTGTTATCAGGGAGTGCGATGTTTTATTTTTTGTTTGTGATTGTAATTGGTGTTTTGTATATATTTGTTCATAATTAGTTTATTTTGTATTTATTTCTTGGTATTTTCATTTTCTGTTTAACGTTTGCATGTAAAAAAATTGACATAGATAGAAGTAATTTCTTTTATAACTCTTATTCTCAATCCTATAACCAAATTTGGATTGATCAAACTAACTTTTGTTATGGATGGGATAACTATAAGAATTACTTCTATGATAGTTTACAGGACAAACAACAATTCCTATACAGAACAGAAGCTTCCTATCATGACTTTAGTCCATCCTTGGAAGAGTTGATTAATATTATGAACACTAATAATGTTGGACCCCGAACTTTTCTTAGAAGTTAGAACTATTAAATGAGAAATTTTTGAATTTGAAATGATGGACAAAAGTAAAGTAGTAAATGAGAAATGTGGATAGATTCATTTTTTGCTTTGGCTTGGTGGGTAAGAGATTTAAAAATGGGAAGAATTAAGGTGAAAGTTAGAAGTAAAATGAAAGGAAAATATATCTTCAGAGTGGGTTTCTGGACAAGTTCGCCGTGGCGAACTTCTGACTTCGCTGCGCTTAACTCTATTTTTCCTGCACGGACATGCTTTGGTATTTTGGGCATAACTTTTTCTATAGATGTCCAAATTGAATGATTTTGGTGTCATTAGAAACTTAAGACAATGGGGAACATTTTTCTAGAAGAAAGTGTTGTGTCAGAATGTTCAAGGGTATTTTTGGCAAGACATTTAAGTATAAAAGACATAAGGCATAAATGGAAGGGAAAATGGGACAATTCTCAATCATTAAGGGTATAATTGGAAGA
>JAOTAX010000006.1:13127705-13139147 GCA_025629825.1 Erythroxylum guanchezii | reverse complement strand
TGATGAAGGGGAGCTTCTTAAGGATCCTACTTTATATCGTAAGTTGGTTGGTAGTCTTATTTATTTGACCATCACTTGACCAGACATCTCTTATGCTGTTCATACAGTTAGTAAGTTCATGCAATCTCCTCGACAGTTTTTAGCATACACAAAATCCTTTGCATTAATAGTAGGGTACATAGTTTTGGTGGTTTTCTAATTTAGGAAGACTCCTTATTAGGAAAGATCTCTAATATAGCTAGATATTACATCTAAGAATAATCTCTAAGAGTAATCCTTTAATTACGGGATTATCTACAATTACGGGATTGTCTACAAAATGCAGTACACCCAAGCACTTTAAGAGGGAGATCATGTGATAATCGAGATGAAGGAAAACATTAACAATTAAGAGGTTTGAAATTTTTGAGTTTTTGAAGGTATCCTATTGATCAAATATGTAGGTGTTAGGATAGCCTCACCCCATAAGTACTTGGTAGTATTAGTCGAAAACATTAGAGATCTTGCAATTTCTACTAGATGTTTTTTTTCCCCTGTTATTCCATTTTGTTGTGGGGTGTCAGTACATGAACTTTGATGAACAATACCTTTTTTAACCCAAAAAATACCTTAAAATCTTTTTAAAGTATTCTTTTCCTTTATCTCTTCTAAAAACTTGAATTTTAGTTTGAAACTGTGTTTGGATCATGTTATAAAAATTTTGAAACACCCTCTTAACATTTGACTTCTCAATTGAGTACAAATAACCAATTGATTCTAGTGTAGTCATCAATAAAAGTTATGAACCATCATTTTCCGGTTATTGTTTTTATTCTCGAAGGTCCCCAAATATCACTATGGATTATAGCAAAGGGTTTTGTGGCCTTATAAGATTGTGTTGGGAAAGATGCTTGATGATGTTTAGAAATTTGACAAATTTCACACTGAAATGAAGATAGATCTTTATTTGTAAAATTTTTTTTGAAACAAATGTCTCATATAGTGAAAACTTGGATGTCCAAATCCAAAATGCCATAACATAATTTTATTTTCACGAAGTATTGAAATAGAATTAATACAAGTTCATTGGGATTGCTTGTTTGAGTCATATCCATTTTCGAAGAAATAGGGACCTCCGACTTGTTTAGCATTGCCAATCATCTTCCCCATGTTCAAATCTTGGAATTGACAACCATATGAAGAAAAATTAACTCAACAAGTTTGGTTAATTGTTATTTTACTGATTGACAACAAGTTGCAGGATAATTTAGGAACATGAAGAACATTATAGAGTGTAAGATCAGGGGAAAGAACAATTGATCCTTTCCCAGCTATTGCTGAGTAGGAACCATCTACTATTTTTACTCTTTGATTTCCTGCACAAGGACTGTAGGAAGAAAGCAATAAAGAGGACCTAGTCATATGATCTATTACCCTATAATTAATTGTCTAAGAATGATCTGAATTGACACTAAAACAAAAGGCAACTAGATAATTACTTTTTTAAGCTAAACAACAGGTAGGATTTGGACTAGAGAAATTTTGAGACTTAAAAATTTTACAAATTTGCTCTACCTTTTCCTTTGTGAAAGGCTACGTGCTAAAAGACATGTCAAGCCCGGATTCAAGTGTTTATATTATAGAAATAATCAGCTAAAAGGCTGCATGCTATAACAGGAACTCCCAAATAGCTGAAGGTATGCGAGACTGTAGCAAAAGCAGTGAGTCTTCTTATATCCTTCGAATTCCTTACATTTGTAGATAGAAAGAGGTTGCTTTTGCTTGGGTTATGCTTGAGGTCAAACCATTGAGCAAAGAGGCTGAGAGTATGCAACATAATGTTGATAGAGAAAACACTTGTAAAAGATCATCTGCATATATATGATGGGTGAGATTGATTTCTTTACATTGATGATGATGTTTGAATCCACCATTGGAAGCTATGAGCTTCGTTAAAAGTTTGAAAAACCTTCCATAACCAAAGTGAACAAATACAGAGATAAAGGGTCTCCCTGTTGAATGCCTTTAGCTAGTTTGAAAGGTTTGGAAGGAATGCCATTGACAAGGACACTCAAAGATGAGGTTTGGATGCAAGTCATGATCCATTGGACTAGTTGATGAGGAAGTTGGATAGCTTCAAGACAAATTTGGATGAATTCCCAGCTAATAGTATCAAAAGCTTTAAAGAAATCAATTTTCATTAAGCAACTTTTGCTTTTTTGACCTGAATTATAGTCTTTCATTAGTTCTTGAACCAATAGAATAGGATCACGAATATTTCTGGCAAGCATAAAAGCACCTTGAGCTGGGTCGATAATGTTTGACAGGGCCAGTTTAAGTCTCTCAGCCAGAATCTTCGAGATCACCTTGTATATAGTATTACAACAGGAGATTGATCGAAAGTTGCTTATGATAGGTCTATGCTTCTTAGGGACTAAACAGAGGTAAGTATGATTGATTTCCTGCAAGAGTTTGGCTGACTTGAAGAACTCCTCTACTGTCTCTATGAATAACTGACTAGTAATGTTCCATGTCTGTTGAAAGAACAAAGCCGTGAAGCCATCGGGTCCAGGGGATTTAGAAAGGTGCAAATTGAATAAAACTCTTTTAAAATCGTGAGCTGTGACAGGTGAAGTGACAGCGACAATGGTATCCTGCTCAAGGTTGTATTCAGATAGGCTACGTGCATGGGAGCTTGGTGAAATAGTAATTTGTGCCCATTAATTCCATGAAATACTGCCGACCTAAGTCCATGAGGCTGGTTTGATCAGTTTGTTCTCTCCCATTACCGTCAAGAAAGCGAGGGAATTTGATTGATATTCCTATGAACAAGGAATGAGGAGTGGAAGTATTTAGTATTAGAATGTCCTTCCTCAACCAGTGTAATCTCCTTCCTCAAGATTATGAGGATTCATATAACATATTTGTTGGGCAATGGTAAGCTTTTCTTTCAAGGTATGCAGGCTAGGTTGCCTACCGATCAGAAAATGTTTAATAGCAGCCTTGACACATCTTAACTTATACATGAACTGATATGATTTGTAACCAGTAACATCAGTGTGCCAACAAGTGTTAACAAGATCAGAAAAAACCCACCATATTAGTTATAGCATTGAAGAATCAGAATGGAACTCCCATAGTCTTGAAATCAGAGAATCGCTGAATTAGCATATGTGAGTAATCAGACATTGTGCACAAATGAAGTAGGGAACTGATTTATCCAGAGTGTTCACAATCTGTCAAGTTTCTTTCTCACAGGAAGGCTACCGTTTTGATTATTAGACCAAGTAAGCAACCGACCTGTAGATTGGAGATCAACCAGATCCATTTGTAACAAAAAACTAGAGAGCTCCTTAGTAAGTCCAGTATGATATCTCCGACTACTCTCCAATTCTGCTGAAGTGAGTGAGTAGTTAAAATCGCCAGCCACAAGCGACAGATTTTGCATGTTTTGTTGTAAAAGTTGCATCTCAGTCCATAGTTTTCTTCTTTGAAAGCTAAAATTCGAGGCATACGCAAGAGTAAGATCAAACCCCTTATTCAGTCGTCTCATGTGACAGTGGAAATGCATCAAATGGTTAGATTCTTCACTCCAATCAGATCTGCATTAAAATGGCATATCATTCTTCCATTGCAATGTGAGCTGTGGTTTGGAAAGTTGGAATTGAGTTCAAAACGTTAATAGAATGTTTTTTCTCATCTCTCCTTGAGGTGAAGACTCCTCTTCAATATATGCATAACTTATTAATGAAGCATCATTTGTTTTTTTCACAGTTCTCCTTGAGTTGAAGACTCCTCTTCAATATATGCATATCTTATTAACGAAGCATCATACTTCATAATGATTATCATAATCATCCTAAACAACAATAGCATTGCCAATATCATATAGGCATTCATAATATCAATATCCATATAAACATGTCATATCCAAAAACCTTTATAACATAGCATAATAAGCACCATATGGTAGCATCGATGATAAAATCATGAGTATTATATGGTAGCATAACATTCATAAGGCAGCATGAATAATAAAATCATGAGCATTATATGGTAGCGTAACATTCATACTAAGGGAGGTGAAGAAGTTTTGATGATCTGGGATTAACCTTGCTTTGACATATAATAGTAAGAACCAATTACATAAGGAAGGTTGATCTCCTAGTTGAAACACACGAAAAAAATTACTGGAATTACTGGAATTGTATGGAGAATTTCCAGCAATCAAGGCTGGATGAAAAATGGCAGTTATTGATCTGAAACTGAAGGTCAGATCAGAAGAGGATGAAACTTGCAGTCGAACTGATCTCCTTGTGGCTCTGATACCATGTCAGTAAACTACAAAGAATTTTTGGTAGAGAGACTGCATTCATTCACCCAATACAACAGTGGTTATTCCCCTTTTTAAATGTACACGGTTCACCAAAGCAGAAATAACTGCTTTGGTAAGTGCCTCTAATAAAAACAGAAATAACTGCTTTGGTAATTGTCTCTAATAACTGCCACCCCTATTTATAGTTACTGAAATAATAACTATTTCTAATAACTATCTATCTCCCTTATCAATTAAGGGAGAATATTCTGAATTAATATTTAATTATTTTAACAAATATTATGTGCTATTTCACATATCGTTAATAGTGTTCTTTCTTAAGAGTACAAACTAGAATGTGTACAACCTATTTGCTATTCATTCATTCTTGGTTTGAATGTGAACTTTTGTGTGGCATGATCCTTTTATTGTACCTTTAGATACCTAGCGGGAACCCCTTTCTAATTTTTAGGACCTACAATAATCGATTGATGAAGAATTGGGTGTTTCCTATCAATAATTGTAACTTTGACGGTTTATCAATTGTTATGTGATTGATTGTATAACACCTTTTATATCTGAGAAAAATGAACGCAACTCATTTAAACATTTCTCAATAATATCTCAATTAGGTAATGAATTATAATCATAGGTCAGTTAATAAGTTTAAATCAAATCAAACAACTAAGGGAAGAGAGATAGAACAAATACTGATTTTATAGAGGCTCGGTTGGTGCAGACTTATGTCCATTTCCGAAGTCATGCTTGAGACTTGCATCCATTATTAAATCTCATTTACTGTTGGAGGTCAAAACGCAGCTACTTTTCTCAAGAGTTTTACAAGAGCTTGTAAAAGAAGTCACACTACTCGCCCTTGAAAGCTTTCACAAACTCAATCTATTGAAAGCTTTCATAAACACTCAATCTAATCACTCTTACAAAGAGTATCATAATAGCTAAATCTCAACACAATTCTCAATTAACAAGAACTTGAATTAATCTTTTCACATATTACTTCCACTTCTCTTCCTATTGTTCTTTTATTCAGAAGGTCCTATTTGTGCTTGTAGAGTTTCAACTAACCATTAGGGTCGATAGTTCTTTCAACATAGGAAAAATTTGCTGTTAGCATGAGGTGGTTGATTTTTTGGCCTCCAAGCTTGTCAAATGACTAGGTCGGTTGGTCGGTCTGGCTTCTCAGGGCTGCCATCCTTATTCTCCATTTTCTTCTCTCAATTGACTACTCTAATTTCATTTCAACTTAATCTTTTCCGAATCATCTATAACATTTAAAACTTGTTCTGCACTTGAATTCTCAATCATTTAAACAATTTCATCTTGGCTTTACCGATCTTTTTCTCAATTTTTATTTTATCTGCATGCTAGCATATGGATTGATAGTAAATATTTTACAGTTATCAAAATTTGGATTAAAACTTCTTTTTCCAACGCTTCAATAGGAAATGAAGGCTTTTTCTCTTGTATTTAGAGTACAAGTCAGTCTTGTATTTAAATGGGACATTGACTTTTTGTATGGAATAAAATCAGGGCAAATGCAAGATAGCCAAATGCAGTGTGCTAACCGCTAAGAATGTTTTCATTGTGAATGTTAGGTTTTTTTTTCATTTACTGTAGTATTTTGGTGTATGACTGTATCTTTTCTTATTTTCAGCTATTGTCTAAGTGCATTGCCGAAATCATTTGATGATCATGTGATTTGGTTGTGTGAAGACTGTGAATCAAAGCACATACAAACTTCCTTGCTTGAGAGATCTAGCCCCCTCGTGGTTAGGGAAAGTTGCTGTGAGAGTTTGAAAACTGTCCAGCCGAATAAGGTCAATCCTTCCAAAAGGTTCAAGCAGAAATGTAAGAGGATAAATTTCAGTAGTCAGTCATGCTCTAAGAATGGTGACAAAGATTACAAGCTTGGAGACAAAAATCAATTTTGCAAGTTTAGCTATGGTGAAGCAAACCAATCTTTTGAAAGTAAAAGCTCTATACCAGCTTTTCAAGACTTTCAAAAGCTTGATGTGGAATACTGCAATAATGGTGATAATAATCAGAAGCTAACACGTAGTGGATCAGAAATTCCCAGTATTCAAGAAACGGATACTTCTAAAACCAAAAACTCTCAAACGTATATTTGTCACTCTCAGCCCCTTCAGGTGAATCATTCAGATGGTGGAAAAGATAAGAAGCTTGGAAGACAGGGTAGATTAGACACTTGCACCTTCAGTAAAGCTGTTGAATCTCATCAATCTGATAATTCACAACTTCCTAATTGTGACCTTTGGTCTCTTGAGAGTGATGAGCGTGGCAATGGAGTGAACATTTGCAAACATGGGGAACTTGATGAAATTGAGAGCTTCGACAAAGAGGCTGACTCTCTTGAAACCAAGAAAATGCAACTCTCCACCTTTGATTTGCAACCTTCAGACATTGACAAGGCTGAATCTCACAAAACTGAACGTAATCGATTGGATTTTCTGGTTGGGGAACAAAGTTGTTATGTCTTTGCACAGCCAATAAAAGATCCAATTTGGAGGTAAATCTTCTCTCCAAAATTTTTTTATCCTTTCTTTTTATTCCTCAGACTTCCAGCGATTAATATTATTATAGGAAAAGGCAGCGTCTTAGTCAGTTTTGCTATTTGACAGGGGAAAATTAAGTATCTTAAATTCCAAATTTGCTACTGTTGAGGGACTTCTTGGCCATTTGTCTACTATGGCATGCTCTAGAGCTTGTGAGGAGGCAAAATCACTGCCAGAATCAATTCCAGTCGAGTTGGTATCTATGGCTTCTGTGTGGCCTAAAAGCTTTAATAAGTTTGGACCAACTCAAGAAAGTATTGCTCTCTACTTCTTTCCTCTATACGAGAGGTACAAATTCAAAGAGTTTTCTATTATTCTCATTAATTGATTTTGGTTCCTGTTACAAACGGATTACTTCTTGGTACAGAGATGAAAAGGCCTTTGATGGTCTAGTACATCACATGATTTTCGAAGAGTTAGCCATGAGAACTGTGGTTAAAAATGCAGAAATGTTGATTTTCACTTCAAACATACTGCCAAAGGAGCATTGGAGTGAGGCCTCATGTTTTATTTATAGTTCCATTACCCCTATATGTGCAAAATTTGGTAAGTTTTAACATTTCTTCATTCCGAAATTAACTCCGCAGGATTTCAAGTAAAATTTTATTTGTGGAGCGTGTTTAGGAGAAAGCAACCTTCACTTGCAGATGTTGACGCAATTCCCTTGGAATATAAAGATAGCACGAACGGCATTACGTGTCGTGGACACAATCCTGTTAGTACTTTGAGCAATTGTAGTAATAGCTGCGCTAGTCCATCTTGAATATACGCTTGAGTGATGTGTGGACCAAGCCCCGTTTTAATTCTCTTATGTGGAACTCTGTCATCTAGTGATTACATATTAGGGAAACGCAAGCATGATTGTAAGCAGTGCACTACTCAATTTTTGTCAATTAGAAACCTGCAGGTCTTGTTTACTGTGTTTTTTCGTGGCACATGAATGAGTCTTGGTATAGATTGGGGATTTGAGCACCCGTAATAACTATCCGATGCCGGCAGATTCTCAATTTTGATGATACGAATCTGGAATATTAATTCCCAACTCAAATTCATTTCATTATGATGCATTTATAAATTCATACAAAATTTTCCTGTATGTTTCCAGTTTAAGAGTTTTGATTCTTTTTGTGAAAGGTTATATATTGAAAAGAAAAATTCTATGTGATGTCATTAATAAAATTTAATTTATTGATTATTTATATATATCATTACTTAATATAAAATATAAAATATTATTTCTCCCTAGTTCTTGCTCTCCTAGAGCTTAAACGTCCTCCATTCTCTAAAGCCTTGAGCTTAAACGTCCTCTCAAAGCCCCTCAAAATTGCATCTTGTAATGGTCAGCTATGTTGTCTGTCAAGGTGTAAAATTGTTTATTTATATTAATATTTGAGTTATTATTCATGTTGAGTATCATAACTTGTAGCGGTTAGCATTGCCCCCCATCTTGTTATGATATTCAGTAATTGTTCTCATTTACTCTTGTTTGCTTTAATTTGTATTAATATTTGTCTTTATTTGCTTTATTTACTATTTTCTTAATGCTTTATTCTTGTTAATATTTGACAAAGCTAACTCATAAAAAGACTGAGTGGAGACCTTTCTAGGTTAGAAGAACAACATTTAGAACGCCTATAACATGTCCATAATAATAACAATTTTTTGCAAACCAACTTAGGCATGAGATTAGAACCAATCAGATCTTGAAGAGAGTCCGTAGAAAGGTTCTAAAATGACAAAAAGCCAATTTAGAGATCCTAGGTAGATCTTAAGGGCTCTAAGGATAATTAAGGATAAAACCTTAAGTTTTCAAATGATCCACCATAATCACAGTCAAAGGCTCACTTTAAAGAAAAGGAAAAGCTCACTTTTTCAAAGAGGTTTCAAGGCTAAAAATGGGAAAGTTATAAGTAAATATTTAAGGTCTACTTAGGATCTCCAATTTGTTTTGTTTTTTTTCTTTTGAGAACCTTTTTCAAGGACTCTTATTAGTTCTACTCTTATTCCTAAGTTGGTTTGCAAATAAAAAGTTGTCATTATTATAGTCCTATCTTAGGAGTTCTATATCTTGTTGCTCTTCTAATCTAGAAAAGTCTCTAGTTAATATTTTTATGTGTTGCTTTGTCAAATATTGAGATTACATGAGTAAAGCATTAAAAGTACATATTAAATAAAGAAAATATAAGCAAATATTACACAAACTAAAGCAAATGAGAGCAAATGAGAACAAGCATTGAATACCATAACATGATGGGCGGTAATGCCGACCCCTACAAGTTACAGTACTCATCACAAATAATAACTCAAATATTAAAGCAAATAAATAATATTATACTTTGATGGGTGGCAGAGTCAACTGCTACAAGATGCCATAGGCAAATAGAAAGAGCAAATAATAAATATTAAGGAAAAGCATAAAAGTTGACAGAGCTAGTCCACTGCAAGCTGTGCTTAAAAGTAAACAAGTGCGAATAAACTCATGTTAAGGCTAAAATTTCAAACAAATCTTTTTCGGTACATATGAAGCATTATATAAGCTTTAAGGGTTTTGAAGAAGAAACAAAAAGGAAAGGGGGCTCAAATACAAAGAGTTTGCTCAAATAAGGTGGTTGTTATAAATGACAAAGCTTAGTAGGAAGTTTTGGTTTTGAGGGGCAATAAGAAGGCTTTGGGGGCTTTAGGCACTAGGACAAGGCGTTAGAGAAGGAGGGGAGACATCCAAGCTCTTAGAAGAGCAAGAATTAAGGATAACTTGGACAAGAAAGAGACGAAGAAGAAGCTCTGAAGAAGCTCCCATCCTTTATTTTGAACTTCCTCCTAATATAGGCTCTTTGGTCTCCTTTTTTGTCATTTCACATCTTCAAATTGGTCTCCTTTATAAAATTTTCCAGTGGTTATCTTTGGTGTAGACTTTATGTCATTCCAAATAATTTAGATGATTTTTTCCCCTAACGTTGGGCTTGATACAAAAGTACAATAGTTAAGCTCATATTTTACAAAGTATTTGGGCTCATGTTTTTACGAATTGATAAAATTAATCTCTTGGCCTTCTGGCTCAAGTTCTTAGTCTTCATTATTTTCTGAGGTTGTTGTGGACAATTTTGATTTTAGTAGTTACTTTATGATTTCAAAATATTCATCTTCTGTTTTTGTCACTGCCACTAATGTTTGGGATTTTGATTTTTGTTTTAAGAATAAAGTTGGTTCAATTTGTTTTAATAACTGAGAATTTTGGGCTAGCTATTCTTTTACAGCCACATGATGGGCTTTATTTTCTCGTGAATTTGTCCCACCATTTCACCTTAAATTTTCTCGCCACTAGTAGAATATCCAATTGCGAGTCTTGTTCGTAGTCATACTTCCATGCTAAAACTTATGGAATGAAGAATTTTGACACAGACAAGAGGCTTAGAGAGAAAATGTCTTCATAGACTTTCTTTTGGTATTTTTCTTTGAAAGTACAATAAGTCATAATACTTTTTGCAAGAATATCTATAGGATGTTTCGATATTGTTTCTAAGTGGCAGTTTGTCACATTATTCATAAAAAATGTATTGAATAAGGCTTGCTAGTAGTTGTAGTAGGTATAACTAGGAAATATGAAAATTTTATTGTAACTTTAAATTTCTTAGGTTTCCATGGCTCAAGTCCTCACTCCATAAGATGAATCACCTTGTCAATTTTACATGTGGAATACGCAGGAATTGTCTTCTCGGGTTTAACATAATGGTGCTTCATTTTTACAAATTCAGTTTTTTCAAGGATATGCATATAGTAATCTTGGGTTTTAGATAAATCATAAGGTTTATTATGCTATCCTTTTCAGAAAACATTATTGATCACTTTAAAAGGGTTTGGTCATAAAAACATTTTCAATTGTCAAAACATTTTGAAAGTGTTCATTTTTCAATATAGTTGCCTTAAAAAGGTTTTTGTTTTGAATTTGTAAATATTTTGAAAAAATTATCGAAGAAATTTTCTTTGATTTTGGCTCATATAAAACAATTTTGTGGTCACATATTTAGCAACCATTTTTGAAAGTATTTGTTTTTGGGGGCACTAGTCAAGTGAATCTCTCAGAACTATAGTCAACTCTAGAGTTGATGAAAGATGCTTTAAACTCTCAAAAATATCAAATATGTTAGATGAAGTCTCAGCTTGCTTTTTTGGTAGAAAAGTTCCGGTTTTTCTACTTCCAACATCTCTTTCCAAGTTTTTACTGGTTGCTTAGTTATATCCTTTGAAGGGATAGTCTTTGAAGTAGGCGAGCTCACATGGGTAGGAGATGGGGTTACTTGAGTAAGAGATGGGCTCATTTGGCTTTTTAGGCTTTTAGTAGAGGCTCTAGAAGGGGTCTTTGCTCTTAGGATCATGATCTAGATTGCAAAATTCTCAGGTTGGAAATCAAGGATGGAGTTTGCTTCACATTTAATAAATTCAATATCAAAATCAATGATACTCAAAATTGCTTGTCATTTGGAAAATTTTTGTTTTGAAGCAATATTTTGAACATCTCTTAACAAAAATTATTTTATAGATTTGCAATCAATTTGAAGT
>JAOTAX010000006.1:13067856-13077856 GCA_025629825.1 Erythroxylum guanchezii | reverse complement strand
CCACTAGTCACCTATAAAACCAGTCCACATATCAATCATCCAATGGTGCCAAATGTCATTTAAAGTATAGGTGTAGTTATACTAATTTTCATGTACCAACTTCACTTGGCACTTGATATTTTTCCTAGTCCAAATATACATTTAATTACCTTAATCCTCTAGGGGTATTAATTAATTCCAGTTTACTCATTATAATTTACTTGATCAAAAATTCAAGTTATAAGTCTTTCATATTCTAATCATAGCAAAATTCTAACTCCCAGCACACATGTACTTTCATAAACATATATTATTTCAAATAGGGTATATTTTGGGGCCTTACAACTAATCATAGCAAAATTCTAACTCCCATCACACATGTACTTTCATAAACATGTATTATTTCAACTAGGGTATATTTTAGGGCCTTACAAAATGTGAAGCTGGACAGATACTCAGGGAACTTAGGCATGAGGATATTAGCTAGACATTTCCTGATTGAGATAAACATTTTGATTTCTAGCATTATACTATATCCTTAATTTTATCCAAGATAGGTTTATATTTTGACATTTGGCTTCCTAGATGAAATGGGAATTCTCAGGTATGTAAGAGGTAATTGTTGCAACTTAAATTCTTGTTATGCTAGATAACCATTGACTTGGTGGATTGTTCTGTATGATAAGAACTTCCTACTTTTTTCATAATTGATTTTCATCCAAACATTTTGAGACCTGTAACAAAGGTTAAGATAGAGTTATCATCAGCACTTAAAAATAAGAATAGGTCATTTGCAAATCTTAGGTTTATAATTTTCTCCCTTTTACATTTGTTGTGGTATTTGAAACCTGTTGTTCTTTCCACCACCCCTTGCAATAATCTGTTAAGGGTTTCTATAACTAAGGAAAAAGGTAAGGGGAGATTAGGTATCCTTGTCTTAGACCTTTGTAGGTTCTAATTAATTTGGATGGCTCTCTATTCAACATAATATTGAATGAGACTTTTGAGATGCATTGCTTTACCCATTGTGTAAACTTGGTTGGAAATCCAAGTGCTTGTAATATATTTAAGATGAACCTCTACCATAATATTTTATAGGCCTTTTAAAAGTCCACCTTAAGGGCACAACTCTTGCTACTCCTCTTTCTCATGTAATTTTTCAACGGCCCCTGCAATAGGTGAATGTTATCATTAATTTGCTTGCTTGAGATGAATGCTCCCTATTGATGACTCATATAATTAGGTAAGATTCTTTTTAGTCTCTTCATTAGTACCTTTGATATTATCCTGTAGATAAATTTACAACATGTAGTAGGTCTGTAGTGTTGTATTAAGTTAAGTTCTTTTCCGATAGGAACTAAAGTTATAAAAGTCCTATTTATCTCTTTTAGAAGTTTCCCTTATCTAAAAAATTCCGTAGTTTCTTCCATAACAGTACCCCTATTATATTCCATGTAATCTAAAAGAAATACACATTCATCTTATAAGGGTTAGGACTTTTTTTAGGGTTAAAAGACTTCAGACTATTCTTAATTTCTTCTCAAGTGATTAACTGTGAAAGAATATTTACTTCCCTAGTAGTTAATCGAGCTTGCATTATTTCCTTGAGAAGTGGTATTAAGGAAATGCCCATTGTACTTGAGAAGAAAATCTCAATTTCCTTCATGATATGATCTTGCCCTTTAATAATAGAGTACCCAATTTTAAGGGAAGTGATCTTATTTGCATCTGTTCTTAACACTCTCTTTCTGTGAAAATGATTAGTATTCCTTTCTCTCTCTATTAGCCATGTTATCTACGATATTTGCCTCATCATAGACATTTCAAACTCTAGTGCTTGAGTGCAATTTCAGAGAGCCTATTTTCCCTCTCCTGCAGTTCCTCATTTGTAGGATCTTGGTATAAAACATAATGCACTTAGCTTAGATTTTGCTTGGAAAGTCTAGAAGATGGTGTATATTTCCTATTATAATCCTATTTAACCCCTTCAGTTCCTCCTTAATATTCCATAGCTTCATTTGTATTGAAATTGTTTTGTATTCACATATTCATATTGAAGTCCTTTTTTGTTTGTTTTCTCGCAGCCCTCCACTCTGGATAGACAATTGTTGATTCTTAATGGAATCTTCATTGGTTTACTAGATTTCAAAATATGAACAATGTATGGTGAGTGATCAAAAAACAAAGAATTAGGATAGAAAGATATACCGTCTGGGTAGATCTTCATTTACTTCAAGTTCACCACGCTTCTATCCAGCTTCTTTCTTAAATGCCATTTCCTTTTTTGTCTATTGTTATAGGTGTATAAGTTTCCTTCATATGGGATCTCTATTAGTTGAGTATCTTAAATGTACGTTCTAAGATCCTTAGTGAAATTTCTTTCAATACATTTCTTTCACATAACATATATTAGTGTCGATAAGATAAATGTACATTATAAATGAAATTATAATGAGGTTATAATCTTGAGATTCATATTGCATTTATATGTTATCCCTAAATTTTTCTTTGCCATTATTCTATTAATATTGGATAATAATATAGCATAAAAAGACTAGCATACATTATGGTTCTTTCGTATAAATGAATCGATCAATCTTATAAACTAAAGTATGGTGATAAACAAATATGTGAGTGCTTATTAGAGAACAAGTTCACTGAACTAACCTAATATGATAATTTCATTTAGAATATTACTTGTATGTGTATGGAAATTCTCATTATTATGATTGTATATGTGATCTTTTGACTTGAAATCTCTAAAGTATCTCATATAAGTATTGTTATATTTTGATACAAGTTTTGACCTATCCTTATCAAGGATAGCTAAATCTATACTCATTGGATATAACACGAACTATATACAGATTCTTAAATTATCAACATAAGGTTCATCACTTTGAAACGATTAAGGAGAATGTTCCGATATTCTTGATTAGTATTGATTTGAGAAATTTTTGGCTAAAGTGGAATGACACATTGTAAAATAGTATATGAATGTTATTAATAGAATCAATTGCTAATCGTGGAGAACTAACATGATTTGATTCATATAGAGTAGACATTAATTCTATAATTTATAGCTAATTGGAAAATTATGTGATGAAAGGATTTAATTATGCAAAAAAATTCAAGCATAAAAAAGTTAGTCAAAACTACTTCGATATTCCTATATTTAGGTGGTCATGACATAGTGGTATATATGAATCTTAATATGTAGATATAAAATATTTAATTAGAGAAATTACTGATAAATTAAAGAAAATAAAGATAAATTAAAGAAGTTTAATTTCTCTAATACTAAATATGATTTAGAGTTATAATTTATATACATTGTCAACATATTTAGGAAGCTAATGAGTTATACATAAAGAATGGTTGAAGAGAGAAAAAAGGAATTTTAATTAAGTTAGACTAGATTGTAGTGTTTGAGAATGTTTACGAGTATATATAAGAAATTTAATAAATAAGACCAATATGAGATATTAGATCTTATTTAGGCTCAACTGGTATTTAATTAGAATTAATTATATTTATATTTACATTAAGAATTTTCAATTAAATTACTAAAAATTCTAAACCTTATTATAAATAGGTTTATACTCTAAATGATTTGGCAATTCTTTTTTAACCCTGTCTACACCATTTACAAAGTTTTCTTAATATGTTCTATATGGGTATTGTTGGAGGCCAAATATATGTGTGGCTATGAAGGTTATGATGAGCTAAATTTTAGAAATGGTTTGAGGGAAATGATAAGAAAAGCAATAAATATATATAAGAAGGTAATATTTACATTTGTACTTATTATGTTTATGCATTAATCATGCATTTAAAATGATATTAGCTTTAAACATATCAAATTAAAAATTTTGGGTCTATTATACTATGTATGAGATCAAATCTTGCCTCAATTTTCTAAGGACAAGTATAAAGAGTTTCTAAGTTTATGCCCTTATCGTGGGATTAAGAAGTGGCTTATTATTCAAACATTCTACAATAGGATGACATATAACTAAGGTCTTAGTGGATGCTATGTTGGAGGTGCTTTTATGAATAAGAATACAGATGAAACATACTACACGATTATAGCCATGGCTCAAAATCATTACCATGGTCAAGTGAAAGAGTCAATCCAAAGAAGTTTCCAAGTAAGTATGATATTGATCCATTGAATCTTCTCACTACTAAGGTTGACACTTTATCTTAAAAATTTAATCGTACACAAGTGATTCTACGGGAACACCTAATGTTTCTTATGATTTATAAATCTCTAAGACATTTAACTTTTGTATATCAATTGGGGAATTCCTTTTTCCATGATTCATTTATTGAGTAAGTTAACTATGTTAATAACGTAAAGTAAAAGCCTAATCATTTTTCTAACACCAACAATCCTTCTTTGAGAAATCATCCTAATTTCTTCAGTAAAACAAATTTAACCATATCCCTTAGAACAATATTAGGCAACCCCTTAGTTTTTGATCAAAGCCCTCTATCAACCCTCCTCAAAAGTCCAATTTAGAGTCTATATTTTAGAATTTCACAATGAGCTAAACAAAGAAAAATAAGGATTTCAAGGAGCAATTAGGGATCTTAATTCTAAATTTGACATTATATCAACCTATAATGAAAAATTAGAAGCCAAAATTACCCAATAAGCCAGCTCTTTTATCATGGTCAACCCGAGAATCCTAGAGAGCATTACAAAGTTGTGATGTTAAGGAGTGGTAAGTTATTAAATGACATTAATGTGAGAGAGGTTGAGGATGAGAAATCCAATGAGGAAGATTTACCTAGCAAGAAAGGTGATACTAAGGAGAAGAAAAGAGGAGGGCATTAGGAACCTAATATATTCCCTTGCATCATATGAGTCATGTATGACCTTTCATGAAAGCTTAGCTAAGGCTAAACTTTTTTTGAAATTTAAATAAGAATTTACTAAAATTAAAGAATATAAAAGATCTAACTAACATACAAGTTCCTTATAACACTCCATACATTTAGGTTAGAAACCCTCATGTAAGCTATTCCATTTCATAATTAGCTACTTATTATGCAAAATAAATTAAAGCTCGGTTAGCTTATAAGCACCATCTCATCTTCTTGCTTTAAGTTAATTTGTTGTGCAAAACCCCTGCTACAAGTGTAAGTCTTCTTTGCGTCACTACCTTGTGGAATAACTCCTCCCATTTATTTTGATTTCCTCCAAATAGTCTAGAGTTCCTTTCCATCCATATGTTGTGCACTATAGTATCAAAACAAATTGTGAACAGTTTGTTATCGACTTGATTTGTTAAGCCCATCTCACCATTTTTGGCCAGTTATTTGCATTACATTTGGTGTTTAACAGGGATGTTACTTTATTCTATAGATGAGATGAATACCTGCTTATATCAATGGTCTCATTTTGATTCATTCATAATCACAATGTGTAAACTCTATGTTGAATTTTAGCCTCTTCTTTGTAGAGATTCTTCCTCTAATTACAAGCCATAAGGTGAAAACATATGTTGGTTATATCTCTTAGTCCCAAATGAGGTGGTACTAAAGAACTTTATGAGTAGTTATTATCAATAAGTAGTTTCTGTAAGACTTGTTAAGTGAATAAATTGTTTAAGAAACTTGTAAATGTTCTTACAAAGCTATAAATTATTATCAATGCCCTCTTATGCTTAGTTTTCAAAGGATATATTATCTAACAAAAGAAAGCTCGAGGATAATTAAGTTATAGCTTTTAGTAAGGAGTGTAGTGCCACAATTTAAAATAAATCACCTTTTAAACTCAAATATTTTGGTAATGTCTCTACCCCATACACTGTTGGTCATACGAGCATTAACCATGCTTTGTGGAATTTAGGGGCCAGTAGAACTAGTGTTCTCATTCTAGTGTTGAGACAGCTCCAATTGTGGTCAACATAAATTGTAGCCAACATATTATAGTACAAAAATCATAAGCAAAAATATTTTTAATACATTTGGATTGAATGTAAGTATTTGGACTTGTCCAGACCCAGCTTGACCATTTTCAAATGTCTTTTGTGTACATAATATAATGGCTCTGTTTGGCAATCAGTTGGTTGTATCAGCTGTTAGTTGATTTTATTAGTTGTTAGCTGATAACTGATTATACCAACTGATTTGACCAGCGGATTGCATTAGTTGTTTGTTATATGATGTTTGGTAAAATTAGCTATTTATGTATAAAATGGCATATAAGGGCATGTCTTAAAAAATGAGGATATGAATATTATATATCTTAGTATTTTGTTGAATATTCTTATAGGAATATTCTACAAAAATTAAGTTTATAACTCTAATAAAAAACACAGAATATATAATAATAATAATAATAATAATAATAATAATAATAATAATAATAATAATAATAATAGGAATAGGAATAGGAATAAGAATAAGAATAAGAATAATAATAACAACAACAACAATAATAATAATAACAACAACAATAATAATAATTATAACGATTATGATGATATATCCAAGCATAAAATATATCAATACGAATGATATTTAACATTACAATTGAAATAAAGAAAATTAAATGAACATGGAGATAAAACAAAATGGTTGTAAGTTCGAGAGAAAATAAAAGAGAGAGTTAGAGATAAAAGAAAATGGATACAAATTAAGCTTTGATACCTTATAATTAAAATTTTAATTTATTCATGGATTTATTAAAAAGTTATACTTTAATACCTTATTAATTCACATATATGTTTAAATTTAAAGTATTTTAACAATTTTAAATACAAAAATTGTAATAAGTCTTAATAAAAATTTAAAGTATTTTAACAATTTTAAATACAAAAATTATAATAAGTCTTAATAAATTTATTCTAAAATTAATTTAAAATTTTAATTGAAAAATTATATTGTCTTTAATTGACATCATTAATCATTACTACATAGTTAAAAATCTATATTTTCATATAGTATCAATTTATACAAAATTTGTATATTAAATTTATAACAACTCTCGGTTTATTTAATCACAAATTCAATTAGGTCAAATATTTATTTAATTAAATAACCATTAGTACTTTTTTATTCAGTAGTAAATAATATTTATTCAGTGGCAAATAATAGAAAATTTATAGAGAAAGGATATGATTAGAGACTATTCAAAATTATTACACCTCACTATTACACATAATACTAAATTATCAACTTGCATGATTATATTCGCATAATGAAAAGAAAAGCCAGCAGGCCCGGTTATTGCCGAAATATACACCATTTGTATGGAAATATACACCAAATTGCTTCTGATTGCAGTAGATAAACATCTCACAACAATTAACGTTCTTCAATTTGTCACTTAACATGCGAAAAAATGGAAGAATCGGGGACTGTTAAACAGCACATAGACAGGCAAACATAGCAGAATCATAAGCAGCTTTATGGCCAGTAAATTGACCATTTTCAGCATCCTGAAGTTTTGTATCCATCACAGCCAGGTTGTCATTGTGTCTATCATCCTTAACCTCTTGAGGTTCAACAAAGGCACCTATCAAGTCCCCATTCTCCTGGTATTCTGAATTATCAACCTTTAACTCCTCTTTGTCATTGCTTTCCATTAAAATCACCCCACTTGATTCACCTTCCAACTGAAGAGGCACCCGATCCCTGGCCTTTGAAACTGCACTTCCTCCACCCATTACCAAACCTTCAGCGACATCCTTTCCAGCATTTGGTTCAACATTTCCATCTTCACTGGGAGTGCCTCCCTCATCAATCTTACCACTCAAAGACCTCTTCTTCGATATCCCTCTCTTCACCGGACCCCATCAAGACCCCATCCTTCACCTTATCCCCAAAAGCCTCATTTTCAACAAGGCATTTCTCCCCAATCTCCTGACCATATGCTCTCTCCGCCCCATTTTCCATTTTCAACACCTCCTTAAAACCCTAGATTAGCAAATAACCAAAAACCACAATCATTACCCAATATACCAAAACGGAAACGACAACAAAATAAACAGTCCAACCAATCAAAAGCCAATAAACAACACAACAAAACGGAAATCCCAGATGCAAAATTCCATTTCCGATTACGAAAACACAAAAAATGAAGGAAATTTCAAATCTTTAATACCAAGTTCAAAATATTTAAAATTAGGGTCTTTTTCAAAAACGAAAAAAGGGAAAAAACCCAAATAAAAATGTGATAAGAAATCAATAAAAATTCTAGTAAAAAACAATTCCCAAGCCAAAAGAAACGTTACCTGATTCTTAATTGATACTGTATAGTGAGAGAGCGAGCAATTTCACAAGTAAACGGACTCTACTCACAGAATGAAGTGTAGAAAAACATATACATAAATGTCTGTACAAGGTCATCGGGTAGCTTGAGCTTTGCATAAGATGTTTCTGCTGTAAGATGTTTCCATCATTATTTCCTCGTCGGTAATAGAGAATGCGTGGTCCACGTTTGCCATCTTTGGTTTTTGGTTTGCTTCCGATCAGTTTTTGCTTTGGGTTTGCCTTGTGAACTCCGAATCTTTACCTCTTCTCGGACTCTTCTTCGGAGAGAGAACGAGACAGTCGCTGTCTGTGGGAATTCTTTAGAGGGCTTATTCGTCATATTTGATCAGCTTAACGCGAAACGCTCCTCCTCCTCGATCAGCTGATCGGTTCAATCAGTAAACCCAACCAACTAATTACCAAACACAATAAATAACTTTTTAAGATAGTCAATAAATTAAATATAATCAACCAGCTAATTTTTGGCTGATAAGCCATTTACCGAAAAAGGCCAATAAACAATGACAAACGGAAGCTTGCGCAGAACTTTCGTTTCAGAACCAACAAAAGGCTATTTTCAGGTGCTTATTGATTGCGAAGTTACTCATCATTACCATTCTAGTAAAGACTATAAGCGGAAGGAATTAATCATTTCGAAGTTCTTAAGTTGATTCCACCATTCATTCACCAGGATATGGCTCCTATCTATTTCTGCCTAATGCCGCAAGGGAGTTCTCTCTCTACTTTGCTTCAGTCAAGACTCAAACTTTTTTGTGTCCTTACAATTATTTGCTAAAAATATGACGAATGTGTATACTGTACTAGTTTTATAGAAATAGGTAAGTTAATCCATTTAGACCTCTACTGCTTTATTCGTGGTTCATTGGATAAATATTGAACGACGGTTCATTTCTAATGAACTACTTAGTAATTGATCCTGCCAAATTACTAAGTAGAAATGGACCTCATATATAATATAAGAACCGTGATTATTGGCTATATTTTTAAATTGTTACCTAATGAATCAATACTAAAACAATATTTCAGAACTTTTTTAAATTAATAATTGCTTTTTAACTATAAAAATACTTTTTGTAGCCAAAATAATTTTGATAAATGGGATAATTTATATTTTAAAGTCTATTATTATTAACTACATTTATTTTAATTACGAATTAATTTTTGTGACCAAAGTAGTTTTGGTGAATAGGTTTTTTATTGCAAAAAAGAGTTTCACAAGCAAAATACAATATGCAGGTTTAAAAATTTTAAATCATAAAAAAAATTTAATTTTAAAAATTCAAAAGGTGAAAATGATTAGGTCATTTTTATTAATTAAATTTATTAACTATTTTAACAAAATAATTGACTATATTTCCACACAAAAAATAATTAAAAGATGAAAATGACTTTACAAATAATAAAGATGATACCCCAAAATAACGTCACATCCTCTGTCTACACTAAAAAGTAACGAAGAAGATATAAAATGCAATGACGTCGTGTCCTCATTAAGTATATAGACTAAGGACGAGTTGGGATGGACGACCACGCAATCCATCCCAATCGTCCATTTAATCCAACGGTTACAATCTCCCCCCCTCCACGCAATCCATCCCAACCGTCCATTTAATCCAATGGTTCTCCGTCCCTCCACGCAATCCATCCCAACTGCACTCTTCTGCATCCCCATTTAATCTGACGGCTTATATCGTTCATAGAATATTGTGCCGCCCATCTCACGGCTTATATG
>JAOTAX010000006.1:12964176-12986416 GCA_025629825.1 Erythroxylum guanchezii | reverse complement strand
TTGTGTGTCCCGATGGGTCATCCAGGGTTCAGCCTTGGAAGTCGGGACTAGGGCCCAACGGTCTCCGATTGTGTTTCAGATCCGAATAGTTGGGCTCCGGGAACGGGGTCCGGCACCGGTGTCCGGGCTTCGGGAACGGGACCCAGCATATCCAGTGTTAGAGCAAAGAGAGGAAGGTTAGCACGATCTATGTGGGAACTTATATAACTAGACTTGCACAAAGGATGGGGGTCTTTAACAGACTACTAATGATGCAATTGGCAAACACCATAACAACATTAAACTTTTATGTAATGAAGCATATGTACATGGTGAGCAAATGACAGGGACCTATGGGTGATATCTACAGGCTAACTGGAGTTCCCGATAAGCCAGTAGCATCGGGAGGAGCTAAAGAGGAACCATACATAGCAGAGCAGTTGCCCCAGCTGTATTCACCACCATCCTAGATGTGAAAGGTTGCACAGGAGGAGGATAGTATGGAAGCACCCAAACTGCGAACATCACATCAAGATCAGTTGAAGCTAACTCGATTAGAGAGATATATGGGGTAGCTTATTGGTACTTAACTTACTATTTGAGTACAGCAGATGGAGACTGTGGAGCAGATCAGACAACTTGAGACCCCTGTGAGATAAATGGGAGATCTATTATTGTAGATGGCAAGCTGTCAAGATATAACTTTTCAACCTCCTCATCAATAGGTCGTCCATATTTTAAGGATCAACAACTTGAGGACCCTCCATCAACGAACATGCCAGAGTCATAATAGGATGGAGATGGTTACATTTGATTTTCTCTTTTATTTTTCTCTTTATTTATGTATTTTCTTATTTTTCTCCCTTTGTTATTTATTTTGTCTAAACATTAGATTAATGTTATTTTATGTCATTGTTATTTCCATATTTCTTATTTTGTCTCTTCATTAGTTATTTTTATTTTCTTTTATCTTTTTATCCCTTTTTTTTTTTAGGATTGTATCTAGTATCAAATGGATCCCTCAATGAAATCAAAAAATTGAAATTCTTATTACTCAGTGAAGTACCAAATTCCTACACTTTCTCTTACTTTTTGTTTTTATATGCTTATATTGTGTATATTGGGACAACGTATAAGTTTTAAGCATTTGGAAAGAAATTATAAATTTTCTTAAGCTTATTATAATCTTTGTTGTTAAATCTTATTAACTGATATCCTGAATTAGTTGAAATGTGTCCAAAAATATTTGAGGGCATTATTGATTATTAAATTGAATTAGTATGCAAAAGGATGATAGTCGGAATAAACTTGCTTTTATCAGTTATATGTTTAGTAATCATTGAAATAGTCAATTTTGAATGAAAAGTGCATATTATTTACACATATAAGATCCGTTTTATATAAGCTTTTAAGCCTAAGAACAAATACATCAATATTTAAGCTCTTTTATTCTTTCATGTGTCTTATCATGCATAGTTGGATGATTCTAGGACTTTTTTTTGGTTCATATTGAGATCACATATTTTAAATTAGAAGCATTGAAATTATAAAGGCATTTTGTTTCAACAATTGTTTATCCTATTTTCTTGATAATTACCTTAACATATTTTATCCCTTATAAGGATGATAATGGGCTGATCCATGAGCCTAAATTCAAGTATTTTAAATAGGCCAACCCATAGGCTAAATTAGGCCCAAACTGATTTGAGGCTCAACTTTTCTAAGCAAAATGACATCGTTTGCATAGAAGAGTTAGGAGGTTGCAGGTAGGCTTGGGCCTAGGCAATTAAACCCGAACTCAATTAGAAAAAAAAATGTTATTTTACACTTTTAATTTTAAAAAGATGTAATTAAGTTTAAGCTTAGCATTTTTCACTAAATATAACCATGTTATTAGCCTTTACCTTATTTTTCTTGAAGCCTTTTTATTATTTTGAACCCTGAAGGTTATTTATAATTATCTAATTGCTTGAAATTTGAATTTTTTAAAAAATCCAATATTACTTTAATTGTGGTATATAATATTGCAAGCATATGATTAAGAGTTCTACTATGCATTGATTTGAGAGTTATTATGTTTTTTTTACCCTAAATAGTTGAGTGCATTGAGTGAAACCTCGGAGAGGGTGTAAAGATTTGTGCTTTTGCCTTCAAAAAGATTATCAATGTGATTATTATTGATATTGACTTATAAAGGCTAGTTATAGGATAACTTGATTCTAATTGTAAGTTAATTTGATGAATATGATATTATGATTTAGAGTATGAATGGACAAGTTGAAGTTAATAAGGGATGGACAAGTTATATTTGTGGTGTTTGTATGATTGATAATCTAGATTATGATTTTCTTAAGGATAATAAAAAGCTGAAGTGTTGAGATGTTCGATAACAGATTATTAGATTATATTTATACACCGATATTTTGTATGTTTTGCTTGTTATTTAATATTTTATATTATTTTTGGTACTTAATTCTCTTTAAGTGTCTGTTTAGGTGATAATTCAGATGAAATCGTGGCACGGAATGAAGATTTAAAGCAACTTAAAGATACATGACTGTGTACAGTAATTGTACAAGTCTATGTAAACATGTGAAGATTTCAAGAACTTTGCTTTTGGTCATATGGAGTTACGCACCTGTATATGTTGATATACACGGCCATGTATGTTACCCATGTAAATCTCTGTGCTTGTATGAAATCATGAATTTAGGTGTTTTGGTCACAAGCAAGTGTAATTTAACCTTATATAACCCAGAAGCCCTAGTTTTTGCTATAAGAGGACGTGAACAGAGGCAAAATAAAGAGAGATGAGTTTTAAATAGATTTTAAGTCATAAGCAACATAGAGAGGCCACAGTTCTAATCAAAAGACGAGGAAACACAAAAATGATGTCAAGAGATCTGATAGATAACAATATCCAATCCATTTTTGTAAGAAGATCCAATAGAAGAGAGATTTAAAATTATGATTTCTTTGTTTTGTATTAGTTATTCTGCATATTTATCTTTGGTTTTGTTTTCTATGAGTAAGAACTAAACTTAATTAGTGTCTAGGTGTGATGAACCCGAAATTGAGATAACAATACGTTTTCATCTTTTATTCAATGCAATTTTATTAATTGATTTACTGAGATTCAATTACGGGTTATATTCTTGTTCTTATATATCTAAAATATTAGTGCATGATTTGATTTCATATGATTAAAAATGAAAAATCCTCTTGTATGAATAGATCTACAATAATTGGAAGGAGTTACATACAAACCTAGAGATAGGTCAACATAAATCCTCAGGATTAGAGTCAAACCTAACAGCAGAATTCATGAATCGATAATGCAATCCTATTGGTATTAACTAGAAAGATTTTTGTTAATCAATTTTTGTTAATAGTCTTGAGAAATATATTAACATAATATAGGAATTGCACAATCCAATATTCAATAATATAATTACATGATAAAGAGTTAATATGTAAGGATTCTTAGGGAGATTCATTACCTAAACATATTATTTGAAATTGATTCTTCTTAGTATTTTCCTTATTCTGCGTTCAGTATTGTTTTAATTCTTAGTTTGTTAAATTTAATTTTTAATTAAAATCCACAATCTGATTCATAGGTTAGATAATAGAAAATTGGTAATTACTAGTACTTGTAGTCTTTATAGGATCGACCCGTACTTACCTGTACTAGCTACAGCTACGCCGTGCACTTGTGTTATCTTTAACATTGATGAAACATCAATCAAGAACTAACTGCATATACCTTGAAGGACACCTTTAAGGCTTCAAGACATTCTTTTTATGGTATAAGATGCCTTGTAGCATCTTCCATCGTCTTGATACTCTCATTGTGAGTTAGATGAACCTTCATATGCTCCTAATTTTGAGGTAAAGAATTAATCATAGCTTGTACTTCTTGCTTATACGATAACTCATGACCAACATCATACATCTCAGTGATCATGTTGAGATACGCCTTAAATGTTTTTACATTGTGTGAGTTGGCCATTTCTTACATGTGTTAAACTTGATAGTAAGTGACCTCACTTTGGTGACCGAGATGCCTCCAAAACGTGCAGCTAAAGTTGACCATATGTCCTTAGCAATTTCATATTTGTGGAACTCACATATGATATCATTATCCATGCTACTCAACAACGTAATGGGAGCCAATAAGTTCTTTTTCTTCTATGTTTCATAAGCATCATAGTCCCTTTTATGTTGGGTCGTATTGCCTTTCTCAACGAAATTGATAGCTATATTTAATGGTTCGAGAGCCTCTTTCTCTTCTAGTTCATAACGGATTTTCATGTTCCAAATATCATAATTATTGCCATTTAATTTCTCATCCTTATTCAGTTCAAAAACTATATTCTTTGATGCAGTAGCCATATCATTATGATGTCATACATACATATATTGTATAATCGAATTTCAATTGTTTATGAAATTGAAAGAGTACGTATGTTCTCAATCATCATTTATATCACAATTAAGTACCAATTAACATTCTCAAAAAGATTTTTCAAATAGAACATATATTCTAATAAAACTCAATAATATAAAACTTGACATACATTAATGAATATAATTTATATGATTTATGACAATTTAGTTCAATACATAATAATGAACCCTACATGGAATAGAGTCAATGAATTTATATGATAAAGTCCTAGAAACTCAACATGCTATTGTTATAATAATTTTGATTAGAAGGTTGGTCAGATATAAAGTCCAAATAAATTCTTTTCTTCAAACTTCTTTCATAACATTTATCATTAAGAATTTATATGATTTCAGCATTGGACATTTCAAGTTCCAAAGCATGCTTAACATTTCGCTTTTTGGTTATGCCAAAGTTAAGAGTAAAGTCATGTACTTCATTTTAGCTTCTACAAGAGTTAGATAACCTCCATAGTACAACTTTTGCATTAAGTTACTAATAGTAATATCATGTTGTATTAAATCTTTTTCCAAGAAAATATTGCAATTGGAGTAACTACAATAATATAATAGTGAATCACCCTAAATGTGTCGCAATTTGTATAAATCTAATGACCTCTTCGTAACTGACGTTTTCCTTAAAAACATATTTTCAAAATTAGAAGCCGCTCACAAAATTCAAAAATCATAAATGAATAAATAAACCCATGTTTGAAATAAAACTATGATTCTTATGGTTTACTTAAAATCATAATTTCAATGCTATATGAATGAATCATATTTAAATCATAATCATTTTATTTTAATTAAAAACATATTTCTAATTATTATGGAACCCATTAAATTAAATTTAAAAACTTATTTCTAATTCTCATTAGAATAATAATGTCAATTCAATTTAAAACTTAATTCTAATTTTTATTTAACTTATGAACTTAATAATTTAAGTTTAATTAAAAATTCATTTCTAATTAAAATTTAACTAATCAATATTTAAATTTATCAATGGTGTATAAGTTTATTCGAAGTATTATGAAATTCATAGGCATAATATGTATGAATTTAGAAACTTATTTCTAAATTTAAATAAACATATTATCTAATATGTTTATATATTTATATTTTGATTAATGGGTTCCTTTAAGTCCAAATTAATATTCCAAAGTAATTCAAATCAAATTTTATTTTACAACTCAAGACATTATGAGACTTGACCCATATCTATTAGCCTAAAATCTAGAAATAACAACCCAAAACAACAAAAGCTTGGCCCATAATCTGTCTTGATAGGCTCATTCAACTGTTATATTTCTGGCCCATGATATATAAGAATATTTTGCCCATCTCCAAACCTCCTCAGCAGCTTGTCCCTTGTGTTTTTCTTTTTTTTACCCTGCTATCTTTCCTGCTATCGGTTAACCTTAATAAATGTGTAACCCTACACACTTCACAATTTTAGTCGTTTTCTTCTACCTTTAGCCCATCAGGAGCAGCAGCGGTGGCGATAGGAAAAAGAACATCCACAAGTAGCAGTCCAATGGGTTCCAGGTGTTGATCGAGTGCCAGCAACAGGGCCAGCAACAGCAATGATGGCAACTGATACGGAAACTCCAAGAAAACAAGGTTCTTGAAACCCCCTAATCCTATTGAATCAAAACCCTAATCTTTCTATTTTAAGAACATGTTAGATCAAACCCCAAATAATAAGTTTGAGACCCAATCCCAAAGAAATCAGAAATCAATTTACGTTGCAAGTACTTACTTACTGAAGTAAATCAATTTCTTGAAGTAACCATAAAGACATTCACGCCTTCCTTGAAGAACTCACTTCTGAAATTTTATTGATTATCCAAATTTGATCTAAAAATTGTCCTAAAGACACATATTTATACCTAGGTTAAATAATAAAAGGTTGGGCTAAAATATATAGAAGCCCAAAAAAAACAAAGTTCAAAAAATTAAATAAATAAGTCTGATGTGTTGTGCTTCTACTAGATCCATATGCTTTTGGGCTTAAGTGATGAAACATGAAAATAACCCAAATCTTCTTGTCTTCAAGTTCCAATGTATCCAGTCCAAGGATTTGAGTTAAATGGATTAGTTTGGGTTCAATTCCATCAAACTCTCCTCCAATAGGCTTGGAGCTCGCCATTCTCTCCACAAATTGGCCCACACGCGCATAGAAAGCCCCCTTAAGTCTCTCGATCCTAACTTTAGACATAGGTCCAACTGGAATGACGAGCTTGCCCCTGTCACGTATGCCATCTCCATGGTGATTCTTACTCCAGCTCATATCAATCCCTCCCTCCTCAAGAAGATTCGTCCTCGAATCTGAATCCATATCAAAAGGAGAAAGATTAGTAATATTAAAAGTTGTAGAAACATAATACTCACCTGGCAGGTCAATCTTGTAGACGATGGCATGTATCTTCTCCAACACCTGGAACGGACCATCACCCCTATGATCCAAAGCAAAAACACTAGGCAAAGCATCAAGAGAGTTAGTGTCAGAAACTAAACACTCTCTATATCTCACCACTATTAGTGCTATTTTCTTTTCAGTTACTCTCCTCAAGTCTTTTCTCTTAACAAACAAGCTCACTTTTCTCTCTTTCTTTTCTCTATTCTTTTCTCTTTCTAAGCTCTTCTCTCCTGCACATCCCACTTTCTTTTCCTCACCTGTGCAGTCACTTACCATTGGGCCAAACTCATTTTTCTTTTGGGCCTCTTTTCTCTCTTTACTTTTTTTGTTCTCACTACCCGAACCCTCCTCACTTTTACTTGATTTGATCTGGTCCAGGTACAATTCACGAGGTGATAAAGGTAGTAGAATGAAGTTCCTACCCTTAAACTTAAAGGACTATCTATTTGTATACCCATCATGTGCTACCTTTTTGTCAAACTGCCAAGGCTTCCCCAATAGCAAATGTCCTGCCTCCATGGGCATCACATCACACAACACCTCATCCCCATACCTCCCTACAGAAAATGTTACCAATACCTATCTAGTCACCTTTACATCCCCATTATGCTTAAACCACTGTAAGTTACATAGCTCTGGATGTTTTCTACATGTCAAGCCCAATTTCTCCACTATAGTTCGGCTAGCTCCATTGGTACAACTACCTCCATCTATGATAAAGTTACACACCTTTCCACTTACCAAACACCTCGAATGGAATAGGTTCTCCCTCTGATCCAAAATCTCATCTCTATCTCTAGCATTTAGCATTCTCCTAACTACAAGTGTTCTCCTATGATAGCTCTTTCCACACATTCATCATTATCATCACAAACACTATCACATGGTCAATCATCAGCATCACTATCCTCATAATCAATAACCCCATTATCCCTCATATACATCACTTTTCTATTAGGGCATTGAGAAGCAATATGGCCAGTACCCAAATATTTAAAACATTTTATAGATGAATGTTTACTGGAAGTAGCTTAGGTGTTAGAAGTGCCTTTTTGCTCAGATCCCCTAATTGATTTCTTAAGTGTTTCCTTGAAGTCCAGCCCCTTATCCTTGGACTTCTCCTCCTTCTAGGGCCAATTTGAGTTCCATGAGTAACTAGAACTTGCTCTACTCCTTGCTATCACTCTAGCTTTAAGCTGTCTCTCCACCTTCATGGCCATGTTCACCATGCCCTCAATCTCCAAGTAATATTGTAACTCTACCACATTTGCTATCTCCCTATTCAATTCACTCAAGAACTTTGCCATGGTGGCCTCGAGGTCCTCCACTATATTAGCACGGATCATAGCAATCTCCATCTCCTTACGGTAGTCCTCTACTAACTTAGACCCTTGTGTGAGTCTTTGGAGCTTTTGATGCATCTCTCTATAATGATAAGAAGGCACAAATCTCTTCCTCATACTTGCCTTCATTACTGCCCAAGTATTGCTGAGTCTCTCTCCATTCCTCCTCCTAGAGGTCACAAGCTGATCCCACCACATTAGTGCATAATCTGTAAATTCAACAACATCAAGTTTTACCTTCTTCTCTTCAGAAAAATTGTGGCACTCAAAAACTAAGTCCATCTTCCTTTTTCACTCTAGGTAAGCCTCTGCATCATTCCTTCCCTTGAAGGCTGGGATCTGCATCTTGATAGATTTAAGATCTCCATCTCTCTTATCAAATAGCTCGACTCTCTGAGCTCTCCTAGGTCTGCGTACCTCAAACTCTTCCTCCTCCTCAAAGTCTTCCTCCTCTGGTTCATATCGAGGTGGTAGTCTACGGGGTGGTGGTTGCTGCTAGCGTACACCTGCACACCTCCCCTGAGGTTCCTCACATCTCCCTTGTCTGAGCTCATCCATTTGTCCCCTAATCTCAGTTAAGGCTAGATTAAACCTCTCAAATTGTTGCTGCATGACTTTCAAGGTGAAAGTGATATTTGCATCTCCCCCTTGGTTGTCATCATTACTATCTCCCTGTGACATTGTAGATAAAATGATATACCTGCAAAACAAGGTTAGTAATAAATAACCTCACACACTCCCTCACGTGTTTCCCTCAAAATAATGTCACTCTCCTTGTGTTTAAGTCACGGCAATGACTCTCTCAAATAAGCTCACACACTCTTGTCTTTTACCACTCAAGTGATGTCTTTAAAGTTAATTTTTGGAAATCAATTCAGCAAAACTCAGCAAACAGCAAGCAACACAAATTAATTGGAAAGAACAAGAAAATCCTAATAAGAAACGAAATAAGAACAATTCTAGAAGCAAAGTAATGTATGGGCAGAAGTAAAATAGTATGCTAATACAAGGATGGAAAAGATGTGTAGGCAATGATTTTTGTTTATAATTGAACAATATGAATGCAAGATTGTTCAATTCAATGCAATGGAAGCAAAGAAATGCACAAACAAGAAAGTAAACTAAGAATCAAAGACACTCAACATATTGTAAAACTCAATAGCTCAAAAATAAATTTCAAATCTACCTAAGTTTTAAAATAGGCAACTCAACGTGTTTTTCAATGATTTTTTTTCTACTGTTCACTCTCTTTTTTTTTTTGTACCGTTCAGTTTTTTTCTGTTCACTCTTTTTTTTAGTACTGTTTTTTTGGTACTGTTCTTCTTTTTTCGACACTGTTCACTTTTTTTTGGATACTGTTCACGGGTACGGGTTACGGGTCGGGTAATGTTCACGGTACGAGTCGGGCACGGTTACTGTTCACGGGTATGGGTAGGGCACGATTACTATTCACGGGTACTGTTTACACGATTTTTTTAAAGAAACAAATAACAAAACACAATAAAGATACATATGAGTTCAATAGAATTAAGCCAAAGCTTTGATACCAAGATGATACGGAAACCCCAAGAAAACAAGGTTCTTGAAATCTCCTAATCCTATTGAATCAAAACCTAATCTTTCTATTATAAGAATATGCTAGATCAAATCCCAAATCATAAGTTTGAGACTCAATCCTAAAGAAATCAGAAATCAATTTACGTTACAAGTACTTACTTACTGATGCAAATCAATTTCTTGAAGTAAATATGAAGACATTCACGCCCCCCTTGAAGAACTCACTTCTGAAATTTTATTGATTATCCAAATCTGATCTAAAAGTTGTCCTAAAGACACATATTTATACCTAGGTTAAATAATAAAAGGTTGGGCTAAAATACATGAAAGCCCAAAATAAAACAAAGCCCAAAAATTAAATAAATAAGTCTGATGTGTTGTGCCACTATTAAATCCATCTACTCTTGGGCTTAAGTGATGAAACATGAAAATAGCTCAAATCTTCTTGTCTTCAGGCTCTAAGTATATCCAGTCCAAGGATTTGAGTTAAATGGATTAGTTTGGGCTCAATTCCATTAAACTCTCCTCCAATAGGCTTGAAGCTCGCCATTCTCTCCACAAATTGGCCCACACGCACATAGAAAGCCTCCTTGAGTCTCTTGATCCTAACTTTAGACATAGGTCCAACTGGAATGACGAGTTTGCCCCTGTCACATACGCCATCTCCATGGTAATCTTTTACTTCTGCTCACATCAACAACACTCACCATTGACAGAAAATGACGGTGGCACTATAGCTTCCCTCTGCAGCTAGTGTTTCCAACAGTGAAAGGCATCCCGGGCAACGTTGGAATCGTTCCCTCCACCATCGACCTTGCTCCCACCGGTAGTGACGCTGGTTTGGAAGCTTCATCGTTGACTGTCAATGTCATGCTAAACAGAGTTTTTATCTTGTCTGATGATGCTAAGTGTTAGGCTAGTTCTAGAATTCCCTTTGATTATCTGTTTGTACAGTATTTATTTTGTAATTGTAATCTATACAGTGTTTATATTATCATAAATAATAAAATCCAACGATATTATTACCTCATTCATCATCAAGGTAAAAGGAATCGATTTGGGCAATATTGCTATCTGCTTTCATCACTGCTTTCAAATGCTTCAAAACAACACCAATTTTAGCTGCACTAGGATGGCAATTGTCTCCCGCAATAAACAAATGTGTCTTCTGCCCCACCATAATCCAGCTACATCCAGGTGGCTTCTTCACTCTTTGCTCTCTCATTGACTTCCTCAGAGAATCAGCCTCCTTCCAGTTCCCCGATGCAGCATAAATGTTTGAAAGCAACACATAGGGTGAAGAATTTTCAGGTTCGAGGTCAATGAGCTTCTCCGTAGCTAGTTGGCCCCTAATGTCATCTCCATGAATTCTGCAAGCTCCAAGCATTGTAGCCCAGATCATAGAATTGGGTTCAAAGTTGAGTCTGTCAATGAACTCTTCTGCTTCCTTGAGGAAACCCCATCTGCCTAGAAGATCAACCATGCAGGCACAATGTTCAACTCTAGGTTGAATCCAATAGTAGTTGACCATGATATCATAGATTTGACGGCCTTCATTTACCATTCCAGCATGACTACATGCAGTAAGGATTCCAAGAAAAGTTACATCGTCAGGTAAAACATCTTTTAGCATCATATCATGAAAAACATTCAGTGCTTCTTCTGCATAGCCATTTTTGGCAAATCCAACTATCATTGAGTTCCAGGAAATGACGTCATTTTTTTCATCCATTTCCTCAAAAACTTGCTCAGAGCTCATCACGTCACCACATTTAGCGTACATGTCTACAAGAGAACTACAAGTCAATTCATCATAGTGATAACCAGTATGTAAAACGTGAGAATGAATCTGTCTACCAACTGTTATAGAAGACAAGACAGCACAGGCCCTAAGGACACTAACAAATGTTGCTTGGTCAGGTAATATACTGCCGCTACGCATTTTTTTATAACATTGCAAAGCTTCATTACAGCAACCATTTTGAGCAAATCCTGAAATCATAGCAGTCCAAATGATGGTGCTCTTTAGATTTGAAAACGCTGAAAATAGCATAGTTGCATCAGTTTTGCTTAGGGTATTCATGTACATGCCTAAGAGAGAGACACCCAAGAAGTCATTGTCATAATGAATACCCATCTTCAGGACAAGACAATGGATTTGTCTTCCAAGATTCAACTTTTGTGGTTCATCACATGCATCTAAAAGGCTCACAAAAGTTATTTCTGAAGGTTTCAAGTTTTCATCTTGCATTTGTCGAAATAGCATTATTGCCTTCTCCACTTCATTTGGAGCATACCCTGCAATAAGAGCGTTCATGGAAGCCACACTCCTTTGAGGCATATGAATAAGAATCTTATGAGCAGAGTTGACATTCCCACACTTGACATACATATCAACAAGGGAGCTTCCAGCAAAAAGGCTTGTTGCAAGACCAGACTTCACTGACAGGCAATGTACCTGTTTTCCTTTCTCATCATCTTTAACATTGGCACAGGCACTCATTACACTGGACAATGACACCTCATCAGGGAGAATTCCACACAAATTCATTCGCCGAAACATGTGAAATGCCTCAGATTCACGTTCTTTTTGCACATATCCAACAATAATTGCATTCCAAGAGATGTTGTCTCTATTCCTCATACGCTCAAATTGTCGTCTTGCGTCATCTAGAACCCCAGACTTAGCATACATGTCAACCAATGCATTTCCCACAAATAAGTTAGATGCAAAGTTGTTCTTGATAATAATTGAGTGCAATTGACGACCTACTTCAAGGTACTCTAAGCAAGCACATGCACTCAGAACGCTGGTGTAGGTAAAATCGTCAGCATGAAGACCACAGCTACCCAGACTGGAAAATAATGTTATAACTTCAATGGCACATCCGTTCTGTGCATAACCTCCAAGAATTGAATTCCACAAGACAACATTACGCCCATCTACGGCATCAAAAACTTTCCTTGCTGCTTCCATCTTCTTGCACTTAGCATACATGCTAATAAGTGAACTTCCCACATATACATTAGCAAGTAACCCCAATTTAATAGCCTCTGCATGAACCAGAAGACCTAAGTCAAGGGTTGCTAAACTTGCAATAGCACTCAGTACACTACCGAACGTGGACCTTGTGGATTTGAGGCCAGCTTTCCTTAAATTCTGAAAAAACATGATTGCTTCTGCCGCATAACCTCGCTGGGCATGCCCTGAGATCATCAAATTCCACGCCACAACATTTGGGTTAGGCATTTGGTTAAACAATTCAGATGCATCATCAAGCCTGCCTAGATTAATGAAGACATTTATGAGAGTCACATACGCCACCTGGTCTGGTTCTAGGCCAGCTTTCTCCATCTGCTCAAACACTTTTAACGCATCCATTGGTAAACCTACTTGAACATATCCAGCAATCATCGACGTCCAAGAAACGGTGTCCAAATCTACCGCTCCATCAAATACCCTTCGAGCATCATTCATGGAATTGCTCTTAGAATACATATCAATAAGAGCGCCCTCACAGAAAGAACTTGACTCAAAGCCCATTTTAAGAACAAGGCAATGAAGACGTCTACCACATTCAACATTCACCATTCTTGCGCACGCGGACAACGCCAAAGCGACAGTGAAGTCATTAGGACGCAACCCTCCATGCCACAGATATCCGAAAGAGTTAAGTGCCAAATTAGGAGAACCCCGCCTAGAATACATGGAAATGATCGAGTTCCAAGCTAATATATCTCTGTGTTCAAGTCTATAAAACAACTTTTCCGCGTCTTCCACATTATCACACTTGGCGTAAAGGTCAAGAAGGGCATTCCCTAGAGATCGTTTTAACAAAAACCCAAGCTTGACTACCTGAGCATGAACAAGTTTGTTTGTCACTGAAGCTCGAAAAACAGTTTCAGGCATTTCGTCGAACAACTTACGGGATTTGACTTGCTTGCATTCACGAAGACATTTTTGCAAGAGACGAACGTAAATATGCTGTTTTGGAGTTCTAGAAACAAAACTCGACTCGTTTCCGATAGTTGAGAAGCAGAGTTGCTGGTGGACGGAATGCAGGTTCGAGGTGGGCAACGCTCTGATGAGAAATGTAAGACGCATCGATGCAAGGACAATCGTAACTGAAAAAATAGTTAACGGGAGAATAAGTTGGCGAAATCTTCTGTAATCGTTCTTTTTTGTTTCCTCTCTTTCCCGTGGCCAAAAACATCAAACTTCCAATGAGTGTAAGTGACATGGCGCCAATAGCAGAGGCATTAGTTAGCTCGGTTACAAGTGTTGTTATTGACTTGGCTGTCTTTAGAATAGGTTTATTCGAACCAGTGGAAATAAAAATATGCGATCAAATGCTCCTCCTTCTCTCTTCCTCTTCGTCTCTTTCCCTGTTGCCTCACCATGATTCTTGTCCAACTTTTATCCTTCCCTTCCTTCCTGACCTCTGGCCTAAAGCTTTTCTTCTCCCAAGTCTTCTCTTTAACTTTTGTGTCCTTGGATCTGTGTTTGGTTTCTGAGTAGGGCTCCGTTGGTCTTCTTTTTCTTCGTGCTAGCTTTAGTGTAGAAGCTTGTTGGAGTTCCACCAAGGTGCGCCTCCCCTGTTCTTCCTCCGCCTCTTGTTTCGGTCGTCAAGCACTCAGTCAGCCAGTCCATATTTTCATATCTTCCCTACTCTTTGTAACTTGGGCCAGTTTCCCGCCTTTCGCGTTTTATCTATGTTCATTTAAACTTGCTTCTTTTGCTTTAAGCAGAAGTACGTCTCCCTGCCCAATTCCAACCGGACTTCTATTGCGGTTTTAGACTTTGATCCTCTTACTTTTCCTGCTCCCTTAGGCTATTTTTGATAAAGTAGTTAGTAACGTAACGAGATAGAATAGAAGGAAACAATTGTTCTATCGTTTGAGAGAATAATTTATAATAAAATTGAATAGAATAAGATAGAGAAGGAGAGTTTTACTTTACCCTCAACCTTTATAACAAGCTGTAAAACAATACATTTCATTATTTTATCAAGGGTAGAATAGTTATTCATTATTATCATACATACATTACATTTTATTCTATCAATCTTCTAAACAATATTTCTCTATATTACATTATGAACCATTCCTTCATTCTCAAATAACAAATTTATAATATTAAATTCATTTACATTTCATTCCATTATAAAGCATTTGATCTTATTCCATTTTATTACATTCCATTAAAAACTTTACATATAACTAAACATAGCCCTAGCCTAATAACTCTTTGGTCTTTCATCGCTTGTCAACCTTAACTCAATTATTCCTTCCACCAACTCTGTAGGAGCTATTGTGGCTATTGGTTCTATATTAGACCCCTCATTTCTCCTAATATGACCACTTAAAAGCAAGTTTTAGGGGACTCTTCCCTTACCTTAAAAATTCAATTTTGTCCTGCCTCCCTCTCAAAGTGTTACCTTATAGTTGTTCCCTCATTTGAGGTTTTTAGAGAAGGAGTTGCAAGATGTAATTCCAGTCTTATTGGATTATGGGAAGCTACTCTTTCTCATAATTGAAAACTAGGTTTCTCCCTTAAAAACTCTCGTTAGAAGCAAGTTTCAATTTGGGTTAATCTATATAATATCCTTCAGAGTGTTAAAATCACAAAAGGGCTTACCCATTTGACTAGCTATATTAGGTAGCTAATCTTTATAGATGAAGTCATTGCCAATATGAAAAGAGTTAACTCTACTAGGACGTATGTTATAGTTAACATTCAACAATTCCTACCAGATGCAAATCCCATCTTAAGACTTGGAGAAAACAATAATATGGTTTAAGATGAAGTTAGAGTATCATGTTAATGGAGGTGTGATTCTTGCCAACAAGGTAGAAGATTGGTTGTAATAGGTAAAATATTTGCTAAAAATGATTACAATGAGCCAATGCATTTGCAAACATTTGTTGAAACTAGCTTACAAGTCCTTAGCCTAGTTTTTTCTAATGTTCAATCTCAATAAATGAAAAACTTGTCCCTAAATCCATCCATAAAGGCTCTGGAACACCTCTAGGAGCATCAAAGACTACTATTCCTAAGATCTAAACTTTTGATAAGATTTATGATGCATAAATTATAGGAATTAACCATTTCTCTCCTAATATCCTTCCTTCTCCTATTGTTATCAATGCCAACCCATAAAATTAAAAAAAATATTATAATCCTATCTTAGGATCTCTAACACCAGAAGAGTGGACTCCTCTAATTACCAAAGTTGATAATTAAATTGAGCCTAATGAAGATTTCAAAATGATATCGAGAAGAAAATATAAAAGAAAGAACAAAGACATTAACGTTAGCTCTCCTAGCCTCTCCTTGTGACAATTCTTACATGGAATCACCATTTTGAATTGCATAAAAAACAACAACAAATGCTTAGAGATTTTCTGACACCAAGTCGTTCCTAATTTGTTTACTTGAAACAAAATTAAAGGGGAACATCTGTATACAAATGAGTTTCTTTTGTAAGGATTGGAAAACTATCAGCTATAGTTCTCATTTTAGGTGGATATCCTACATTCTTCATCCATTGATCAGGCGATCAATCTTTCAATCCTCTTGTTGAATGAAAGAATCAACTTCCAAGCAGCCTTTTCTATGCCCATAATATGATGTTTCATAAAGCTTCTTTATGGTATAATCTTTTATAAATTTATCATATTTCTACCATTCCTTATGTGATTCTTGAAGATCTTAATGGTATTATATACAATTCAGATGCTGAAGGGAATGTTTGTATCAAGAACTTCACAAGTAACCTGAAGAATTGTACAAGTCATTTGCAAATCATAGATTTAAAGAATAAAGTACAATTTTACACTTAACTAATAAACAATAAAGATGATGGCTCTTTAGAAAGAAACTAGATTGTGCCTTAATGAATAACCACTAGTTCACCCCTTTTTAGGAAAGCTTAGTTTACTTTGAAAGTCCTTATTCTCAAATCATTTCTATTTTGCTACATAATCTCTTAATTCATAGGCTGAGTTACTTTCTTTTAGATTAAATAGTTACCTAGTTGGAGAAGATGGTTTTAAGTTAGCCTTATGGAAAGGATTAAGCCACGATTTCTCATATTTCAAGTTTTATATTTATTGTAAGAAATTGGAAATGGTTAAAGAGGATTTGAAGAAGTGGAATAACAAGAAGTACAGTAACAACTCTCAAGTAGTGACTGATGCTAAAGAATCCTTAATTAACGCTCAACAATCCTTTTATCAGGATCCCTTTAGCCATACTAAATTAAAATTTGAGAAATTCGCTCTCCTTAACCAGACAAAAGCATTAGACATTAACTTCATCATCAAAAAAAGATCAAGAATTTTATGGCTCTTTGAAGGAGATAGAAACACTTTATTCTCCCAAAATTCAATCCTCTTTAAGAAAATGCTAATAAGATTACTTCTCTTTAAAGCATTTATGGTTCTATAGCTCAAACTTAAGAGGAATTATTAAGAGTAGCTTATGATTACTTTTCTAAAAGCTTGGGAACTTCTTCTTTTTGCTCTTCTTTTCCCCCAATTGATAAAGTTAATAATCTCTAATGGTTTATCAACTTCAAACGCTGAAAGCTTAATTATTCCTTTCAGTGAAGCCATTGTCAAAAGGGAACTCTTTGAGATCAATCCTAATGAAGCTTTAAGACAAGATGACCTAAATTTTTTCTTCTTCCAAAGGTGTTTGAGATTTACAAAGGGCCTTTTTATTAATGCATTGCTTGAATTCTTTGATAGAGGTAAGCTTCTCAAAGAGATTAATAAGACTTTCATTACTCTTGCTCATAAATCTCCTATCCCTCTTCCTTTAAAGATTTTAGGCCAATTTCTTATTGTAATGCTATTTACATGATTATTGTTTAAGTTTTTAGCCATTTGACTGTTAGAGATAACATCTTTCTTTCTTACAAATTTTTAAGGATTGTAAGTAGAAAGCATTCAAAAGATGTTCCATTATAGTGGACTTCCACAGGCCTTTGACACAATCAATTGGCAATCCATAATTCACACTCTAGAGGCTTTTGATTTTCCAAACCAATTCATTATATGGATTGACCAATGCATTAACTCTGCCTGGCATCTTCATGAATGGTGAACCAATTAAGATCATCAAAGGTACAAAAGGATTAAGGCAATAGGGACCAAATTTCCCTCACTTATTTACCCTTTATACAAAAGTTCTCAACAATTTGATTGGAAAAACCATCAGTTTGGAAAGAGGATTCAAGTATGACAACAAATGCAAGCTTTTGAAAATTCACTCTCTCAAGGTTGACTTTGATTAAATCACTGCACTATTAAATTTTCTTAAAACTTTCAAAGACTTGTTAGGACCCTCAATGAATAAAGATAAGAGTTACTTTATCCTTCCAACATGAGTTGCTCATCTAACAACTTAAATCTCTCTTTTAACTAGTCTTAGAAACAAGAACTTACAATTCACCTATTTAGGAAATCAAATCACTTATAAGAGGCAAAATTATAGAGATTTTATTCGATTGATTGTGTTGGAACCTACTTCTGAAGCCCAGCATTCGGAGACATTTAACAGAAACAGAAAGTAAAAGAAGCAGAAAGGAGAAGAATCACAAAGTAGAAGAAGCAAAAGCAGAAGAAGCACAAAGTAGAAGAAGAAAAAGCAGAAGAAGTAGAAAGTAGAAGAAGCAGAAAGCAGAAGAAGCAAAACGCAGAAGAAGCAGAAAGCAGAAGAAGCAGAAAGCAAAAGAAGCAAAAAGCAGAAGACGCAGAAAGTAGAAGAAGATACATCTTCACCAGACGATATGACGCCATCATAAACGATATGACGTTATCACAGACAATACGACTTTACTTTTGAACATTTTCCCTTATAAGGACTATAACTTTCAACTCAAATGTCCAAAAATTCCATACTATATACCGTTGGAAAGATAAAAGAAAGATCTACCATTTTCTGGAAGACAACTTTGTCTAACTCCTCCTAGATTGTCCAGATTTCCTCCTGAAGTCTGAACACAATTCCTATACCTATGAAAGATTTAAAATTTTTTTGAATTTGTACCAGTACAAGAGACATATGCATGTACACGTGGGGAACTTTTCAGTTCTAAACCCATTGCTAAACTAAAAGAAGTTCATACATAACTTTATAATTAGAGGATTAACACAAAATGTGGAACACATTGGATGCTCAATGTTTAACATGCTTTTAAAGCTATCCAAAAGTGATCGACTAACTTGGTTACAAAAGTTTCTAATGTCTTGGAGTTTCTGATGCCTTGCAAGGATTGCTAACCTTCTCGTTCTGCACCTGAGGAGGGACTAGTGGGGTGAGCTACACAGCTCAGTGGCTAATATATTTATAGCCATTGGCAATTGACCAAAGTCAAGCATATGTACACGTATATATGTAGATATATAACATCCAACCATTTAACATTTATTAATTTAGGTCAAACTCATAACACATACACTCAAATGCTTCATACTTGACAGTTCAATTATGCAATGCACAGTAATTGGCTCGAGGGTTCTATGGAAACAGAATGGAGAAACCGAAGTTTATCCCATGAACAGAATGAGTCCATTTTTCAGAGCTCATATGCCACAAGTGGGCAGCCAGGAGAAGGCTCTTGTCGACATGCACATGACGAACAGAATGGTTCCACTCTCGCCCAAACAGAAGCACATAATCATGCTAAAAAAAATCATTTTATCAAATGCTCATACTTTCATGCTTTTACTTCTTTTTGTTTATACAAAATGTCATATCCTTTTCCAAGGTATAACAAATCAAGATCATTATACTTTTTCAAATTCCCACAACATCAATTTAGATTTATGCATCCAACACATACACACACATAGGTAAGAATTTGCCCAATCACACAAAACTATAAATACATTACCCACCTAAGTAGCTTGCGAAAATCCAAGTCAAGCTTGCCTTTCCCTTGCTCTTGGCTAGGATTCTCTTGGTTTCCTAAAACAACCAAGGTTCCATTCAAAACAACATTCCAATAACTCATAAAATTCAAAACAAAGAAATCACAAAAATTGCAATACACACAAATTAAGCTCAAATTTAACCTACCCATAGTATATCTAGGTTAGAAAACCTAAGATCTAGTTTAGAAACCCTAAAATCACTTGGGTTCTCTTAACTCATCTTCTTCTAACACAAACCTTTCATTCCTTACACAAACCCCTTTCTCTCTCTAACTCCTTCATCCTCAACACAACCCATTTCCTTACTAAAGTAAGAAAAAGAGATGGTTAACCTACCTTAACAAACTTGATTTCTCTTCTTTTCTTCTTTCACCGAAACTTCTCTTCTTCTCTCTTATTTTTGTTTTTCACTCTTCTCCCCCTTCAATTCATGTTTTTTCGTTCTTAACAAGCAAGACATCATATTCTTCTTCCATTTCTACCCTTAATGAGCCCAAAAAGTCCATTTTACCCTTCCTTATAAGCTTATGTTCTTTTATACTTAAGTGATCTCCCAAAAATGTCCTTGCACATCCTTATTACATTAACACTTTAATTCCATTTACCCATTCAATAAATCCTACTAACTTGACATAACAATTAACTCCAAAAATAATTAATCCAATAAACCTCAAAAATTATTTTAAATCATGCTTAACTTAAAGAAAAATTTTCAGGATCCAATAACTCTCCCCCCTTAAAGAATTTCATCCCTGAAATTCTTACCTGAGACATTGAAGAAGTGTGGATACTTCTCCCTCATGGCCTCTAAGGGTTCCCATATGGCCTCTTCCGTAGAATGGTTCCTCCACAGAACTTTAACCTACTTCACAGTCTTATTTCTCAAAACTTTTTCCTTTGAATCTAAAATCTCTACTGGTTGTTCTTCGTAAGTCAAATCCTCTCTTAACTAAACTTCTGAAGGTTGCACTATGTGTGAAGGATCAGATCGGTACTTTCTCAACATTGATACGTAGAAAACAATTGTGAATCTTAGACAACTCTAGTGGCAAAGCTAACTTATAGACTAAAGGCCCAATCTTCTCAATGATCCTATACGGGCCTATGTATCTTGGACTAAGCTTGCCCTTTTTACCAAATCTCAAAACTCCTTTCCATGGAGAAGCTCTAAGAAACACTTTGGCTTCAACTTCAAATTCTATCTCCCTTCTATGTGCATTCTCGTAACTTTTTATCTTATCTTGAGCTTCTTTAATTCTTTGCTTCACTAATTTAATCTTGTCAACTGTGACTTGCACCAGCTCAGGCCCTAAAAGCCTCCTTTCACCTTCCTTATCCCAATAAATAGGAATTCTACACCTCCTATTGTACGAAGCTTCATAGGGTGCCATTTAAATTCTCGATTGATAGGAATTATTGTATTCAAACTGAATTAAAGGTAAATGATCATCCCATGAGTCTTTGAAGTCCATGACACAAGCTCATAACATTGCCTCTAATGTTCGTATTGTCCTTTCTGATTGACAATCAGTTTATGGATGAAAAGCTGTACTAAAGTGCAACTTGGTTCCTAAAGTCTCCTGTAAGCTTTCCCAGAATCTAGAGGTGAACCTGGGGTCTCTATCCGAGACAATAGAGCTTGGAACCCCATGAAGTCTGATTATTTCATCCATATATGTCTGGGCCAAAGCATTCAAAGAATCTATCTGCTTAATTGGCAAGAAATGTGCGGACTTGGTTAGCCTGTCTACAATCACCCATATTGCATCATGCTTCCTGCTAGTCCTCGGCAATCCCATCAAAAAATCCATCGTAATTTTCTCCCATTTTTATTTCGAAATTAGCAGAGGTTTAAGCTTGCCTGAAGGTGCTTGGTGTTTAGATTTAGCTTGCTGGCACACTAAGCATCTTCTAGTATATTCCGCTACTTCTTTCTTCATTCCTTTCCACCAGAAGTGCTCTTTCAAATCTTGATACATCCTCGTACTCCCCGGGTGCATTGCATAAGGAGCATTGTGCACCACATCAAGAATCTCATCTTTTAACTCTAACATGTCTGGAATACACAATCTGTTACCTACCACCATCAATTCATCTTCTCTGATCTCTATGTTAAAAGGTTTACCACTTTTATTCTCTTCTCGGAGCCTGCTCAAATACTCATCTTATTTATGTAATTCCTTAATCTTCTCGCTCAATGCTGGCCTCACTCTAAAGTGAGCCAGTACATAATCAAACTCAACTTGCCTTAATGTCACCTTAAGTTTGACTAATGCCTTCAACAAAGGAAGATATACTGTCTCCACATGTGCCTAGTGGACTTTGTTGGACCCCGAACTTTTCTTAATGAATTTAGCATGATGTCAAATTAGGTTTTGAATGATGAATTGTTTTGATTAAGTATGATTGAAATAAATTCATGTGGTAAGTGAAGGATTAAAAATGGTAAGAATGCTTAAGGGCGTTTTGGCCATGACACTTAGGATTTTTAAGTTATAAGGCATGAGGCTAAGGGCAAAAGGGTCTTTGGATGATTAATAAGAGTATA
>JAOTAX010000006.1:12935216-12954758 GCA_025629825.1 Erythroxylum guanchezii | reverse complement strand
CACCATCATCCAACAACAACACAATCACAAAGCAATCAATTTCAAAATTCCATGAAAAATGAAACACAAAATCAAAAACATACACCCAAAACAATCAGGTCTTCGGTGAGGGTCGTGTGGTCCGTCCGTCTAAGGCTTTGACCTGCGGTGGTCATGTGGTGCGTCGAAGGCACAGAGACGGCGAGGAGGACAGAGGAGAAGGTGGCGAGGAGCAGCTAGGAGACCGATCCGTCGAAGCCTCGAAGGGAGAAACGTCGAAGACTTGGAGGAGGAGGACTGGAGAACTGGACGAGACGTCGACGGCAAGGAGACGGCGACGGCGAGTCGAGACACCGAGAGAGACACCAGAGAAGAGAGGAGGCGTGCGGCGTAGGAGAGAGGAGACCGAAGAAGAATCCAGAAGCCGGGGGGTAGTTTTAGGTTAAAACTTTCCGAAAATTGCAAGTTAGTCCTTGCAATTTTCAGAATTTTCAGTATTGGCCGGAATTGAAGGTTCCGGCCGGTACCGTCCGGTAAATGCCGGTACCGACCGGTATTTGATCCCGATACCGACGTTTACCATTTCGTACCGTTTTTCGGTCGGTACCGGCCTGTACGGTACGAAATCCGTTTCTTTGATAAGAAATGGTAATTATACATATATCTTTACCCTTTCAATAAATATTCTCTAAATGATTATGGAGACATTCTTCCAAAACCTCAATTTCTCACATCCTTTTTTTTTCCTCGTAGTTTTACATGATTATTTTAACAAAGTAGCATAATGAGGGTTTTTTTTAATAACATCATAAGGTAGATATTTAACCACATCATAAAAAGTCTCATATAAACCTTGATTTTGCTCATATTCTCTAGAATTTTGCTAAAACTTTAGAAAAATGAGGTGTTGGATTATGATTAGAGAGGAGGAAACTTACATTTATCCACCTTTTCACCATTAGGAGCAATCCCTTCATCATCACTGATATTTGTCTTCTTTTCTTTCTTTGATGATGTAGGAGGTGTTTTGATGATATATCAGCCTCTTTACCACTCCTCAAACAATTGCACTTGTATTTTCTTTTATATTTATAATTGTTAGGATCTCAATTTCCCCAAATTTTATGCTTTAATTAATTAATTACAGTTTTCATCTTGCCCATTTTATTCTCAGGACATTGAATATCGGCACTCACCTTTTATTGCAATTATTTTATTTCTTATTAAAGTTGCAAAGTATTAATAATAAGGAAATAATAATATATTCTAAAGGGGTACTAAAATTAGTAGCTTAGCACCCATTTGTTACCGCTCAAATAATAGGGTTAAGCTTAGTACAAAAATTATTAATAGTTGGAACCATGTTGGTAATTAAATTTCTATTGGCCTTATGAGTTTTATCTACCAATGCACCTCCACTAGTAGCATTAGCTATAATTTTATCACTGGGTAGAAGGGGCTTACAGAAATATTGAATAAGCAATTGCTCATGAATTTGATGATGGGGGCAACTTGCATATTACTTCTTGAAAGGCTCCTAATACTTGTATAAGGACTCTCCATTATGCTACCTTACATCATAAATTTTATTTTGAATGTTTACTACCCTTGAAGTTAGAAAATGCTTCTTTGAAAATAAAATCTTCATATTGCTCTATATGGTAAGTAAAATAGTTAATCCTTTGATATATCTTTCAATAAAAACAAAAAAAGGCTCTTAACATAATTTATTCTTTTGTTACCCTTCGAGTTTCAAACTTATGTAAATCATATGAAATTCTTTCAAATGCTTATAAAGGTCTCAAATTTAAAAACAATGAGTATTATGCAACAGATTAACTATTCCAAATTTTAATTTAAAAGGAGGGTTACCATATAAATTAGGGAATGGTTAAGCGTATATTGGTTCAACTTAGGGCCAACAAGCTCCTTCAAAGTTCAATTTTCAACCATGGTTTTTTACTCTTCCAAATAAGAATTGCTAGCTAATAACAAACTAAGAGCTAAGTTGTTTTGTTATGATTTTTATCTAGCTTCCTTCCTTAACATATGCAAAGTTCTTTCTATGTTATAATCAAATTGCAAACCAACTTGATTAAAAGATCAAATAACAAATATACAAAATAAAGAAGGCAAACATAAATCATAGATTATAAATCATAAATCATATATATATATAAACTTAGTCGGAATCACTCCTCAAAAAGATTCAAGGTATATCAAAGCTCTTAGGCATGGCCTTAAGCCAATTGGTTCATCATCGTCATAACCAGTATATGTAACGACACTTTAAGAGGAGAATCGATCGTATAAGGCTCATTTACAATGTAATGAAGAAAAGTTAGATTGTACTAAAAAAAAATTTAAAACGTAATGAGCAAAAACTAGACCATACTAAAAGAGAGTTGACCAAGCTTAAAGGATGGTCAAATAAATACTTAGGTCACAGTAAGTCAATAGTAGTGACTATGAGGAGTCTTAGTTTGTCGATAAATTTTTTCTTAAGTTTTGTAATTAACATTTAATTACATGTTTTTGTATAAAATGCATCATTTTTAATTATGAAACATTTTTATTTTATTTTGATTTATTATTATTTAAACAATGTCACCAACAATAATTACAAAATGTGATAAAATTATAATTCAAACTGTGTTAAAAACAATAACATGAATTAAAAATGTTTTTAATTATTATAATTAAATATTAAATTGGAATTACCAAAAAAATATTAAATTGGTAATAAAGAAGTCAAATTAAAAATAAACTAAAAGTTTTTAGCTACAAAAATAAAATCATCATCAAATATTTTTACCTACGCTTTCTAGAACGTTCTTAATAATGTTTAGCTACAATTTAATTTTCGTAGCTCAACATATTATGCTACGAAAATAAATCGTCAGTACACATTATTACCTACACCCACTACAAGAAAAATCAATGAATAGGGACAGAATATTAGGGACGGAAGTAATTTCGTCTGTGATCACCGACGGATTGTATGTGTCGTCGGAGAACCAAGACGGAAGTCCGCCTATGCCGACGAAGTAAATTCCGTCGGTGAGAAGCGTCTGGAAGGCTTTAAAATTAACAACGAAAACGACGTCGTTTTGAATTTACCCAAAACAACGTCGTTTTCGATCTTGTTTTAAGCTTCCCAAAACCGCTCCCCGCCCATTCTCCCGCGCCTCTCTCTTCTTCTGGAACATCCGTCGTCGGCTTGAAGTCTCCCCCTAGCGTCACTAGTTACCGCCATCGCCGCCGGCGTCTGCTCCCATCATTGTCGTCGACACATCTCCGTCGGCTTCCCCTGCTCCGGTGGTGAAACTAAAGGTACTTTCCCCACTTCTTCCTCTCCTCTGTTCACATTCGGTTGGTGTCATTTGTAACGATTTGGATGTTTTTGGTTGATTAAAAATTAGTTTGGTGAGTGTTATTGCATGGGTATGGTGTTTGTTGTAGATGAAAGGGAAGAATGTGGGAAATTTTGATGGATTAAGGATGATAAAATGGTTGTATACCATGTGTTTGACAAAATGCCTATAGGTGTTTTTGGTGAATTGTTGTTGAAGTTTTAAGCTGTAATGGTGTTAGTTTTCCATGAAGTTTAGAATGTAGTTTTGTTGTTGTTGATTTTGATTAATTAGTTTCATATTTGTGTGAAAATATAGGACATAAATTGATTTGTTATGGTTATATATGTATGCATAATGATTATGTTGAAGATTAATAAAGTATAAGGAAATTAAATGTATAATGTGTTGAATGTTTATGATATTGTTTGATTTGGTTAAATACATTGAAATAGAAGTCTATATTTGTGTAATAGTTAACTCATAACGAATTGTTAAAGTATATATTGTAAAGTTTTTTGCAATTGAATAAAAGTACAAATTTACCCACCAAAATTAAATGTGGCAATAAGTTATTTGCGACTATTTCTCCTCTCCTCACCTATTCTTATTAGCGACGAAGGGATGATCGTAGCAAAATCTTTTTGACAATGATTCCGTACTTTTGCTACCATTTATTCGATGATTTTTTTCATCATTAAATATTTTTTGCGACAATTTGGTATCTTTCAATAACGTTATGTTTCCAAAACCCTTCTCTGTTGTAGTGATATAACTCTTCACCAAAATTAAATTAACCTGTGTGTCTCTATTAATACTAATTAAGCTAAAAACTTAATATTAAAATTTTTATTTCACATCTAAAAGAAGTTATGCACGTGTTTTGATAGAGGATAATTTTGAAATCCCCAATTACGTACTAGCTGATCGATGTCATATTCGTACGAAGATAAATTTATCAAATACTATTAATTTTATAGCACTAGATAAACATCAAATAATTGCACAAATTTTATTTAACATACTTATATCCAAAATATCTAAAGTTAAGTTACTGTCGTTTTACTTCATTAAGTTATAGTGTCAATCCCTGAACCAATAGTATAGTCCTTGAGTGGAATCATTCCTTCGATCTTAAAGAGATAATATACATAATCAATGTCACTTGAATATCTATTACGATGTGAAATATTTTCATTTGATTTTTTATCTTCAATATTGGTTTAATTTTTTAAAATATTAGAAAGCCAATATTTTACACTCTAGTTTATTAACGAGATTTGTAGAAAAGAATACACATTGACATCGATGTGTAAATATATCTCTCCACCAACTGATTAAATATAAATATAAAAGGTACACATAATATTGGAATCATTGTCTAATGTTTATAAGTGAAAAAAGAGAGCTTGACTCCTTCAACTTTTGTTAAACGTACACTTTAAATTTTAATTTTATTAAAGAAACCAAAATTGTAAGTTATGATGAGGTATTCCTTTTTAAATTATTATACTTAAAAACTTCTGATACAGATTTAATATAACATAGGACTTAAGAAGTTTAATGTATATGTTTAATTATAATTCCTTTGTTTCCCAATTTATTTGAATGTACTTTTAATATTTTTTAAATGTTAACCACTAATATTGCTTAATTCGGATGGGATCAGTTTTCAATCTTAATCTTAATAATCAGAAATAAATACTTAATGTCTAACACAAGAGTTAATTATGATAATGTTTACTGTAAAATTAGTGATGTTAAATACATTGAATTATGATAAATTCAATTTTAGGAAGTAATATGTTCACATGTAGCTTAATTATCGCTTGCTATAAAGATAAAAGTAGCACCAAACTAACAAAATTTTTAACATTAACTTGTTTGAATCGATGATGAGCACGTACTTCAGTCTCATGTGTAGATCAGAACGATATATTTTGATGGACTTGATTCAGTCTTGATGTCTTGATCAGCTAGACGTTCACTATATATAACACATCGAACAACTCTTGATTCTTTAAATTGAACACAACCAAGAGAGCGCTCGGTTTTCTTTGTCAAAACCTCTTTAAGCTGTTTAATACTTCTACGAATGTGGCCTGTGAGTTTCTATTTCCTGGCCTTGCTTTCTATAGCAATCACTTGTTGGCTATTTAGATGCAGGAAAACTATATGCTATGGAAAGCTCCCTCCAGGTTCCATGGGGCTGCCAATTATTGGAGAAACTGTTCAGTTCTTCATTCCCAGCAAGTCTATAGATATGCCCTGGTTCATGAAAACCAGACTCAAAAGGTACTTACCATCAACTTCATACATCGTTGATACTGCATGATGCTTTACCTTACTTATATATCTCCCCAGATATGGACCAGTGTTCAAAACAAGCTTGGCTGGTCGGCCCGTGGTGGTATCCTCAGACGCTGACTTCAATCATTTTATTCTCCAACAAGAAGGGAAGTTGGTTGAGTTATGGTACATGGACTCGTTTGCTGAACTTATTGGCCAAAATGGTGAACTTAAAGACTGCATAAAAACAGGACACATTCATAAACACCTCAAGAAATCGGTTGCCGAATACTTTGGTGCCGAGAGACTCAAAGGAATTCTGCTCCCTGAGCTGGACCGAACGGTGAAAAGTGCTCTTGATTCTTGGACAAAGCACAAGTCGCTGGAAGTTAAACATGCCCTTTCAACGGTTTGTTCGACTTTTCTTATTTCACTTTATAGTATTTAGTCTGCCCATATATATATATACGTCCGATACGTTTGTTAATTAATGCGTTTTCACGAGTCAGATGTATGTAAACGTATTCATGAATATTTTTCCCAGATGATATTGAATTTCACTTGGAAGGTGTTTTTTGGTCGTGATCCTGAGAAGTCTGAGATAAATCTAAGTGAAACATTTGCAAACTTCACTCAAGGGCTGATGTCTTTACCTTTGAACTTACCAGGCACTGCGTTTCACAAATGTGCCCAGGTATTTTAGGGTTAATACTACTGTTAGGTTCCATACCCAAAGCTTTCTTGACGTTCTCGTCGTTTTCCAGAATCGGAAGAAAATTATGAAGTTGATAAGGGACACTGTAGAGAGAAGACAAACGTCTCCTTCTGTAGGCAGGGCGACAGGGGACGACTTCCTAAGTTGCCTCATCGATTACAAGAAGACTGAAAACTCATTTACGGACAATCTTATTATTTACTTGATCTTTGCGCTTCTACTTGCCACCTCAGAGACGATTCCCACCACTTTAACTTTGGCTATTATGTACTTGACAGATAATCCTTTAGTGCTGCATGAACTAGAGGTAGCTACTTGAAATCATTTTCTTTTTTAAATAAGTAATTTAATAAAATCTAATTATTTAAATAAATAATTCACTATCAGGTTTTTAAAACCATTTTATTTGTTCATCATTTTTATTATAAAATTAATTAGGGGTGATTATTTCTTTTTTCTATTAAATACGTCTTTATTTTAGGGTCAAATTATTGATGTCTCTTAAAACTATTTTCGTTTTTATTAAATAAGTAATTCAATATCTTTATTAGAAGGTCAAAGTGATACGTGATTCTTGAAACTGTATCTTTTTATTAAAAAATAATTCAATGTCTTTATTATAAAGTCAAATTATCTTAAAGTTATTTTTAGTACGTATAATTCTTTGTTTTTACTTTCTGTACATAATTATCTGATATTCATTATCTCAATTTTTAGGAGGAAAGCAATCGCATGATTAATGGCAGGGAAAGTAAGGAGAGTGGAATAACTTGGAAGGAATATAAATTAATGACTCTTACGATGCATGTAAGTACAATACTTTAAAGCTTCTACTTGTCAAATCTTCCTATTGTCTCTTGTCTAAAAATCTGTCTTTTCTTAAAGGTTATCAATGAATCACTTCGAATGGGTGGTGGTGCAATAGGAATCTTAAGGAGAACAATAGAAGATGTCCATATAAGAGGTGCGCTAAACTTTCCTTTTGATATACTAATATATTCTTATTAAAATAAATATTTCTTAAAAACCGAATTTTAAACTAATTAGTATAAGCGCTTGGTATCGACAATAAATTGGAAAAATAAAGCATTTAACTTTTAAGAAAAATATTACAACACTTTTGAAAATTAAAAACAAAAAATTTAAGTTTTACCTACCTTAAAAATTAAAATATAATAAGAAAATAGTAAACTATTGATGCTAATTTATGAGATTTAGGTCAAGGGGAACATGAAAATAACCATAAAACATGCTTGCGACTTAGCTTCTATCTTATACTTGTTTTCCATTTACAATTTTCCTAATGTTTAAACTTACACAGAATATGTAATTCCAAAAGGCTGGACAGTAGCGGTCATACCTGCCGCTCTTCACATGGATCCAGATGTTTATAAAGACCCCCTTACTTTTAATCCATGGAGATGGGAGGTAGTATTATAAAAACACGCTAGACAGCAACATTTTACGTCCTTCTGACAATCTGTCTGTTATCCAATCTAAGATTTCTAAATCAAGAAGTTAAGTGAACGCAGGATTTGGGCGCAAGTTCCAAAGCCAGAAATTTCATACCATTTGGAGGAGGAATGAGGTCATGCGGGGGAGCTGATTTCAGTAAAGCATTAATGGCCGTATTTCTGCATCATTTTGTGACCAAATATAGGTGAATAGTCATCTTTCTTTAGAAATCCTGTGCTCTCATTATCTTAAGCTTTGGTTGAGTACCAAATCTATAAAAAGACCGACACAAACAGAAGTTCATTCGCATAGCTAGGTTGAAACTTTAAGTACATTATCCTTCCTGCAACAATCATTAGATATTTTCTATTGTTCCACGTCTAAGTCGCACCATTTTCAGGTGGACAAAGATCAAAGGGGGAGAAATTGTTAGAACTCCAGTGTTAAGTTTTGGAAACGGATACCATATCAAGGTCTTCAAAAAGACAGAGATCAAGGAAATGGAAGAGGACAGTTGAGTGACAAGGATTTGAAAGAAAAATATGTATTTAAATAATTTGCTTCCCTCTTTGGTTTCATATCCGAACTTCAGAAACGAAGCCATCCGCCGTATGAAGCTTTGGTTTACATGTAATGGACATTTTAGAATCCAATAATTCATAACACCAGTGCCGGCCCTGGCTAATTAAAGGCAAAACATGGGAATGCCCTACTTTCACTCTCAGTTAGTTATTAGTAGCATTCCCACGTTTAGTCTCGTCAGATATTAAATGCTATTTAATAATTGCATAAGGGAAAGAGATAATTTTAGGTTTTGATAATTCTCATATTACTGCTTAATCTTTTCAACTTCCAATATTAACGTTAACTTTCATCTGAAGTTAACATTAGCTTATTATACTTATAAATTCATTTGAATTAGTATAATTCCAACTCAAAATTTGCAACAAAGGATTTTTACGGTTTTGACTTCTGAGTTCTGAGTGATAAAAACATTAATAAATACTAATTTTTTATCACTCAGAACTTCTAAGTTTCTCCTTTTTTAATTTTTAGATTACTTATTATTTATAAAAATTATAATTATAATTATAATTAAACATTAATAATAATTTAATTTATTTAATGTTTAATTAATAAACATTAACAAATGAATTTCTCATATTAGGTCTGCTCAATGACCTTTGTCTCTAACAAGTACCCATACTTTTATTTAAGTATCTTTATACTTTAATATATGAGATCGACTACTTCTTTCATAAGGAAAAAATAACGTGTGTTAATTTTTTACATTTTATTAATGTCTAGTCTTAATAGAACGATGACTAGAAACAATTTAGGGATAATATATAAATGTAATATGAATCTCATAATTATATCTCATTATAATTTCATTTACAATGTATAATTTTCCCATGAACTTTATCATTTACATCTAAACATGTACAAGATAAAGAGTAGTTAAATAATTGTCGCTAAACTACAACCAAACCGAATGACTATAGGTTATAAACTAATAGGAATGACTTTAGAGGGAAATGAAAACTTTCAAAAAGAGAGAGATAAAACAACTATAATTGCCATTTGATAGCCATAGAAGAGTATATATTATAGATGATTCCCTTAGCAACAACCATTTTTTCCCTCATTCACTAAAGCAAATGAGTAGGGACGCTTTCCTAAGTGTTAAACAGATGCTTGAACGTTGTGAAATTCCTTTTTTTCCCCCTAAATTGTATAAATGCAACAACATTTAACTTTAAAGACCCTCAAATCATCTCGTAAAGGCGATGGTGGATGCCCACCGAACTGAATTGCCAATTCTTGTTGGACCAGTAAATTCAGTTGTTAGATATTTTCCCCATATGGTGGATAACAATTAATTGTAATTTTCGATTTTTTCAATAACTTTTTGGTTAAGTTACGTAATTTGATCTAGGTAAAGATAATACAGTGGCCCAATAAATGATCTGGATTAATGGGCCAAAGTTCAGGAGAAAAATAGACCTTGATCAATGTAGACCATACCCATATTGAGCCTTTAATGGAGAGGCCAGATATGGATGCTATATAAAGAAGGTTAACGTCTCCTATAACTGTTGTAGCAAATCATGAATGTAAAGATACTTTGACCCATTTAGAGGTTCACATATACAAAAAACTACAAAAAGGCTTAACGTGTCCCGATGAGCAGATCCCGTGAAGGTTCCAGTGGATTCTCACTCGTTTCAGCTTCGAAAAACTCGTTTAAAGTCATGGAACTGAAATCAGGTATTTTCTACATTTCTTCATTTATTTCCCTTTCACATTCCATTCGAGACACGTACTAAGGCTTATGATACGTGTTATACATGGTATTAGAGCGATTACGTGATCGAGTGATTAAAAACAAAGATACTTCAATTTTTTCTCCATAAGATTTTTAGAGAATAAAGTTCCGTTTTGTAGTTTTTTTTTTCTTATTGTTGCATGAAAGTGGTATACATGTGTTTAGTCTTGAAAAACAACATGAAAATAAGCCTCGGAATGTAAAAATCAGACCCAAAATTAGCCGAAAATTGTCATTTTTTGACGAGGGTTAGGACAGCATCGAGCGCGTGTGAGGACGTCAGCACTACTTGAGTTTTTTTTCTTTTGTCCGTATGGCTGACGTCATGTAGTGCTACGGACATAAGAAAAAAAACCCAACTAACGCTGACGTCCTCACATGCGCTCGACGTTGTCCTAACCCCTACTAAAAAATGGCAATTTTTAGGTTTAATTTTCATGCTCCCGGACATTAGTTGTACGGACAAAAAATAAAAACTCAAAATTTTCATAATTCCTATAAAGGTACCCCGAGTCATTTTGGGTCAGTTTTCGGGTCGAGAGAATTTATAAAGTTAGTTTTTCTATTTTCCTGGATTTATTACATTAGTAATAAATTAAATTTTAACTTCAAAAAAAGGAAATGAGGCATTCTAAAGTAGATTTGAAGTCAATTTTTATGCTTCGGGCTTCACATGAGGGAGATATTTGTAATTTTCGTGTCTTGGGGGTTCAATGTTTAGAATAGCATGATAGTCACTCGGATTGAGATTTTTAGCCATAAAAATCTCAAATCAAGTTTATTGATAATGTTTTCAGCACAAGTATATGATAATTAGAATGTACATTCAGGTTTTGCATTTATTGTCAAATATTATCACATACTGCATGCCTATAAAGAATGTGAGGATAACATAAAGATGTATCCCTTGTGTTTGTGGACTTTTTGGGTACTGATGAGAATGTAGTCACTACATTAACCTTTCGAGTTAGTATTTTGAATTGTTCCGCTTGTATGTTAGGGGATGTCTCTAGTCTCATGTTTGATTATTCTGTCCATAGATATTGGCCTTACATGAGATTTTGAGATGTGCATAAATGCATTAGATAAAGGAAAGTCGTTACTTGAATGATCTATTCGCCCATAGGTGGAAGTGTCAAGAGTGTTGATGGTTTATTCTCTCATTGCTTTTATGTTGAGGTATAATTGCATATATTATGTATTCAGCCTAAAAGTGTTTTATAATATGTGTGACCAGATTCTCGATATAGATATTATTTAATGACTTTGAGTATCATTGTTATCCTACATTTGTGTTGATCTTTGCAATGTCATTTTATCGTCACCTTTTCTATCAATAATATCAGCGTAACCATTGAAACCCTGACCGATTTCAATACAAAGAAGTGGATAGAGGATGTATTGAATAAAATAGAGATGACAGAAATTGATATGGCCATACGTATAGATAGGTCATTTGCACCTACATCTAGAAGCTCAAAAGCTCATAAAATAGCCTATGAAGCTTGAGATCGGTCAAACAGAATATGTTGCATGACCATTAAGAGATCCATACCCGACCATCTACTAAATGGACTTCCAAACACATACATAGTGAAGGAGTTTCTCGATAATGTCTCCTAGAGGTACATGGTCTCATCTAATGTTAAGAGAAGTGCCTTGATGAAAGAATTACTCTCCATAAGGTATACTGGAGAAAGGAGAGTGATGGAGTACATATCAAGAATGATCCATCTTCACAGTAGACTGAAGATACTGAATATTCCTCTTCCTAATGTCTTTATAGGTCACCGGACTCTGAAGACACTCTCTCTACAGTTTAGTAATCTGGTGATGACGTATTACTCACTAGATGAGGAATGAGACTTTAATGCTTTGATTGACCATTGTATTGCTGAGGAGGAGAAACTCAAGATTGCAGCTCCTATAGCCCTTTAAGCAACTGAAGGGAAAGAAAAGGTGAAGTAGCTAAGGTCAAAGGTAAAAAGTCTAAATCTTCTCCACTTGCTGATGTTGGTTAATCTAGTGCTGGTAAAGATTCTGTGAACATAAAGAAGCCAACAGTATAAGGCCTAGAAGGAAAGACAGAAACCATCAGGTAATTCCTTGGCTTATCAATTTATGAATCCAATTATGCTACAACCATATTAGGTTTTTTGGTGGTTAGATGGGAGAGCATTTAATTGAGTTGCCTCCATAATGCAGGGATTCATATCCAAGTGAAAGCCAACTAAAGAGGAAGAGAAGTTGATGGTTATCAACAATGAAGAAGTGAATGATATATTTATAGGGAATGTATGTTTAAACCTTTATAAAAGGTTCATTTTGTTTTTACGCTACACATTTTATATTTGATCTTTGTACGAAGATGATGGTTATCAATAATGAAGAAGTGAATGATATATCTATAGGAAATGTATGTTTGAACCTTTATACAAGGTTCATTTTGTTTTAACGCTACACATTTTATATATGATCTTTGTATCAATTTTAGACAAATAAATTTATCATTTTGTAATTAATGCTTTAGTTGTCATTTAATACAAAACATACTGGTATATTCTCCCTCATTCAAAATTTTTAATGAAACATATCATTCTCTCTCATTCAAAATTTTAATATGAAATTTAGAAGGTTTTGATTATAATTTATAATGGATTGATGTTCTGATCGTTCAATGATCTTAGCAGACAATAGTCCTATGAACCATTTAAGGCTTTGAAGTCAAGGGAATACGTTATGTAGGGCCGTTCTTAACGTTTTATAGGCCCTAGGTGAAGAAAAAAAAAGGTTCCAATAAATTGATAATATACAGACATGTAAACTTTAAAAGCGTATTTTTATTTATTAAAATTTAATATACATATATAAGTGACTCAATTTATAAGTCCACATACTCAACAAAATATTAAATGTTCATAACATCAGTTAATAATATCTTACAAATTTCAGTAACAATAAAATCACTAAAAATGGTAAAAGTAACAACAAAATAGCAATAATAGCAATCGAACGGTAATATTAGACTGTAAAATGCTAAGAGAATTGCACTACCAAACACATAGATGATTATGATTTATGAAAAAAAATTCTTCGTATATTTCTAAATGCAAAGTCATTAATAATATTAATAAGATCAATATTATCTAACATTTCTTTCTTGATACATAAAATAGCTAAATTATTCAACTTTTCTTATGATATTGATGGTCTTAACTAGGTTTTCAATAATTTTAACTTTAAAAAACTTCTCTTAGTTGATGCTACAGTCACAAGTATAATGAAAATTATAATTACAAAAATTAAACTATTTATTAATGATTAATTATATTTTATAAATAATAAATAATCTAAAAATGAGAAAAGGAGTAACAGAAGTTTTGAGTGATAAAAAATTAATGTTTTAATCACTCAAAACACAAAAATCAGACCACAAAAATTTTTACTGCAAATTTGAAATTGAAGTATCTTATATTCATATTTTGATGGATATTAAAAAATTAAAATATAAAATACTTCAATAAATTTGTAAGTATAATAAGCTAACGTTAACTTCAAATTGAAGTTAACGTTAGTCTATGAAGTTAACGTTAGTCTTAAAAGTTGAAATTATTTCTTTCCTATCTGCAACTATTAAATAGCATTTAATATCCGACAAGTAAACATGGGAATGCTGCTTAAAAGAAGGCCCGGCACTGCCAATATTGATTACTGATCCGACTTTTAGATTACGCAAGTGACGCTGAATCTCATTCCACAGAGTCACATCCACTGAGACTCTATGTCAGCGCACCCATCACATACTCCTGACAATAAACTGTACGACAAGTATATTTGGCCCCGCTGCATTATTGATCGTTAAGTGCAAAGTTTTGACCAAACCAAACAGCGTATTTTTTGGGGAGCGACGACAATCAAAAGTCAGAGGATATTATACTTGGCAGTGAGGATGCTGAAAAGCCACAGGATGTCTGCAACTAGCATTTAATATTCGACTTTGCAACAACCCCTGTCTGCAACTATTAAATAGCAGTTAATATTGTCTGATAAGTAAACGTGGGAATAATTACTAACTTGGAGTAAAAGTAGGCCCGGCACTGCCAATATTGATTGCCAATGAGAAGTTTTGGCACTGATCCGACTTTTAAATTTTCTGTTTTTATTATTCTATTTTATTAAATTTTATTCGTATATTTATATAAAATTCACAGTGAATAAAATTTAAAAAGTCATAATAAAAACATCATACCGGATCCCTTTAAATTACGCATATATGATGGTGAATCTCATTAACGCACCCATCACATACTCCCGACAATAAACTGTAAGACTAGCATACTTGGGCCTGCAAAGTTTTGACTACACGAAACAGCGTATGATATTTGGGAGTGAGAAGTCAAACGTTTCGACTGCACGAAATAGTAAGGAATGTGATATAATCAAACAAACTTAATGCATGAAAGAAGCATATGATGCCAACCACCTTCAGTATTGCGACTTATTCATTAATATCAATCTAACCGTGGGGAAAATAATTTATTGATGATTGTAATCCATCGGATGTAATATTTATTTAAAAAAAATTATTTTTATTTATTTGATTGACTAACTCACAATATAAATCTCATAGAACAAACATATTGCATCTAAATATTATTTTTAATTGACAGTTTGTCAAAAATAGATATCTATAAAATAGTGAAACTAGAAATATACATTTTCTCATATGGGAATGAAGTAATTGATTTTAGAAAATAAAGTTAAACAAATGTGTGGATTATATTTAACTGAAATAACATAACTTTGGAACCTCGTAGAAGATATAGTTATATGCTCATGAAATTGAATTTGAGATTTCAAATATATACATCATAAAGGAATTATTATATTTTCAATTGTAAACTACACAAAGATAATTAAGTGATTAATGTGAAATAATTATTTATTGAATTCTAGGTGGCAATATTAAATACGCTATAAAAAACTAACTTTCTAGGTGAACACCCATTTAAAGATTAATAGTAAAGACTAATTTTTCTTGACCAATGAGGTAGGAATGTTCAATGGAAAAAAAACTTCAGACGAGAGAATTTACATAAGAAAAAAAAATACAAATATGTTTAAAATGAATGAGAGGTAGCACATTCGAAAATCATTTAAATATGATGTTTGGAGAAATTATTAGATCAATTTATATAATCAATGAGGTTAGTTTTTGAACATTTTGATCCAAAAAAGGAATAAGTTTTAAATTTTCTTACTTATGAAGGCTAACGATATGGGTCAATTTTTTTTGTTACGTATACAATCCAACCACTATACAAATTTGGTCTTCATGCCATAAGGAAAAAATAAGTCATAAACTTTCTTGAATAACTTCATCCAATTAAGTACAGATTATGGAATCCTACAATCATCCAATAAATTTTAAGATTTGCAATTCAATCCGTTATAAAATAAACAAAGCCCCAAATACTCGTATTTTTTTATCATACTTTATACTTTACATGTTCCAAATATTAAAAATATTTAATACAAGAAATTCGGATCCATACCCAAAAATACTTATATTTGAATATACAAAATTAGTTTCAATCTTCCGTCCAATTATGTCCAATTAGTTTTTGAACATTTTGATTCAAAAAAGAAATAAGTTTTAAATTTCATACCATAAGGAAAAAATAAGTCATAAACTTTCTTGAATAACTTCATCCAATTAAGTACAGATTACGGAATCTGCAATCATCCTATAAATTTTAAGATTTGCTATTCAATCCGTTATAAAATAAACAAAGCCCCAAATACTCGTATCTTTTATCATACTTTATACTTTACATGTTTCAAATATTGAAAATATTTAATACAAGAAATTCGGATCCATACTCAAAGATACTTATATTTGAATACACAAAATTAGTTTCAATCTTCCGTCCAATTTTATCCCGTCCAATTATGTCTAATGGTCAAAACGAGACCATTAGACATGAGTTTAGAAACTGTCTAACTTGTCTGATGTAATTTGACCATTAAACATACTAATATTAGACAAAGAATTCCCAGACAAAATTTTCACTTAAAAATTCAAAAAGGTTTAGACAATAAACAAGTTATGGATAACCGAGAGACCCGTTTGAGCTCGTCATAATAATACCTTTTGTCTCTACCTTATGCTATTCCATATAAAATAAATTTGACAACTTTTGCAGAGTTAGGTTTACAGCGATTTTTTATTAGCATGTGAAAGACGTTCACCTGTTGGACTGAACAAGTCTATATAAGAAGCTTTCCCACTCTTCATTGCGAATCGCAAAGTTCTGGTTATCCTAGTCTTCTGTCACACCGTGGAGGATCCAAAATGTGGTGCGTCAGCCTTTTGCTTCTGGCATTGCTTTTGGGTACTGTAACTCACTATTGGGTATTCAAATGGAGGAATCCAAAATGTAATGGGAAGCTTCCTCCAGCTTCCCTGGGCCTGCCTCTTATTGGAGAGACAATTCAGTTCCTCACGTTGGGTTTTAATCCTTTAAAAACATAATCAAATAAAATCATAAGCATACTTAAATTTATTGTAAAATTTGTACTATTCTTACAGTTTGTCTTCTAAATTAGAATGTAATCTCTTTGCAGAGTTTCCCTAGCTCTTTATTTTCTATCTGATGATGGGATGTCAGAAAAGAATTATGTTACGTTTAATTTAGAGACCATAATCACTCATATTAGGATAAAACTTTAATCTAATTTTTAATTTGGCCCATTATAAAACTATAAATTATAAACCCGATTTCTACATACATAAAACCCACCCTTAAAATAAATAAATAAAGCCCAAAATACTATAAACATATTAGACCACTTTAATTAATTGAACTTAACTTTATGTGATAACCTTTATATAAAATTATACATATATAAGCCCACATGTTTGATTAAAAAGTCCTTACACTTCATCCCTAGCAAATCAATATGCCTTCATTTTTCAAAAGCAGAATAAGAAAGTAATCAGAAACTTAAAACTGCTCTCTTTCTTGCTTCTGGTAAGACAAGGGCGATAGCGTTGCATTCTTTATCACAGTTGTATGGTTAGGAATGCCTAGGAAATCTTCTTTTTTATTTTTTCTTTCTCACTTCCATGAACAATGTTATGTAAGAACTCAACAACAAATGTGCTTCACTATGTACAGCTGTTGCTTCAGTAAATAGCCGTGATGACCTTTAACCTTACATGTAATTGCAGATATGGTCCACTCTTCAAAACAATCTAGGCCTGTCGGCCCGTTTTCCTCTCATCGGACGCAGATTTCAACTATTTTATACTCCAACAAGAAGGTGTAGTTCTCATCTATGGATTCCTTTGCAGATCTTATGGGCCAAAATGGTGTATTTACAGAAGGTATTGTTGCAGGGTTTGTATAAAAGATCCATCGGACAATACTATGAAAGGCTCAAAGGAATTCTCCTCCCTGAATTGGAAGACGCAGCGAATCACGCCCTCTATACTTGAACTGGTAGCATTTTATTATTAATTTTATGGACTAACGTAATAAACAAACCAACTAAATTAAAAATACGTAGATAATAATTTATCAATCACATCCTATCTGATTTTTAGATTCGTTAGGAGACAACTCTTTACCAAAAACATATTTAATAATATTATCCTAACCTATTATCTTAACCTTGCCTCTAAATAAATATGATCATAAGTTTACTCATTATTCAAATCATATAAATTTAGTTAAGTAAAATATATTATTAGAAGACTAAACATGTTCGAATTAAAGCAATCTTGAGTTTACTCAACAAGTCTAACAATAAACAAAACTCTAGTTTAATCCTATAATAATGGAAGACATTATACATGTTCTAAACATGTACTTAATATTTTAACGAGAGATTTAAAAATAAGGTCTCATATTAAAAATATAATCTTATTATATAAATTTATTTGACATAATCTAATTATGAAAAATAAATTGAGTTTTTTAATAAAAAATATTAATTTAATTAATCAACTCTTGAAAAATTAAATTAATTTTAAAATAAAAATAATTAAAATATGCGTCTCCTGGCATAGCTGGCGGAGACTACGTCTCCTGGGGCCCGCGTGCCAGGAGACGCAGTCCCTTGGCTTGCGTTGCACATGCCCCTTCTTCTTCAGAAACCTACGTGTTTCTGATTTTTTTTTAAGAACAACACTTTATTCTGCTAGCTCTACCTTCAGATTATCTTAAGGCACTCTACTCTATCTGTATCATTATAAACATTTATAAACATACTTATAATATACATAGAGCTAAAGCTCTCTAGAGTGAGAAACCAGTGGTGGTTCTCTAACCACCGGTGGCTACTACTGCCTCCGGTGGTCTTATTCTTCATCAACTATGAAGCACAATAATTCTCATTAATCAAACATTCATCAACAATCAGTGAAGCATACTTTACCCGAGCATCTGTTACATATAACATGCAATGAATAAAAACAATGAATAGCAGAAACATAACGACCACCTTCAACGTAAAAAGAAGGTTGATTTAATGAAGCAATGAATAAAAACAATTAATAGCACATTTCCAGAAACACATGCAAACGTTTTACATCTCCAGAAACAATAAATGCAAGCTTTAGTCCACATTTCCATAAACACATACAATGTTTTACATCTCTAGAAACAATAAGCGCAAGCTTTATTCCACATTTCCAGAAACAATAAACGCAAGCTTTAACAGTAGTCTACTAAGAGATTAAACATGTCTTACCTATTTCCAGAAACACTTTCGAATGAACTAGAATAAGAACATAATTTTTAGAAAATTATATAATCACTTAGAATATGCATGATACTCAATAGAAATTATTAGGAATACGTATCTATGCAGTAAACGTGTATCACCACCACAAAAACTTTCCAAAAATCACATTTCAGATCACCTACCAAAAACCAAAATAGGTTCAATGTATAAATATTCAACTTTTGCATATTGAAACCAAATCAAAAATAATCAAGCTTATAAATCAAAATTAAAATTGTTAAAGGTGGCTCTGATACCATTGTAGGAAAAATAACGTAAGATCAAATCTCAGTGCAGCAGAAATAATATAAATTTTTTTTCCATAGAATCAACTTTAACATAATTAATTAGGAACATAAAACAAGAAATTGACAAAGCTCTACTAACCTGTTTCGATTTCGTGTTACAATTTTCTGTTTCTTTGAATCGGTTAATCCACGAGTTGTTCAATTGTCCAACCTCTAGTGGTATTCACAGATCTATTTAGAGAAAACTCAAATCTAATTTGAAAGGAAAAATGTAAGAATTGCTAGCATCCAATTTTCTAATTTTTCTTTTTATATGAAAAATCTTATTTTTCATGTTCTTGGATTTAATTAAAATTACAACTAAAGTCAAACTTTAATTATAAT
>JAOTAX010000006.1:12923829-12935116 GCA_025629825.1 Erythroxylum guanchezii | reverse complement strand
TATGCACAATCATGTATACTGAATATATATGATGCATGTTCATGTCAAAAATTTGGGTTTCTTATCCTTAATCTTATTACATTGTCAAAGATGTGAAACCATACTCAATTGCTCAATCCAAATTTATTTCATAACCAACTTTCGGTTTCATCTTGTTCAATTATTCTCATCAGGAAGGTGAGGTAATTAGGTAATAATTCCTTCTAGAAAGTTTTCCCTCTTTACCTTAGTTTTCTAATGATTCCAAGTTTATCCAATTTAGTTCAGTATACTGAAAGTTATTCCCAAAAGATTAATGACTGTTCTTAAGCTTCAACAGAGTTCTTATCTCAACTTCCAATCAGATTGTGATATTCTTAGAGGTATAATTAGAACTCTTTTTCTTCATAAAAATTGTATCCCTATGTCTCTAGTTTAATCGAAATCAAAAATCACTTAATTTGGATAACTACAGAGAAAGTTATACCCAAACTACCAAAGTATATTTAAGCTGTCAGGAAACTTCGCCGCAACGAACTTTCCAAATAACTAAATCCTTCAACATTTTCTTAAAAGTTTGTCGCGGCGAACTTTTACAGAAACCAATTCCTTTGAGTTGGCTGCGACGAACTTTACGGTGTTTAAATCATCTTCTTCCTCTCGTTCTTTTCCCAGATTTTCTCACTTCCATCTTATTCAATGAAGACATATCCCATCTAAACCAATTCTTTCACTTCCATTTCAGATCATCACAACTCAAACAAATCAAAAATCAAGATTCCATATAATCATCCAAAAACGCATAATACTGTTCACGCAAATGCCATACCCATCTGCATGTACATTCATTTGATGCATTTTTCCACTTCTTCTACCCCATTACTAACTTATATTCTCTACATTTCTACTCCCATTCCAAGTCCACTTACTCTAATAATAACACAAGATTCAAGATTAAAACATGAACATTCAAACACACACACGGAGATCAGCTATTCATCAATTTTCTGTATATATGTTTCTGCTATGGTCTACTTCACTAAGTTCCCCTTTTTAAGCTACATGTAATTGGTATTACACCTCCAGTACCTTTCCACTGTGCAATATTATCAACTCATCTCATCATCACCTTCACTGGAACTACTCAACTTACATAACTCATGCATGTGTTTATTTCCAGCATGCAACACTTTAACAAAAGCATCCACATAACTTAGAAACTTAAAACTTCACTTACCTTGCTTCTCCAGCAAGATCCCAACTTTGACGGTGAAGAACAAGGTTTCGGTGAGGACAAAGCAAAACCGAAAGAAGATAAAGAGCTACAACATTTTTGGCCTTACACACTTGTGATACGTGCTTTAGTAATCCCATTAACACGTGGCCCTATTGCATATGGGCCAGTTGTCGTTTATATAAAGGTGTTACATGTCATCAAGTCATTTGTCCATTTTTCTGAAAATTCCTAACCTTCCAAAAAATTCCAAAGTAATACAATAAGCTCCAAATAAATTTTCATCCCTAACAAACTCTAATTCTCATCTTAATCGGAAATTTTAAAACCATTGTACCCGGAAATGTCAATGAATGCATGTTCAAAATTTGCATGAGTCAAAAAATGCTTATGCATAAATGATCAAATATTCAAATATGCAAAGCATAAAATGTACTGAATTTTCTTCAAATTTTAACCCCTAGTATGGGGTGTTACAAATAGAGTGGGATGGTACTTTATAGATTGGAACAAGGTTCTTAGACCTATCACTAGCTTTCTTCTCTGGCTAGCAATGTTGAACAGACTCAACACTTTAGATGGGCTACAATTCCTGCCCTCCTCAAAGACATGTATTCTATGTAATTTAAAGGTAGAAACTAGAGACCATCTTTTCTTTGAGTATGATTCCTCTAAAGAAATGTGGTCAAAAATCTCAAGACTATGTGCTGCTGATCTGAATTTGAATAAACTCTATGACATCCTACTGGAGTTACCACATCTACATGTTTCTAAATTTGATAGAGCTGTTATTCTAATATCGGTTGCTACTTGCAATCAAGAAATTTGGAAGAAGAGGAACAATAGAAGGTTTGAACAGAAGTTTGTTTCCCTACTCTCTCTTATAGAGCTTATTATAGCTAGCATAAGAGTTCAACTGATTATAAATCAGTTAAACCCTCACTGTAGCAGAGGGATAGCTCTCACATGGAGAATCTAGTCCGCGCTCCATCTTACTTAGTAAATTCATAACCAGAGTTCAATCTCACTACAAATCAGAAATCAAGACCTCATGCACTCATGAATACAAACGCCTAATCATGCCTCTAATTATGAATAAAAGGGAAGAGGAGATCAGGACTCACCTGTTGAAAGCACAGTAGTGCTCCCTTCTCAGTCTTCGTCAAGGTACCCCTCCTGTTAGATTGGAGAATCACTATGAGTTCAAAATAACATAAATGAGCAAATCGATCTGAGACGCTTACCTGAGTGAGATCCCTCTGTCCTTCCTCAGAGCGCATCCCTCACTCTTTTGGTTAACCATGTTTGTAAAATTTGGGAAAAAGGTTATATTATGCCCAAAATCGCTAAGAGTAGTAGTTATTCTAAAGATGAGACTTACCTAAGATGAGATCCATCGTGAGCGGATAAAGAAGGATAAGAAGAAAAGGATAACCATGTTGTTATCCTCGCCATCTGCGTTACGCTTCTCACCCACCTGAATCGAGAAGCTTTTGTAATCTTTGAGAAAGGTGAAATTAGTTATACCCTAATTGTATAATGACAAACTTTTAGCTTGCTCTTACGTTGTCGTTTCTTATATTAACGATAAAACTTTGGCTTGCTCTTTATGTAGTAGTTTTTCGTATTAGCCTAGATGTCTCAGTGTATTAAGGGGTCTTATGTGGCAGACCTCTTCTGCCCTTAATTCTTTAATAAAATTTTAAATTTCTAAAAAAAATTGGACTATTTACAAGGATCCCCTACATTCAATCCATAAAGATGGAAGGTAATAATTTTATCCATATGTTAAAGTCCACGATTTTAGCTTGACCACATCTACAGTCAGATCATTTGACGATACGATACCATTTTATTTATATCATTCTCTTTTCAGTGTTCAATTTAAGTCATTCTAATGATTCAATATTTTAAATCAAGAACAGGATTTGGGAGAAAATATCAAAGCAAAATATTTTATTCCATTTAATGGCGGAACAAGGACCTGTCCAGGAGCTTATGGCTATATTTCTTCACTACTTTGTTACCAAATATAGGTCAATCTTTCTTCTATCCTTTTTTTGTTTTTTCTGTGTAAGAAGCATTGTAATATTTGTTTTCTTATCTTTTAGGTGGACAACGGTAAGGGTAGGGGAAATTGTTAGAAGCCCAATGATAGGTTACCATAGTAAGATCTTAAGAAGGACAAAAATGAGGGACAACATGGACTATAATATGATCTATAACTATAATAATAAAAACAAAATATCACCCATCTACTATAAAATACCATTAAATTTTAATTTTTTTATTCATCATATTTCTTTACATTATTTAACTTTCCTTATAAAGGTCATCGTATTATTTAAAAAGTAATAAACTTATTTACGTTAAGTTCATGAAATGTATAATTATTTTTATCACAAAGTAAAATAATTATTTTTCATATCATATACCTCCCTTAAGAAAACCTTAGTTCTTATATGGAGTTTTTCATTAAAAGTAATCAATTTTTTCTTCGCAACAAATTACAATTTATGTAGGAGATCATAATATAGCATAATGTTAAGATCTTGATATATTACTTCTCTCCTTATAAACTAATTCAATAATTTAAGTTAGACTTTCTCATATTTAATCTCCACCAAAGGTTAACTTATATAACCAATGAAGTTAATCTCTTCACTTCTTCAAATAAAGTAATTGTTGAAATATGAACAAACATAACAAGAAAGACATTAAAAGGAACGCATAATTAGAAAAATAAGAGATTAATGTGGAAAGAAAATAAAAGGAGCACATAAGAAATTAATGTGGTTTAACTGAAAAGGCCTAATTTACAAACATAATATAAAGTTCACATTCTTTCATTACATTTATATTTGTTCTATATAAGAATAAGAGTTTCTACTTATGAACAATGACGATAATAAATTAGGAACTAGATATATACGAATCAAATTGAAGTGATATAAACATATTTGAAATTAAGATAAATCATAATTAACTAAACTATTTGCTTAAAGATTGAGGTAAATGTGATTATTATCAAAAGATATTCTTAACCTCCACCTTCATATTAGCATGGATTTAAGTTATTGACTTATTTATAAAAATCAAACTATAGTAACACTACAAGAAAAATATTTATTGGTTATTTTTTCCTATGTTTTAGAATTTGTAACCAAAAGTCTATTTTTTATACAAATCTTTTAAGAAAAAAATATTTTGCAAGCTTTCTCAAAATCTGTTAGTTATGATTAATTTATTCTCTATGTTTGTTTTTATAGTACAATGCTATTATTTTAACTAAAAATTATTTTTTCTAACTAAAATAATTCTATTGAATGGGCTTAGCTGAAGCAATTAGCTATTTTTTCACCTAATGAAACAATGTTAGATCTGAACATAAAATATAAACCCTTTCCAAACTCCTCTTTTTTAGACTCCACCACAAATGCAAGGTAACAAGTCGAAATCATGTGCCAATTCTCTTTGTGACACACCTTCTCTTATACAATTTTTTCTTCAAATTTCTCATTTTTCTGCCTAGATTTGTTTTCCTTCCTATAAACTTGTTACGATTTCATGAAAAAACTACTTTAATCTCCAAACCTTTTCCTTCTTGTGGTGAATTTGGTACAACTTCTCCATTAAATTTCTTTAGAACAATTTTGGAATTTTGTGGTCCACCATTTTGCTTAACTAATTAATAATCGACGTTTATTCTTTTCTAGGGATTTGTAGAAGCAACTTTTGTTAATCCCATTTCTGGATTCATAAAATAAAAAAATAAACTCATCACTTAAAAAAGTTGAAGGTGATAGGATAAACATAGTTACACAGGCTAGGCATAAAAACAAATGAAGAGATGAAGGCAAGAGAAGAGCGGTGATTGGTGGACTTTGTTAATTAGAAGTGGAGATCTAATATGTGAGTTTCTAAGAATTGTTGTACTATTATATTGTAGATGGTGTGTTTAATAATTTCATAAATTCGATCAACTTTAATTTGGTTATTTTTGTTATGATTTTCTGATTGGCTTGTGTTTTTTTTTTTCTATTTTATGATGATAAAGAGAGTGGTCTGAACTTAAAAGGGCAAGATTTGTTCTTACTATTATGTTGTTATGGTTTTCATATCCTTATTTATGGATTTAGAACTTTTTTTATCATTGGGGATTTGATTTGAATTTGGTTAATTACTCAATGGCTTAAAAATGGAAACATAACTAATGAGATGTTAAACTTCTATGAGAATTGAAAAATGTAATTGCTTATTTGCACGTAATTTGTTATGCACGATTATGCATGCAAGTAGTATGGGGATTCTTAATCGTGCTAGAGAGTTGGAAAAAATCCATACACGATCGTGCAACAAATTCTCATAAGCTCTATTTTTAGCTTATGAAATTATCATCTTCACCTCTTTTTTTGTCAATTTATAACTTTCTCTATTACCAACTCTCTCTACTTTTATGGTGATATCCAATACAGCTTTATTGCCAACCTTCTTGAACTTAACTTGCTTTTAAACATCTTCATTCTGCCACTAAGACTCCCTCTTACTACTACAGTTGTATTCATTAAAAGAGTTGCAAAACTCTCTTATATATGGTTTGCATCTCCTACCAAATTCCATTCTTCTCCATAAATTACTTTGTCCCTAAATTGTTTCACAATATCTCCTTTCAAATTCAATCATCTGATTCTGGTACACCTTCTAGGACTTCTATTTTTCCTTCAACCCTTAATAAAAGGTCCGAAACAAACAATCTATGATGAGTTGACAAGCAAGTATTAGGTATCACCTTACAGTTCCTATAGCTAGTCAATCACTCCGCCTTATGAGGAAGTAGTCAATTTGAGTTTTTGTGATTTTGTTTTTAAAAGTCACCGGACACTCCTGATTTTTCTTGAAATAAGAATTGGTTATCACCAACTTACGAGCTACTACGAAACCAAAAAAGTAGTCCCATTAACATTTCTTTCACTATACTCGAAACCACCGTAAGTCCATGAGTATCCATTTGAGGTTGCTCTTATATGACCATTAAAGTCTCCTTCTAAAATAACTCCCTCGTTAGGGGGTATTTGCTGAATCACCTCATCTAACTCTTCCCAGAAATGACGCTTAAATTGTTCGACTAACCCTACTTGAGGCGTGTAGACGCACACCACGTTTATGACAACACCCTTCACTATAATCTTTAAGGATGTAATCCTATCAATTTAGAAATAATTCTATAGGATTATAAGATGAGTCTATAATTATACAAAAAGGAAGAGTTTTTTTATATTTGTAATTAAAGTGATTTGTTAAGATTTTAAGCATCTTGTATTAGTATAAGAAATTGAAGATGTGATAAAAAAGATAATGACCAAATACATGTCAAGCCTTCTAAAATAAACAACCTTTAAATTCATCATAATCAGAAAGAACATTGGAAAGATTAAGGTTGTAAATAGTAATTATGAAATCTTACTTCATGAAGGGCATGTTTAGCTCCTCCTTTTTGGAAAAATTGAGCATCTTAAGGCCACCAAAACTAATAGATGGAAGGATTAATATGAAAGGACATGTTCAAGCTAACAAATTTTCTAAAATAGTCAAGTTTTATCCCTTTGAGACCATCCTAAAAAATAAGATGTCACACTATGATTTAATAATGAAAATTTGTTTGAATGTTATATTACAAAAGTAGAGTTATGAAAATGAGAAGTATTATTATCCTCATATTTTCTTTCTACTATATTAACGAGTGTTAATCTTCAAAGAAGAAATATGAGACCAGACCTTTATTTTATCTTAGTTTTAGACTTTTATTTAAAGGAATCATCTAAAGATCCTTTAAGTGCTCTCAAGTTTTGACCTTGGTAACATTGAAGGATACGACTTTAGTTATTGACCATTCAAATACGACCTTACTACATAACCATCACTTAATGATTATTAATGGACATTATTTTTAAATAATAAAATTTTTATTTTATTAAACTTTTTATTATTTATAATAGTGATGCCACTAATAGCCATTAAATAATCATTACCAATTTTTATTCAAATATTTAATTTCCCTTTAATAGGCCCCTGATAAGTCAAATTATTCATATATGATTTTAGGATGAATTGGAACTAATTTGACTTATCTCTATGTGAATTTGGAGGTTTATTTGGTTAGTTCTCATACATTTCAACTTTATTGCTTAATAGGTGCAAAAGGATAGATTTTGGGGCAAGAAGTATAACTTTTACTGTGGATGTCAGATTAAGGTCATTCAAGTACGCTTTCGAAGAGGATTCTGAGTTATACAACTTCCGTGAAGACATTGAGGAGATATTTTGTTGTCTAAATGGTCAAAATTGCACATTTTTGTAGATACCTAGGGTAGGTCCGTTTAGCGGACATGATGTCCGCTTAACGGACATTGATTGGCCAATTTCACTCCAGAGACCTAAGAAGGTCTGTTCAGTGGACATTAAGTCCGCTTAATGGACATTAACTGGCCAGTTTCACTTTAAAGACCCGAAAAGGTCCGTTCAATGAATATGAAGTCTGCTTAATGGACTTTGTCGGCACTAGGACAATCTGTATTCCCTTGTTTAGCAAAAACTAGATTTCTTTGAGCCCAAGGCACTATAAATACTCATTTTAAAGACCTAAAGAGGGGTTGGACACTGAAAACGAGGCTACAACATAAGGACGCACCTAAAAGAGGCAAAGAGGAAGAGAAAAGAGGATTGAATCAAGCATTGGAAGCAATCTTGTTTTGTGTTATCTCTACCTTCTCTCTATACTCTTTCTTGGATGTTGATTGTCTTTATTTGTATGGATTTTGTTATCATGTTCTGGAACTAAACTCTATTTAGGGTGAGGGATGTAGCCTATTTTGGGGGATAGATTTGTATCATATGGATTGATTGGTGTTGAACAAAAATTCTTAGGTTATGTTTATCTTTTTTGAACTTCACTGATGTTTTTATGCTTGATCACCATAGATGCAACCATAGGAATCATATGATGAACTGAAATGTGAAGTGTGATTTGTGCATTAGGAAGATAAACTTATGGTTACTTGTTCTTAATGAATTTGACTAGTTAGATTTCACATTGAGAGATGGTAATCAACTAGTTGGGTGTTCTTATATGTCTTGAGAGAGAATATGAGTAAAGTTGTGCAATTGTTATGATAATATGTCATTCAATTAATTTCATAATTTATTGATCAATCTCTTAAATTGGTGAACCCCAAACCTTTAAGTTTAAATCATCAAATTTGCCCTCTTTGTTTATTTTTGGTCTTTACAATTTATTGTCTACTCAAATTCAACCATCTTTTACGTTTCTTGTCATTTTTGCTCAAGTAATTAGAATTAATTTAGTAGTGAGTATCTTAGTCCTTATGGGAGACAACCTTGGAATACTCAATTTGTAGGTACTAAGAACGACTCTGTGCACTTGCAGATTTTGTCGACCAGCTCCAATTTGAAAAGAGGAACCGTTAGTTTCAGCATGCCTTCTATTATAAAACTAAAATGGGATCTCCTGATGAAATAATGCACATTGGTTTTGGAAATTATGTACTAGTGTTCCGATACAACTTTTAGTTTCAGCATGCCAACATTTTCTATTATTAAGCTTAAAAGGGGATCTCCTGATGAAATAATGCACATTGCTTCTGAAAATTATGGATGAGTGATCCGATATAGTAGGAGAGTCAAATGAGTTCCAGGAATGTGAAAGATGTTGAAGTCAATGGAATCAACAAAAGTTGTCTGGTTTTGTTGAAAGTTCTCCCATACTATTTATAGTTTACAGCTTCTCACGTCACTTGAGGAAGATGCATTATTGAGGTGGTCAAAATGTAGCTATTGTATTTTATTAGGACATAATATGCTTATTGCACGAGGTCCTTATCGTTATATTAAACTTTAAATAGCAGCAATTTGAAAGGTTGACCTATTCGAGACTCCCCGGACCTCCAATTATTTTCAACCGAAGCATTTTATCACTTATTACGCCCGTCCTTGTCTCTTGAGTGCTTATTTCCTTCTCTTTCTGAAAGTTGCAATACATAGGCTTGAGGATATGCTCGACATGATTGGTGATGAGTTTATGTCTTAAGGATATGACGGTCCATGTCTACTTCGAATTTATGCTGGACTTTTAGGCATGTTTTGACATCTCCAATCACTAACAAAGTGCTCTCGGTTGTTCTGGGTACATGGAACTGGTGGGAAAAAAAGGTAAAAGTAGACGCCATTGGTATGAACTTTGTAATTAACCTTTTACTTTGTCTTTGGCCTCCACTTTTAATTCAATACCGGTTTTGTTTTATTTAATTGTAAACCATTGCAATGCTCTAAAATGGACCATTTCTATTGCTGGGAGGTTTCGAGTTTTCATTAGTGATGTCACTAAATAATCAATGTAAAAACATACCTTGCCGAAAAGGAACATTTTTTTATTATTTTTTTTGATACAAGGGAAAAAAACTAAAGCACCAAAAATCTCACTAGCACAATGTTCTGTTGTACATTGCGGCTTGCCTGTCCCTCTAATAGAGATCTCGAGTAGGCAGCGGAGGCTCTTGAAGAAAATGAATGCCTCGGCTGGCCATAAGGCATAGGGCGGCCAGGTTATCTGCACTCTGGTTCCTTTCACGGTGCAGATGCTGGATGTTGACCTCCCACTCTCGGTTGAGCAGATTGCGGATACTTGCCAACAAGAAAGGATACGGATCAATCATGGTATTGGGAGTTGATAGAATGTTAATGACTTTTAAGGAGTTTACTTCCAATATGAGTCTGCGATAACTCAACAACCAAGCTAGTGTGAGCCCTGAGTGGACTTTCCAGAGTTCTATTGTTAAAGATGAATCGTTTCCAATATATTGGACAAACCCTCCACACCACTTGCCGTGCCAATCTCTAATCAGACCACCCATGGTAGCGGTGGCGGCTCCTTGTGTAAACGCGCCATCCGTGTCAAGTTTAACCCATATTTCTGCCGGTTTGGTCCATTTCACTAGGCTACTTACCGAGAGGCCCTGGTGCGGGAACACACAGCTTTCCATTACTCTCACCCTGACTATCCACTCAACGTACTCCAAAACTGCATGGGAGCCGTTTTCCGGCCAAAAAAACTCCGCTTCAAAATCTGAGTTTTTTTATTAACAGCCAGTACCAAAACCAAGTTTCTATAAAGCACATTACGTAGACCAGTTGTTATTTATCTTATCAAAAGTCACAAGCGCTCCCATTTTAGAGTATATAAGTAGAGAATACAGTTGACTAAGACCAAGTTAGTCAATAAATGATCAAATCTCCAGAACTGCTAACTCAAAAGAAAAGAGGTAGGTCTAGTCTTCAAACTGGTAGAAATTCCACAACTGAGAACACAAACTTTGTCTAAAGGGGCAGCTGGATTGATCTTGGCAACAGAGCCAACATGGCAAACAGTGTATTCACTAAATGTGGAGGTACCAACGAAGTGGTAAATGGGCTTTCCTTTGATCGAGAACCTTGGCTTCCCATCACTGATCATAACTCCCCTATCAGTATTAATCCTGAGAAGGTCACACATGTTGCTCTCTTCTGATTCACAATGGCGGCATTCTTTGCATTCACCAGTGAACACTGGGAGGACGTGGTCACCTGGTCAAAGATCAGTCACACCAGGACCAACACTCTCCACAACTCTATGTCCCAGAGAAGAGAAGCAAAAATAGTTAGACCAGGAGTACGTTAGCTACTTATTCTACTTAAACAGAATACTAATAAGATCTTTTCACAGTTAGAATGCTTGTGGAAATGTGCGTACCCACTAGCTTCATGACCGAAAATGCGGGGAAACAATGGTGCTTGTCCCTGCAAGTGTAAGAAAAGGAAATTTTGAAATGCAGAATTTCAGCATCAACTCCATTATACTATCCGCTTGGCATTCACAATTTCCTTATCATTAGACCTATTGTAAAGAGCAGGTAACTAAAACAATTGCCTAGAGAACATCTTAAAGTGATAAATGATCTTCATGTAATCTCATAGATTTGATTTTATCTTTAATTGTATCTTATTTGAATTTATTTCATGCAT
>JAOTAX010000006.1:12894456-12909767 GCA_025629825.1 Erythroxylum guanchezii | reverse complement strand
TTTTCTCACCAATTTCTTTCTCATTTAAATTCATTTTAATATTTCTAATTTTCACCGAAGGTTCGGGGTCCAACAACATAGACCTTAACCATTCAACATAACAGTCAAATGCATCACACTTGACATTTCAAAGATGCAATGCACAAACAAATGGCTAGAGGGGTCCCATGGGTACGAAATGGAGAAACCGAAGTTTACACCATGAACAAAATCAGTCCATTTTATGGAGCTCATAGGCCACAAGCGGGTAGCCAGGAGAAGGCTCTTGTCAACGTACACATGACGACCGAAATGGTTCCACTCTTGCCCAAACAAAAGCACATATTCATTTTTATCATATGCTTATACTTTCATGATTTTTCTTATTTAATTCAAAATGTTCTAACCTCTTTCAAGGTATAACATAATCACACTTCATCATGCATTTGCACACAAGTTGCCACAATTCAATTTCAAGCGATCAACATACACACATATAGGCAAGAATTTGCCCAATCACATAACAACTATAAATAAATTACCCACCTAATTTTGCTTGAAAATCTAAGCTCAAGATTGCCTTTCCTCTTGCTCTTAAGTAAGGTTGTCTTAATTCCCTTCAAATGAACCAATTTCTAGTTAACCCAAATTCAAACGAAAATTGATAAACTTTAATAATAAAAATGCTAAAATTGAACTATAACCCTTCCAAAAATCTAGACCTTCGGTCAATTTTCCATGATCATTTTGGTTAGGAAAATGAAGAAATTTGATAACACTTTCTCCTAGAAAAATGTTTCCCATTGTCTTAAGTTTCTAATGACACCAAAATCATTCAATTTGGTTCAATAATCTGAAAGTTATATCCCAAACATTTTTTGACTGTTCTTGTACTGAAACAATATTTTGTGCTCAAATTCCATCCTGAAATTGAAATTCTTATAGACTGAATTAAATCTCTTTTTCTTCGGACAAATTGTATCCCTATATCTCTAGTTTACTCCAAATCAAAAATCACTCCATTTGGGTAACTATAGAAAAAGTTATGTCTAAAATACCAAAGAATATTCAAGTTGTGCAGGCAAAAACTTCGCCACGGTGAACTTTGATTTTCTTGAAAGTTGGCCACGACGAAACCTCAGAGTTGGCTACAGCAAACCATGGGGACTTCTCCGTGGTGAAGATAAATGTTTACCGTGGCAAACTTTGACAAATACTTGACTCGTCCTTCAAAATTTCAAGATTTTAACTCTTCATTTACATATAAACCATCTTTCACTCATCCAAATCTTCTTATACCACAATATCTCATTACTCTATGTTTCCCCTAACTCAAAACCAACGAAAATCACAAATGGGATCATCATCTTCACTTCCAACATAAACTCTAACCTCTATCTAATCCCTTTTGTATCTAAACAAGAAGAAAGATGATAGACTTACCTTTAACAAGTTTATTTCTCTTCTTTTCTTATTCTTTCTTCTTCCTTCCAAGCTTCCCACGATTTTCCTCTCTTCTCCTCCCTCTTTAGTTTTCTTCTCTTCTTTTTCTCTTCTACGACACTCTCTCTTCTCTCTTCTTCTTATAAGACCATTTTATTCAAATCTTCCAATTTTTTCCTTCTTTTATTTAGTCTTTCCAAATATAACCCTCCTTCATTTAATCCAAAGACTACTTACCTAAGGCCATTAATCTAATACCTTAACTATACTCTAATTTAATTCTAACTTTTCCCTTCTAAATTTCTAATTTCAAATTTCTAGTTTCAACTTATGCTCACTAAACTAATAAACGCAATTCTAAAAATAATTAAACAATTAAATAAAAAAAATCATAAATAACTAAATAACAAATACATCAATAAAATTAAAAAAAATTCAGGATCCAACAGCAAGCATAGGTTAGACTGTTAGGTCTCCCACCTGAATTCTGTGACATTGAAATATTAATAGACATTTAGGAATAACTTAGGTAATATGATTTGAGTGAATAAAAACATAATGACAGTAGTTATGGGTAAGTTTGCAATACTATATGTTAAATATGAACTATCCAAACTATTGATTCCAAAAATATTCATAGGCAGGCTATGCCAAAAGGTTGAATATGAAGGTATTCCATCTTTTTTTTTAGTGTAGAATGATGGGAAGCATGGAATCTGAGTTACCTAAAATGTAACCATGCAATAACTAAAAAGTTCAAATTATAAACAAAACTCAATAGCTATAGAAGGAAGCTAGGTTAAAGAAAGGAATTTATCAAGAGTATGCTTGTCACAACAAGGGATCATAAAGCTAGGAAACATTATAGTCTTAAAGGTGCAGTCATTCATAGGAAACAAAGCTCTAATCCATTTTCCATATTAAGCAGTCAAAACGAAAAAGAAGCAATTAATAATACTATATATAAGGCCTAACTAAACAATAAGGGACAATAATATCAACCTGTGGTAAGAAGTTCCTCATTATAGAGGTAGGGAAATTTGAGCTCTTTTTCCCTTATTACTCGATTAGTAGAGGAAGGACAATGTAACAAGGGCATAAAAAGGAAAGCCCATATTATAACCTTACAAATCATCCAAAAAAAAACCTCATTTAGTGTGAATCCAAATATTATAGAATATCAAATGTGACACAAAGTCCTAAATTTCACAAGTCCAAAGGATTAAAGCTCATTTATTGATCAAAATACTAGTAGCCTAGAGTGAATTGAGGTAGACATTAGTAATTGTCACCTTGGTTAAGAAGAAGGTACAACTGAAGGAGGACAAGGAGAGCAATATTAGGTCAAACACCCTCCAAAATAAAGTATAGTTTAGGCAAAGTCTTCTTTTTGTCTTTTTATTTTGACCTTTATAATAATAAATGAAATTTCTTTTCTAGAATGTTAAAGAACCAACAAACACTTTATTTTAAACAAATATAAGAACTCAAATATGTTAGCCTCATTTTGATACTATAGTAATTATTAAGTCTTCTATCAATGGTTTGAAAGCATGTAAGATAATATAAAAAGTAGGCTTCAATTAATCTTTACATGTGGAATCTTCTGGCTTCTCTAAAGGAATCTGAATCATATAGAGAGATAGGGGCTCTCAATTAAGAGAATTCAATGCTTCCCACCAACATATTTCTGTAAAAGTTGTAGCCCTGTAAAAAATGGCATGGCCTCTCACTATGATATATGCCAGTCTTTTGTCAAGGTTGAAAAAGAAATTGTGGAGCTGCTTTGTATTAAATTCTAGATGTTCTCTGTATCTATGACTAATTATTGGTGAGTTTATCCAAGTATTGCACTCTATTTAGGGGGGAAAAAAAGAACTTTATAAATAAGGGGTATTAGACACTTGGAGAAAATGATCAATGACTATAACCTAATCGACTTGGAACTCTTAGGTAGTATCTTAACATGGTGTAATGGTAGAGAATGAAGATTTTAGATTTATGAATATCTAGATGGTGAATTCAACAATTCCCAATGTCAACTTCTCTTCCCAAAAGCTAAAATGCTTTATTTAGTTAGTACATACTTGGATCATTGTCCCACTCTATTGGATTTTGAAAAAAACATAAAACACCTTTGTTCTGTATGAAGAAATTAAATTTTGAAGTAGCTTGGCAGACCATTCCAAGTTACAAGGAAATTATCATAAACATTTGGTTTGATAATTTTCTAGACCTCGTAGTGGTGAGTCTAGGTTGATCCTACAGAGAGTGTGTGTAGAGTTGTTGAAATGAAAGTAACTAGTGTTTGGGTTTAATAGGGGGTTTGGATTTTTCAAACAAGAAAACAAAATGAAACTAGACTAACAAAAAAAAATTAAAGAAAACATGAGAAAAATGATAATAAAACTGGGAATTCAGTAGGGACCCGTTTCTTTAATTCAATCTCGGCTTACACCCTAATTAAACATATTTTATGGGTTTGTTGTTCTTAAACCTCTCCTAATGGCTATTAATCGTGGGTTAATAATTAACCCGAGTTTTCTCCTTGGTAGTGTTTAATCAAGATACGATTGTTAATTAAATTTAACCACAGAATAACCTAGGATATAATCTCTAGATTTAATTAGGCAGTAGCATTACGAATTAGGAGAACTGATTAATAAAGACAACAACCACATACAATGCGTCATTTAACCTACGTCATGTTATCCCTAATGATTATGAATCATTATTCACTACACATGAATTTCAACATAACAATTATAGATTATATCAAAATTCTAGCAATGAGTTTGCAAATAAACGATTCAATGAATGCATTAAAATCACCTTTTCACAATACCCAATCGGTTTATATATAAATAATCGAACAATAATGAAAGTATGATTATCCATACATAAAACCCAAATCAATTAACATAGGATAACAAAATCATTTTCTAATGAGAGAAAGAAATAACAAAAATGGTGAAATACACTTAACTTAGGTTGTCGGCATCGATGTCACCTCCAAATCGGTATCGGGAACTTAGCCTTCCATAGATCTCTCTAAACAAGATGCGTAAGCCCCACTCAAACATCCCTAGTTGAAACCCCTTGGTTCTTTCTTCACTGTGCCTCCCTTCTCTACTCACTACTCACTACTAGCTACTGTTCACTGATTTGACAAATTAACATTGTTGGCCATGCTACTATTCACGCCTCACTTAACCCTCGTTGATGTCTTCTATGCGTTTTAAGCAAAACACACCCAATGTTTGCGTAACAATTGGGTTAAACGCAGACATTGTCTACATTGATCACAGATGCTTTCTACATTTTACTCTTTGATCCACCTTAAACATAGACGTCTAATCTATGTTTTGCTCTTTGATCCACTTTGTAGCCTTGCGTTTTCTTCATATGTTGATGTTGTATTATGCTTCTCCTTCACGTCACACATGTGCTATCATTTTGGTAATTTATCCTAACAGCTACCTTCTTATGCTGCGTCATTTTCTTCTGGCATAGACTGCTCCTTTATGTTGCTTTACTAATTAATCCAAATGCTTTCCATTAAATTTGAACTCACATTCTTGCATGGGGCATACATAGTTGTGATCAACTTTAAATCTTCTTTGTATTTTTTTCTTGTCTTTATTTTTCTTTTTCTTGCCCTATAAACATAAGTAAAAATTAATCTTCAGAAAATGGCCAAAATATAGAGCTTTCGACTCACTTTAACTTCTTTTCTTTCGAATTGTACCTAAAATCATATATGAGTTAAAGTGAGTATCTTAAGCAATTTCGTGTCAATAATCGCTAAGTGATATGGAATAATTTCAAAATCATTTAAGCAACTATCAGTGTTTCACTATTTTTGTTGTTTCTTTCTCTCATTAGAAATTGATTGTGTATCCTATGTTAATTGATTTGGATTTTGTGTATGGATAATCGTATTCTTGTTATTGCTCAGTTATTTGTGTATGAACCCATTAGGTATTGTGAAAAGATGATTTTAATGTGTTCATTGAACCGTTTATTTGCAAACTCATTGCTAAAACTTCGATATAATTCATAATTGTTATATTGAAATTCATTTGTAGCGACTAATAATTCTTAATCATTAGATATAACATAACCTAGGTTAAATGATGCATCGTACGTGGTTATTACCTTGATTAATCGATTTTTCTAATTCATAATGCTACTACCTAATTAAATCTAGAGATCATTTCCTAGGTTACTCAGTGGTTAGGTTTAATTAACGATCGTCTCTTAATTAAACACTACTTAAGGGAAAACTCGGGTTAATTATTAATATATGATTAATAGTTGCTAGGAAAGGTTTGAGAACAACAAATCAATGAAATATATTTAATAAGGGTGAAGGCCGAGATTGAACCAAAGAACTTGGTCCTTACCAAATTTCCCACTTTTATTTTTTTCATGTTTTCTTTAATTTGATTTTATTAGTCTAGTTTCATTTTATTTTCTTGTTTGAAAAATCCAACCCCTACCCCCTCCCCCCGCGCATTAAGCCTAACTCCAGTTACTTTCATTTCAAAACCTTTACATGGACTCTCTGTGGGATCGACCTAGACTCACCACTACTATAGTAATAATCTAGTTATGTTATTTTGACTAGCATTACGATGCGTTGTCAATTTTGACATCGTTGTCGAGGAGTGTGGTGTTTTTGTTTTTGTTTGCGATTTTAATTGGTGTTTTGTATATATTTGTTCGTAATTGATTTCTTTTCGGTTATTTCATGATCCTTTCATTTTTTTGTTTCGTGTTCGTGAAAAAAATTAATTAAAAAATAATAGATGAAAGTAACTTTTTCTTTAACTCTTATTCTGAATCCTATAACCAAGGTTGGACTGATCAACCTAACTTTGGTTGTGGATGGGATAACCATCAGAATTACTTCTATGATAGTTTGCAAAACACACAGCAATTCTCATATGGACTAGAAGCTTCTTGTCACAACTTAGGTATGCCTCTAGACGATTATATCAAGACCTATAATGATGGCCATCTTCAATTTCAATAGGGTATGCAACAACTTCAAGAGAGTATACAACAGACCCAACAGGATATCCAACAATTCCAACAGGATGAAAGGCAATCTTAGTCTAGTTTCCATTTTTCGGAGAGCTAACACAACTTAGGTACATCTCTAGAAGAATTGCTTAATATTATGGATGCTAATAATCTTCAAATTCAACAGAATATGTAGCAGTTCTAATAAAATATGTAGCAGTTGTTTCAGCAAGGTGTACGGCAAATCTGACAAGATACTTTGCAATTCTAGCAAAATGCATTGCCTCGATGGGGAGATATCACTTATATGGAACTGCCAAGTAAAGAGGAGCAGTCATATCAAGCCAAGGTGTACCCAATAGATGTTAGTGCTGAAAATTTACAAAGTGATAAGGAGCTTAAGAATTTTAAGGTCAACCCTTAGTGAATTGCTTGTGTCGAAGAAGTAGAGGAGGAGCTCATGGTAGAAAAAGTTATATCTTTGAGCTCAGAGGTAAATACTGAGTTCCATTTTATGATTGAGAATGAATCTTTACTTTTACCTAATAGGTTAGAGGAATTAAACGAGGAGGAAAAGGAGAAGAGACATTCGAGATCTTTCAAGAAAGCATGGACTCAATAGAGATCGAAAGTCTAAGGATAGGGATGATGCTAAATAGGAATGATGATCAACTAAGGCCCCATCTAGAACAACCTCACGTGGAAGTGGCACCAACTGTAATACTTGAAAATCACAATTTATCACTTAAGGGGAAGAAAGAGTCGAGCCAACGACTCTAAACAAAAGCTCTTATTGGGAGGCAACCTAAGAGAAGTAAATCTCTTTTATTTACATTTTTGAATTACTTTTTATATGCATGTGTGTTTTTTAATTTGTTTGTTTTACTTGTTTTAAGTTTTCAATCAAAATGAGAGAAAGAATAAAACAAATAAACAAACATTTTCTCGTTTTATGTTTCTTTTGGGATTATATAGTCATCATTAGAGTGTGAATTGATTGGAAAATTTTATAGCGACGTTATCATGTATTTTTATTCTTGTGATTGGTCGAAATGTATTATCTTTAGAAGAGTAGTGACTAGTGGTAGACTAAGTCGGAGAGGTTTTGAGCCTTATTAGACTGACACATCCATATCAATCTCATTGTCTTTTGATAATGTGTGACCTTAATGACATGTACATCCTAACTTTGCTTTAAGTTTCTATTTGAGACCACATTTTTATCATATGCATTAACATGGAAATCATTAGGCATTCTTTGTTTCATAAGCTACATTAGCATAATAGCCTACCCCATTAACATGATTTTTGTCTTATTAAGCCCCCTTTGAGCCTTATTAGCCTTTCTTTTTGTATCAACCACATTACATGCTTTATACTTAACCAAATGTCCTACCCAAGCCATAAAGCTAGTGGAACATTTATGATTGAGTTTGTGGATGTACAAAATTCTAAGTGTGGGGGTGTACATATGTGTGGGTTGGTTATAATGTTGGGATGAATTTTATATTTTATCATTGAAATTTCCATGTTGATGTAGTTTATTTTAATTTTTATAAGAGAAAAGAAAAGAAAGGAAAAAAAAGAAAAAAGAAAAGCAAAGAAAAAGAAAAAGAAAAAAGTTTAAATAAACGTATCAAGGAGGAATTGCATAGGTGTTAAAAAGTTGTTTATGATTAAAGCATCCTCCTAAAGTTGTAATGAATGGATTATTAGAGTATGTTGAACATGAGGTAGATGTTGGCTTAGAAGGTTAACTCTTTTGTGGTTTCAATGTATTGTCATCAATTGTATGAGTGATTCCTTCAGATTGGTATATGCTTCATATGGTTTGTATGAGAGAGCTGAATTGGGTTGTGAATATAAATGTTACATTTATCATAGCTTACGGTACCTAGTTTTTGATGAGTGTTAATTTGTGCACTTGATTTCACATTGAGTGTTACTTTTCTTTCACTAGCTTTGATGACTTTCGTGCTACTTGATCCAAATACATCTCACTTTACCTTTACCTACATTGCATCCTTAAAAAGTCCTTTGATCCGTGATTTTGCATGTGAACATTAGTGGTGGAGAAATTAAATTATATGAAAAGTTGTGGAATGAAATGATCATGAATGGTGTTGAGTGTACCTATGGATATATTTTAGTTAAACACATTTTTCGAGTCTGCCATTAGATTGCTCAGTTTTAAAGGTATAAAATATTGATTGATTATGAGTAAAAGCTTGGAATGTTAAGTTCTCACTATGATTTTTGAAAGTCTTTCATCTTTGTTTATGATTATGTATTCTTATAACATATAGGAATTGAGTAATTGTTTTGAGTCTTTGACATTAATTTTAATGTTTTGCCCGAGGATGGCCAAAACCTAAGTGTGGGGGAAATTGATAGATTCTTAATTAATTATTTAATTATTTTATAACACTAAGCAATTAAAGACATAAAATTGCTTAAGATACTCACTTTGACTCATATTTGACTTTAGGCACAATTCAGAAAAGAAAAAAAAAGAAGTTAAAGTGAGTCAAATGTATGATATTTGGGCCGTTTTCTGACGATTAATATTCACTTGTCTTCAAGAAGCAAGAAGAAGAAAATTAAAAGATAAGAGGAAGACAAGAAAAATGGAACAAAAAAGAAGAATCATAGAAAGCATGCAGCACTCGCATATTTTTGCCGTGCAAAATCATCATTTTAATGGAGCAGTAAAACGATAGCAATCTATGAAGAAAATGCCAGCATTTAGACAAGCAAGGAAAACTATGTGCAGCACAGAAGCCAAGTAAGAGCAGAAAATGAAGACGTAACATCTAAGGTAGAAAGCACCAAAACGACAACGTAGGAAAGGGAAGCGTGAGCGAAACACAAACATTTGGCCAAGATATCAGGGTAGGTTTTTAAATGAGTGTACTATAGATGGACCAAGAATTAATTCACTAAATCACAAAATGGTAGCAATAGGTTAAAAAGAGAACATAGGGAGGTGCAAGAGCAAAATAGGAGGGTTTCGACTGGGTTATAACGTAGGGGCTGAAGCATTTTCTTGGGAGGGACCTATAAAGGGCTAGACGTCTTGATGCCGGTTTGGAGGTGACATCAACGTCGACAACTCGGGTTAAGTGTATTTCATCATTTTTATTGTTTCTTTCTCTCATTAGAAATTGATTGTGTTATCCTATGTTAATTGATTTGGATTTTATGTATGGATAATCGTATTGTCGTTATTGTTCTATTATTTGAATCGTTTTTTTGCAAACCTATTGCTAGAATTTCAATATAATCCGTAATTGTTATGTTGAAATTCATAAGTAGCGACTAATGAGTCGTAATCATTAGGGATAACATAACCTAGGTTAAATGTGGTTATTGCCGTGATTAATCGATTTTTCTAATTCATAATGCCACTGCCTAATTAAATCTAGAGAACGTATCTTAAGTTATTCGATGATTAAGTTTAATTCACAATCGTATCTTGATTAAACACTACCTAAGGGAAAACTCAGGTTAATTATTAGCCCACGATTAATAGTTGCTAAGAGAGGTTTGAGAATAACAAATCAATGAAATATGCTTAATTAGGGTGTAGGTCAAGATTGAACCAAAGAACCAAGTCCCTACCGAATTCCCCACTTTTATCTTTTTTCATGTTTTCTTTAATTTGTTTTTATTAGTCTAGTTTCATTTTATTTTCTTGTTTGAAAAATCCATACCAAACCCCCGCCCCTACCCCCCGCGGTTAAACCTAAACACCAGTTACTTTCATTTCAACAACTTTACACACACTCTTTGTGGGATCGACCTAGACTCACCACTACTATAATAGTAGTCTAGTTATTTTATTTTGACTAGCGTTACAACGCACTGTCATTTTTATTTGTCACTGATTTCGTGATTCTTAACCTAAAGGAGGCTATAGAAGTACCTCTAGTCCTTGATCGATCCTTTTTGGCAACTACTAAGTCAATAATAGATGTTAATGAAGGCAATTTGATGTCAAGTGTAGGGAATGAAAAGGTCATTTTTAGGATTTCTAATGTCAATAATCATTCCCTTAATTTTGTATAATTACACCTGATGAGTCTTGTTATGATAATTTACAGGATTCTAAATTTAAAGGTGCACCGAAACCTTCATAATTTCAAGGCAACAAACCGAAAGAGAAACGTGGCATAAAGCAAAAAAAGGTAGCCTATTTACAGGTCATAGAACCTATGGTAAGGTGACAACAGCACATCATAACGCTACATCAAAATAAACTAGAGGTCTAGGTCGATCCCATAATGAGTCCATGTTGATTAATCAGTGTTTAGGTTTAAGGGGGTTTTGATTTTAAAAATAAGAAAATAAAGATAAAGATAAACTAACAAAAGCAAATTGAAGAAAACATGCAAAAATGATAAAAGCGGTGAATTCGTTAGGAATCTGATTCTTTGGTTCTATCTTAGCCTACACCCTAATTAAACATGTTTCAATGATTTGTTGTTCTCTAACCTCTCCTTGGACTATTAATTGTAGGTTAATGAAATTAACTCGAGTTTTCCTTTAGGTATTATTTAATTAAGATACAATCTTTAATTAAACCTAACTACCAAATAACTTAGGATACGATCTCTAGATTCAATTGGGCAGCTACATTACAAATTAAGAAAATCGATTAATCAAAGTAAAAATCACAAATGATGGGGTCATTTAGCCTAGGTTATGTTATCCCTAATGATTATGAACCATTAGTAGCTACAAATGAATTTCAACGTAATAATTACGAATTATATTGAAATTCTAGCTATGGTTTCATACACAAACAACCGAACTATACAATAATATGATCATTCATACACAAAACCCAAATCTGTATGCATAGGATAACACAATCAATTCAATGAGAGAGAAAGAAACAACAAAAACAAGAAAAAAAATGCTTAACCGGGTCATCGGCATCGATTTCACCTCCAAACTGACATTGGAAAGCTACCCCTCCATGGGTCTTCTCACAGATGAGAGCTTGTTGCTTTTATTATTTGTTTTTGTATAGTCTCGTGTTCTTTATTTTGCTTGGAGACAAACACAGTTTAAGTGTGGGAGAATTGTTGTGTCTAATTTCTATTGATTTTTCTTACGTTCATATCTTGATGTTGGTTACAAATTCTTGTGTTTTAGTCCAAAGATGAAATGAATTTAGTGACAATGGTACGAATATTATATAAATGTTAAGTGAAGTGTCTTGTGAATGTTGCATGAAAACAAGAAAAATTATCCATGAAAGAAAGAAAGATGGCATGACTTATGCTTGAAAGAGTGAATTATAAGTTAATTATGCATGAAAATAAGTCACACCTGTGACCACGGAAGTCACGGATGTGACAATGATTCACGCCCGTGACCATAGAAGTGACAAGTGTGACAATGAGTCACACCCGTGACTGCCACACTTATGTGTTTGAAAATGCCCACTTATTCTTCTGCACTCACTTTTATGGTCATGTATCAGATGATGACACAAAAAAAAACCAACCTTAAACCTAGACTCTCTGAATAAATAGAAACATTTTTTGAGGCTAGAGGACATAATAGACTGAGGTTGGAACAAAAGAACATAGTAGGGGAGGCATAGAAATAGGGAGCTTCGGTTGAAAAGAAAAAAGAAAAACAGAGGTGAGGAAGAGGGAAAAATAACAGAGAGGTGGAGCTTGGAGAGCTGCCAGCGAGAGTTGAAGCTAATCTTATAGGTGATCATCGAGTAAAGGAAGAAGGAAGAAGGCGAGAGTCGATGTCAGAAAGGTTAAGGTTGGCAAAAGATCTACCGCCATCTTCATCATCTGAGAGGTCATTTTGTTTGTTCATTCCTTTTCATCTCTGCTGCTATTATGAAACTCATTTAATTTCTATTGAACTCCTTTATCTTTTATTATTTGAACCTATTTTCCTTTGTTTGAGTTTGATAGTTCATTTCAGTGATTAACTCTTTTATTACTTTTATATTCCTTTGTTACTGTTAACCATAAGATTGAGGTATATGAAGATGATTAATAGTGTTTATTCCATGATTAGCTAATTACTTGTTCTTAAGAATTAATGTAGTTAATTTAGTTGATTATGCATGATGAAGGGACTTTTGTTTTCTTATTTGCTATAGTTTCTGAGCTTATTGGGTGTAATAGTATGACCAAACTTTGTGTCATTTTGGTAGTAAATGAAGGATCGAGAGAAGAAGTTTAATATAGGACGAGAAACTATAGACACTTCAGTTGAATTAGAAATATATTAACTTAAATAGGTAATTATTAGTTAGGTTTAACAATTAATTTGGATGATAAACTTGTCGAATACAAAAGTTAGATTAGTTTGTTATTTGAATTGATTTTAAAATCCAACTTTAATTTTAGTAAGACAATTATCCAATCATTTTCCTTTATTCATGCTTAAGAGACTAAATTAGTGAAATTAATTCTCAAGAGTTTCCCACATCGATTGATCAAATCATTTTGCTTCCAGTTAAATTAGTTTACTTTTTAGTCTAATTATGTAATTTTCTTTAAAGCCATTACTCAACAAATTAGGATAGAATGTTTAAGATTGCATATGCTTTTATTTTTATTCAAGATTAATTTGAGTGAACCAATTTCACCTCCTTGAGAGAGGACCTTGAGTAATTAACTGCAACTACCTTGAATATTGATGAGTAGGATAGCCTAGGTATTTTCTAGAACTTATTTTGGCACAAGAAGTTTTTGGCGCCATTGCGAGGGAGGTGTTTAGTATTTAAACTTAAATTAATTTTGATTGTTTTGTCTTATCATGCATACATTTTTTTTGTGATATTTCATTGATTTGTTTTAGTAATTTTTGTTACTAATTTAATGTTGTCTTTATTTTGTTTATACGATGAGGGAGATCTTAGGAAAGTGAACTCGCCCCCTTTATTGATAACATGCATCGACTAAGAAGACCTCAAAGGGACTTTGAAGACAATCTCGAGGAACCCAAGTCTAAAGATCAAGAGATGGGTGAAAGGTAGCTAGTAATTAAGGAGTATGCCAGACTAGTAATTGATATTGTCACTACGTGCATATGTGCCAGAAACTATGAATTGAAGAGCGTCCACTACAACATGTTACCATCTTTCTATGGAGTTCCCAATGAAGACCCTTTAAACTTCATTCGAGAGTTCTATATTCTCTCCAGACATTTACTTTGGATGGGCTGAACAAAGATCAACTCAAAATGAGATGCTTCCTATACACATTAAAAGATCAGGCCAAGGTATGGTTGAGATCATCCCGTTCTACTCATTGACCACATGGGAGGAGGTGTATAACAAATGCATAAGAAAATTATATTCTCATCAAAAGACCTTTGAATTGCGAACAAAGATAGCCACCTTCACTTAGATGGAGTGACAGACATTCCATGAGGTGTGTTAACACTTCAAACTCTTGCTAATATAGTGTTCACACCATCATTTTCTGGTTCACATGTGGAACCAATTATTTTATGATGGATTAAGACAATAACGTCAGTGTATAGTGGATAATGCAACAGGAGGAGCTGTAGGAGAGACGACTGCTGAAGAGACATATGAACTCTTTGAAATCTTGGGGCTAATTCTCAACGGAAGAGCATAAGGGGGAGAAGAGCTAGAGTTAATTAAGTGAACTCAAACCAAGAAATGGCTATGCAATTTTCTGAGCTAACAAAGCATGCGAAAATGCTACCCAGGAGATTACCCCAAAATGTTCCAAATCAAGAGGTATATGGTATATGTGGAACTTATGGTCATGGAGTTGATGTTTATTCGTATTCTTTTGAATCTTTTGCAGGTAAGGAAGAACAACTGAACTCACTCAATGGTTTTCAACCGAGGGTGTAAAATGATCCATATTCGAGCACCTACATCCCTGGTTGGAGAAACCACCTCAATTTTTTGTAGAAGACCAACAATCCACCAATGCAGCCCTAACCATAATATCAAAATTTTCATAGGCTAAATCAATTCCAAGGGCAATCCTCAAATCAGAACGTACCTAGAAAGCCTTCTTTATAGGATAGTATAAACGCATTTATTCAAGTAACCACTTAGAATCAAGAAATGAACAATAAGAGATTCCACTCTTTGGATGCTTTTGTAAAGAGGATTGAGACTTAAGTAGGACAACTCGCTGCTCAAATGCAAAAAAATTAAAAGGGAAGGTTACCAAATCAACCCGAACAAGCCCAAACAATTACTATTCTGAGAAGTGGTAAGGTGATTAATAATCATGTTGAGATTCCTTCTAATCTATCTTATGCGGGTAATCAAAAGGAGGAGAGCATCATCAAGGGAAAAGGCAAACAGCATGAGGTAAGCAATGGGAACAACTGTTGGATCCCGTTACCGGAACCCAACTCTCAACCAAACCTAACTTGCTCTGATACCAACTTGTTGGGATCCGTTACCGGAACCCAACCTCGAGACGAAAGACCATAACGAACTTCCTGATCTCGGGACCGGACCCCAATCCGAAAAGCGGAAACGAAAATCAAAGAACGGAACGAGGCGAAGAAACGAATCAAACGAATTTCAGAATCCAAACGAAAGTCGAAGCAGAGCAAATCGAAAGCAAATCAAATTTCGCATCGAAACAAACAAATCGAATTAAACGAATCGAAAGCGAATCGAAAATGAAGCCAATCGAATCTCGACATCCGACAATGAATATCTTAGCAAACGAAACTAACGAGTCGCGTTAGAAACCCTAAGACTATCGGTCTAAACAATTCCAATTCCATATACAATTTTCTTTTTTTCTTTCTTTTTAATCATTCTCATACAAAGCACTTCAATAATTCTCACACATCCAATATCACAATTCATCGGACCT
>JAOTAX010000006.1:12875418-12893107 GCA_025629825.1 Erythroxylum guanchezii | reverse complement strand
AACTGCCTTATTACCGTGAATTGATTATGTGATGCATGAATTGGGAGAACCATCGATGATGGTTCCTCATTGAGTTCACAAACTCATCCAAAATTGCAATCTATTTTTCAGGACTTTGAAGAGTACCCCGTTCGACACGGGAGTATGTCTACTGTAGGCAAGTGAAGGATAGAGGTTGGGATCAGTTCGCGTCTGCATTAGTGTTTCCTAATATTGTATTCCCCAATCTTTGTAAACTGATTTGTATGTGAACTTTCTGGTTACTGTAAAGTATTGTAAATGATTGTAATAACTGTAAATGTTTACTACTGTCTACCGCGCTAAAGAATGTATGTTTCAAAAAAAAATGTATACCGAGTTTTACTGACTGATGTAGTACGCCACCCTCGAGGGGCACGGACTCGGATATCACCAATGATATCGGGTTCGGGTCACTCGGAAGTGGGGTGTTACATACACGCTTGTATATAGAGACGTTGTAATTCTCTGTGCCTATGTAAAATCGTAAATTTATGTGTTTTTGAGTATACACGGGCTCTCACACACTCGTGTAAGTGACTGTGTATATCCCAGAAATACTAAAATTTATTATAAAAATACGTGGGCGGAGGCAATTTAACGAGAGCTGACTTTTGCAACATAAGTGAGACATAAGACACCTAGAAAGGTGTTGATTCTGATCAAGGGACAAGAAAAACATGAAGTACACATCAAGAGATCTAGTAGATTACAACATCAAACCTTAAACTTGCAAAAAGATTCAATAGAAGAAAAAAGGAGATTCAGAATTATGATTCCTTTGTTTTTTATTAGTTTTTCATCATGTTTATCTTTGATTTCATTTTCTATGATTAGTAACTTAACATGGTTGGTGTCTAAGTGTCATAAACCATAGTTTAGGATAACAATATGTTTTAATCTTTTATTTAATGCAAATATATTGATTCATTATTGAATTCAATTAGGTGTTTTACTCTTGTTTTAATATATCCAGAATATTAGTGCATGATATGATTTCATATTATTGAGATTAGGAAATCCTCTTGCATGAATAAATCTACCATAATTGAAAAGAGTTGCTTGCAAACCTAAAGATAGGCCATCATAATTCCTCTATATTAGTGTCAAACCTCATAACGGAATTCATGAATCAATAAAGCAATCCTAGGGTTTTAACTAGAAAGATTTTTTTTAATCAACTAATGGATTATTTGTTAATAGTCTCAAGAGAGTTATTAGCATAAGATAGAAATTTTCACTATCTAATAATCAATAATATGATTACATGATAAAAGGTTAATAATATATAAGGATTCTTAAGGGGATTCATCACCTAGACACTCCTATTTAAAATTGATTTTCTTCGTATTTTACTTATCCTGGGTTCATAAATTTTTTAATCTTAATTTAGTTTATTTTTTAGCTTTATTTTTAATTAAAATTCAGAATATGATTTTTAGGTTGGATAATAGAAAAAGGGTAACTGCTAGTATTTACAGTCTTTATGGGATCGACCTGTACTTGCTTGTATTAGCTAAAGCTACATTGTGCACTTACAATAAATTAAATATTGACCTTAAATCCAAGGTTCAATCAATACATTTGATGTCACTAAAATTGTATCAAATGAAATAAAAGTTTTAATTAGTGATTCAACAGTTTGAATTTAAGGTAGCAAAACATTTTTAGGAAAAGAAATCCCTGTAACTACAAATTAGGTTTGATGATACTAATATTACATTTATCAACTCAAAAGTTACAACTTAAGTCATGAGAGCATTGAAAAGTGTTTATTTCAGCATAATATAAATCTTAATAACAAAAAAGTTATAATAAAATGTATTTCATCTTTATGTTAAGCATATAAAAGGTTTCAAAATTGTTGATAGAGCATACACAAGTTTATTAAAATCCTTTATCTTTTTAAAAGAGGGGGAGAAGCAATTTAAGCTACAATTGCAACAAATCCAACTATTAAAATTCATGGTCAATTTGGATAAAAATGAAGATGAAGTTGTTGGTTGGTAAACTTTGGCTCAATGTAGTTAAGAGATCATATTTAGAAATCCAGATAAAGGTTATGCCTTATTCAAATTTTGAAATCCTTAAATGTACCTTGTTTTAAAAAAATTATTTTTTAGATATATTAGTTAAAGAATTAGCTATAAAAATTTTATATTTATCATTTATAAATATCATAGAATAATGAATAAAAGTGTGGCAAAATACGCTCTTATTTTTTCCACCTTCTCTAAAAGTTGTCTTTATTCTATTTATGGTATATAGATAGTTAAGAACATGGTAGTTTTCCCAATACTCTTGTAACTTTTTCCTCTCTTTAGCTTTGCTTCAGTTATAGCAATTTTTTCTCCTCTTTTACAGGCATTCTGCCTCTTCCCTAGGCTCCTTCTCCTTCTCCTTCTCTTCTGACTATTCCATCAACTTTAGCTACTACTTCCTCTATTTGTAGTCCGTCTAAGCTCCCTAACTCTAAATCTTTTTCTACTGCGTAAGCCTTCCTATAAGTTAATATTCCTTTTAACCTTTCCTTAACTCTCTCCTTCTGCTCTATAGTTAAAAACTCTAGGAAGTTTATTATTGTTACTTAAAATTATCTCTCTATAAAGACTACCTCTGGTCATCCTTTTGCCTTAGCTTCTTCTGCTATTAACTAGAACTTGCTTGGCAAAGCTTGGAATCAAGTTATAAGGGAAAATGAGCTTAAAGATAAGCACATGTTCATTCCCTAAGTTAGAGGATCACCGTCATATATCATATCTCTTCATTGGAAATACTTTAAGATAGTGCTACCAAATAGAAAACCACATTAGTAGGGTTTTTCTTTAACCAAAGACCTTCATTTCCTCAAATCAAAGCATGGACTAAATTTAAATGGAAAAATGGGACTTGGAACAAACGCTCAATATCAAGGAGGATTGTTTTCTCTTCAAATTTAGTGATTCTTAGGGTATGGTTTTTGCATTGGAACAAGGCCCTTGGCATTAGAATCAAAAGTCTATATTTCTCCTCAAATGTAAACCTGGTACGAATTATATAAGAAGGGTCTCAAGAATATAAATATATGGGTTTATTTTCTTAAAATACCTCTCGAACATTTAGATACTAGCCTTAGTTATCTTACTAGTTCTTTAGGCAAGATATTGAGTCTTGATGAGCATATTGCAAGTCTGAGAAGAGTAGGATTTTCTAAGGCTTATGATAACGTAGAAAAAGTTGCAGTGTTTCCTAAAACTCTTCAAATACAAAGGCTTAATGAAGATGAAGAGCTAATGAATTTAGAAATCTACCTTACTTATCCTTGAAAGCCTTGTTAGATTAAACAAACTAAAATTTGGAGGCCAACAGGGAGAATAGTAGAATAAGTAGATCAATATAAGATAATTTCTCATTATAAGAATCCTCCAAGCATACTAGGTTCCCCTACCAAGACCATACTTTTCAGAAATCAAGGATTGTTATGACTATAAATTCCAATTGAACTAGAAATGAATCTCTTAAAGGTATCACTAATTAATCCACTAAATCTTGTATCTCCTTATAAATCTATTGAATCATTTGATATTGGAGTGGCTATCTTAAGATAGATTTGTATGCTTATTAATACGTTCATTTCTTCCTTTTCTCGTGATATAAGTGCAATAGAAGAAGGGAAAACTTTTAAATCTATCAATAGGAAAAAGGTTAATGGAAAACCTAAAAGGGAAGGGCTCAAGGGGCCCTAACTTTTAACAATCATTTCTTGGAATGTAAAGGGCATGAATTATCCTAAAAAATAAAATGTAATCTATGATCATTTACTTAACAAAAAGCCCTCTTTGATTAGCCTATCAGAAATCAAGACTAAAGAGCATAGCTTTAATAAGGGACTCTAGTTCCTTAGGAATAAATAGGAAACATTATCCAACCCTCAACTCACTATAATGGGAGAATTATGGTGGCTTGTAACCCTAAAATCATCAGGATTCTTCATACTCATTACTCTAGTCAATTCTTCAATATCAAAATCAATTATGCATCAATCCAAGAAGAGATTAATGTTGCTTTCATCTATATAGTAAATCTATCTTTTTTAAAAATTTCAATTATGGAAGGATTTGTAGTATCTTTCTAACTCCATTCAAGGCCTTTAGCTTACATTAGATGACTTCATTTATATATTATATGTTCAGGAGGTTGCATGCTCATATCTTTTGTTTAAGCATGTGATGAGGAATTAAGAAGATGTTTGAAAAATAGTATCCTTACAAACATAAAATTTAGAGGAAATGTCTTCACCTAAACTTAAACTTTAGAGGAAACTCCTCCTACATATCTGTCCTGTATAACAACTTATATTTTTTTCAATGCTTCGTATATTATGATCATTATCCACTAAAATTTCATATTTGACTTTTATGAAAAGAATGAAATCCCCTTTCAAATTCTTCAACTTCTTAACCAAACTTAAGGGACGTGAGGTGGTGGCAATGAAAGGTCTTTATATTCCTGTTGAAGTGTATGAAACTTATAAGCTTATAAGAAAACTTCAACAAATACAAGAAGGGATCAAACTTCTTCATGAAAACATTTCAAAGAGGACATATTGTCAATTTTATAGGAATGATCTCCCCTATGCTCAAGATAAGTTTTATATAAATCCTGATGGCATTCCTTAAGCATCAAGAGAAATTAGTACTCAATAAATACTTATTAACTCTAGAAGCTCACAATTTTCTATTAAAACAAAAGTCTATAATGCTTTGGAAAAAAAAGAGGGTATAACAAATCTACTTACTTCTTCAAAGCCATATAAGCGAGAAGAAATTACAGTAAAATTGGAGGGATAGAAAATATAAATGGTGATCCTTGTTAGAACCAAGAAAGGCTAAAAGAATTAGCCTATAATTACTTTAAAGGAATTGGAGTGGATACTTCCTCATCAGTGCAGGCCCCAAATGCTTTCATCTCTCCTTACTTATCTCAAGATCAATAACTTCGCTCTCCTCTCCTATTACTTCTTTGGATATTGAAAAAGCCCTCTTCAAAATGCATCCTAGTAAGGCACCTAGTCTATATTTTATTGCCTCGCTTTCTAGAAAACATAAAGTTTGGTAAGGAATCAGGTTATTAATGTAATAAAGGAACTTTTCTATATAGGGAAAATGTTTAAGGAATTAAATAAGACATTTCTTTGTCTTATCCCTAAAGTTCCTAATACTAATTATTTCAAGATTATAAAATTACAACGCTATTTACAAGATCATCCTAAAGATCTTAGCTTTAAGATTAGGAAATGTGATGAGAAATTTGATCAATCCATCACAAAGGGCTTTTATACATGGTAGGAATATTGGAGATATTTTAATAGAACATGAGCTATTCAAATCCTACTATGATAAAAAAAAATCAATTAGAATTTGCTTCTTGAAGATTGATTTCTATATAAAATTTTTGATACAATTAGCTAGAAGCTTATTCTAAATACTTTGTAAGACTTTGGTTCCACCATCTTTATCTAATGGATAAAAATTAGTGTATCTCTACTCCAACATATAATGTTTTTATGAATGGTGAGCCTATTAGAATGTTTAAAGGAGCTAAAGGGATTAGGCAAGGTAACCCTATCTCACTTTGCATATTCACAATTCGTGTTGAGATTTTAACTAAACTTATCTCTTATAATATTATGCAAGGTATGCCTTTAATATACTATAAATGCAAGACTATGAAGTTTTTTAATTTATCTTGTATGGATAATTTAATCTTACTTTAGTCTCAAACAATACTCAAAGCTCTTAAGCCTCAAACTTAATAACTCCAAGAGCCAATTATATGTAACTGCTTATTGCTCAAGAGCTCTCAAAATATCCAAGACTTCAAATTTATATGCCTCCTTTCATATATATGGGCATTCCTATCACTACTTTCAAACTAACTTATAAAGATTGTACCCTATTATTGATTTAATTTCTATAAGAATTAAAAGTTGGAAAAATAAGGATTTATATTTTGCAATGATTTGCCAACATATTACTTCCATCCTTAATAATCTTCATATTTATTGGAGTTTACATCTCTTCTTGCCCCAAAATCTCCTTGAAGTAATTGAAAAGAAATTAAAGAATTTTCTTAGACTTGTAAATCATTCAATAATGGAAAAACTAAGGTTAGTTAGAAAGAGTTATGCTTGCCTAAGGAGTAGGGTGGCCTTGGTATTAGGGCCATAAGAATTACTATCAAAGTTGCCCTTAACAGGAGAAGATGGAGACTTTATAATGACCATTTATCTTTATGGGCTAAATGGATGCAATAAGCGTATTTAAAAGGCAACAATTTTTGGAACATCAAGTATAGACTTGATATTTTTTGGACTGTCAATCAACTTTTGAATTTGATAGATATCATGGTTAAGGAGATGAATTTTTAATTGGAAATGGGGAGAGAACCAAATTTTGATATGAGATTGGAGCAATTTAGGACCTCTTCACTTGATTCCAAAATTCAACTCACTTTAGCTAACTATACTAATAGGAGATAAAGCTAAAGAGATAATTATAGAGGAAAGATGGTAATGTAAGCACCATGGTTTCTTTGTAATCGTGGTTTAAGGTACCCACCTAAGGCTAAACTATGGGCCTAACTTAAATAAGGAGGACAAAACTATCTAGTTAAGGCATAACTCAAGAAAATTTTCTAACATCTCTTACATATCTTTATTTAGATCATTTGCAATAAGTGTTCCTTGGTGAAAATTGATATGGATTAAAAGCAACTACCTACGGCTTCCAGGATTCCAGGATTAAATGACTAAGGGAAGGGGATAGGAACACCAAATTCTTTCACAACTCACTCATAGCTAACAGAAACCGAAACAACATCCATTCTTTAGAAGTGGGAAATGGGAACACGATTATGGGTCTAGAAGCGATTCAAGATCAGTTTCTTGAGTTCTTTCAGGGTTCTATTGGGAATAAAAAGGTTCTTCAATCTTATAAATAATTTGTGGAAAATCTTTTCCCTCATTCTTTGCCTGATAATCTTTTTAATTCTCTTATTGCTAAAGTTTCAGCTCAAAAGATTAAAGAAGTTTTCAATTCCTTTAATCCTAATAAGGCTCCTAGTCCGGATGGGTTTAATGGGTTTTTCTTTAAATAAACATGGCATATTATTGGAGAGGAAGTCACTAATGCCATCCAAGATTTTTTCCAACATAGAAAACTCCTCAAAGAGTTAAATTCCACATTTATTTCACTCATTTCAAAAAAAGCTCACCCTTCCACAATGTTAGATTACAGGCTTATTCCTTGTTGCAACATGCTTTATAAGGTGATTGCTAAAATTATTGCTAATAGGATTAGAGAGATCCTTCCTCACATTTTCAGTCCAAACCAAAGCGCTTTCATTAAGAATCGTCGAATAGGGGATAACATCTTGTTGGCCCAAGAAATTTTCAAGAACTATCACCTTTCTAATAACCAAAAGACATATGCTTTCAAAGTGGACCTTCAAAAAGTTTATGATTCCATTCAATGGGATTTCCTTCTAAATGCTTTAGTAGTTGTAGGCCTTCCTCCAAAATTCATAAAATGGATCAAAGAGTGTATCTCTTCTCCTTCTTATTCTATTTTGATCAATGGATCTCCTTCCAAATTTTTTAAAGTCAGGCTTAAGACAAGGAGATCCCTTATCTCCTTTCCTGTTCATTATTTGTATGGAAGTATTCTCTAGGATTTTGAATGTTTGCATTGAAAGAAGCCCTTCCTTCAAATACCACTAGAGGTGCAAAACCCTTAAACTCACTCATCTCTTGTTTGCTGATGATCTCTTGTTGTTTAGTCATGCAGATCTGTGTTCAGCTCAAACTTTGCTTAATTGTCTGAGTACTTTCTCTAGTTTTTCAGGAATGGACATGAATCCTTCCAAGAATTAGTTTTTCCTATCTCATGATATGGATCCCTTGACTCATCAAATGGAAGTTATGTCTGGGCTTAAGAAAGGCACTCTCCCCATAACATATCTGGGGGTACCTCTTCTAATAGAGAGGTTATCTAGGAGGGATTGTTTACCTTTATTGGATAAGATTGATACTAGAATTAACAAATGGACTCATAAAAGTCTTTCCTATGGTGGCAGACTGCAATTGGTGATTTCTATTCTCTCATCTTTTCAAGCGTATTGAGCTACACATTTCATTCTTCCTTCTTCCATCCTTAAGTATATAGAGTCTAAACTTAGGAATTTCTTGTGGGCTGGGAAGGTGGATTCCAAATCTCATGCTAAGGTAAAATGGAGTGACATTAGTAGACCAAAAAGGGAGGGAGGGTTAGGGATTAAACATTTGCCAACATGGAATTTTGTCCTATTAGGGATAAGGACATGGTATTTGCTTAATGATAGTGAGGCTTTGTGGGTTAAGTGGGTGCATACGATTATTTTGAGAAGAAAAAATTTCTGGAGTGCATAACCTACCAATAATTGCTCATGGAGTTGGAGAAAAATCTTATATGTAAGGGATAAGTTAGAGAACCAATTCAGATTTAGGATAGGGAATGGATACTCTACCCTTTTATAGTAGGATCCTTGGCATCCTAGAGGAATCCTGAACAACTTCTCATCACCGAGGGAGATCAATAGATCGAGACTACCTATGACAGCAAAAGTTTCAGAAGTTATCAATAATAACGAGTGGAGATGGCAAGAAGCATCTATAGCGATCATTGGTAACCTAGAACCTCTACTATACCAACCAAATAGCTCTATACCTGATTATTTGGAATGGTTACCTAGCTACTCAAAAAAATATACTAATGGACTCTTCCTTGTCATAATCTGGTTTGGTTCAAAAGCACCAGCCCTAGGTATCCCTTCATTTTATGGTTGGCCTTCCTTAAAAAGTTGCAAACACGGGATAAACTTCTCTATCTCCATACTCCTAACCACTGTTCCCTGTGTATCTCAGATAATGAGTCTAATGATCATTTGTTTTCTGAATGCTCATTTTCTAAATCAGTATTGGAACACTGCCTCAACCACTTCCAAATACACATTCCCAATAAGACATGCCTTCAATCCATTTTCAATTGGTTTAACCAAAGAACCTCTCACATTAACCTTTTCCCTATCCTACTTTTTGCTACTGTTTATAACATTTGGACCGAAAGAAACTCTCGAGCATTCAAGGATGAAGCCATGGATGTGGAGAGCCTATACTCCAGAGTAATCTTCCAAGTTATAGAACATTTCAGCTCAAACATTGAGGGAAGGTAATAGAGGTAGAACTTATTCACTAATAATTTTTCTGCAGGTTTTCTAATTCAGGAATGTTAATTGAAGGCACATCCTCTCTTCGGCTTCTAAAGGAAAAAAGTAGATAATGGTAGCAATCACTATTGCTTCCAATCAGCACAAAAATTGTATCGGCAGCATGGAGTTACAAGAGAACCACTTCCTACCGATGGTGAAGAGAATATTCAATACTGTTCTATCAGTGAAGACATGCAAGAAGTAGGCAAACTTGACAGTGGACAAGGGAACTAGAAGGACTCTCTGATTTTTCATTTTAAGTTATACTGGTTGCTGCTTTGGTCTCTTTGGTTTGGTAAATGAATGTTGGACGATTTGTGTTGTTGGAATGTTTGTTGGTAAAGTGTTGCTGGAATGTTTTGTTGGTAAACTTGCGTTACTAGGTAGATGTGCTAGCTTTTTAAGGCTGCTTGGTAGGAAGGTTGTTTAGGAGTACTGTTAGTAGAGTTTGTTGAACGGAATTGTTGTAGGTTCCTTATGAATTTACATTAGCTATTCCTTTTAGTAGGTAAGAGATTTCAGCTTTGAAAATCTCTTGTTATGTACATTATATTTTCTTATTTGTATAAAAATTTACTGATTTACCTAAAAAAACTGCCTACAGCTTCATTTATATTCTGGATGACTGTTAAAAAAGGCTCAAAACCTTTGAAAAAAATAAATGGGATAGCAAACTCACAATGTATTTTTTTGAAAATCCTTGCCTAAAAGTTTGGATCACCTATTTTTTCAATGCTCCTACAATTCTAAGGCATATATTAAGCTAGTGCAACTTCCAGTGTCAACAAGAAACATGGGGTCAAGTGGTTAACGTATCTTCAAACTAAGAATCAATGCTTATGGTATACGGAGAGAAAGGAACAGTAGAGTTTTTGAACATATGACAAGTTACTCACATTCACTTCTTAGATCCATTTACAACTAAAATAGGGAGGTAATTATGATCAAAGAAATCTATATTAAATTCAATGAAAGGAGCAAAGTTAGGTGGAATTTACCTATAACTGGTTATAAGAGATTATGCTATACAACTTGTTTGGATAGCTTGGTATGCTCGGCTTGAGGAATGAACTAAAGATGGAAAAGTTATAAAGGTCTAAGTTATTGTTGTTGTCCTGCTCTTTCTGCATTATAGTTTGCAAGGTTTCCGTGGTAGAGATGTATTTTTGTAAATCTTAGTAGCTTGTGTCATTTAAAACCCTTTTCATTTTTACCTTTGCATTGGTGATTCCATATCAAGTTTCTTCCGTTTTCTAGGAAAAAAAAAAAACGCACTCTTCTTTCACGGTATTCCTGTTTTGTTTTCCTCCCTATTTTTTTCTTAATAATTCATCTCCCCGCATCCTAAATCTACATAAGTTTGCACGATAGCATTCTTCTTAATTTAAAGTTGCAAAATGACAACTTGAAAGAGGAACATGCATTACTCATCAATGTAGATGCTGAATCATCTGCGTTGGACTCAATGAAGCTACTAAAAGGAGCCATTATACTATAATTCTGATTTGGAAGCAACTTTGTAAAATGAGAGGAAGTATCTAAAAAAGAACTAAAGATTTCTTGAAAGAGAAGAAAAAAACAAGGGATAAGTAAACTAAAAATAAGAAAAGGAAAAGGAACAGTGTTTCAATCTACCAGTAATAGTTTTGAAAAAACTGGTTGCAAATTTGTTGGGTGATCGATGTTGATTAAAAAAGAATATGAAATCATCAGAATTATTAAAAAAAACAACTGGGGGAATAGAAAATAAAAGGATTTGATAGTCTTGTCTGCTTTAGCCTAAGTTATTTCTCTTTTCGTGAATACAAGACTATCAAATCTTGACAGAATGATAAACAAAAGGAAATAATGGACATTGAATATTACGGAAGGAGTTCACAGCCAACAAATGTCGAAATTCTTATGATTATTTTAATGTGAAAGATTTAGTTTCAGCACTACTATCTCCTTTGATATTATAAAAAAGCTTACAAACTAAAAAATGTATAAATTGACTAAGCAACCAATTGAGCAGAAAATGATTGCATGAAAATATGACATTTAAACCGATATGAACACTTCTTTCTTAGAAAACAAATATGAGGATGAGTAAACGTATAAACAAGCAAATGGATTAAATAGTCGGGTGACTTTTGAACTACATACTCAAAAATAGGCATGAGCATCTTACAAAATTAACCGGCTAAAGAAAGAGACAGAAACAGTGGAATGTTTGTCTGTAATAGTGGCATTCTTTCATTATTATTAGCTAATTATAAGAAGAAAACAAGCGCTTTGGACTTTATTATTATAGGACAGGAGGAATCACGGGAGGGTGGCAAACAACTGGAACCGAAATGAATGCAATTATGCTCACAATGCAGGTTTCTAAAATGTATAGCTCTATTTAAAGGCCTCGTCAAACTTCCATCGCAGGAGCACCAGCCCCCAGGCAGGAGGCATTCTCAGCCTCTCGGCATTCTTTCTTGTAAAAAAAGAAAGAAAGAAAAATGCTAATCCGTTACCATTTAGATGCCTTCACGTTGGTTATAATTTGTAGTATTATGTTTGGTGTTTCAAATGGGCAACTGCGGGTTGGTTTCTACTCTGAAACATGCCCCACTGCTGAATCCATCGTCCAACGTGTTGTTCAAAACGAGTTCTCAAGCAATCCCCAACAAGCTCCTAGAGTGCTCAGGCTTTTTTTCCATGACTGCTTTGTGGAGGTATCTGACCCTGTCTCTCCATCTGATCTCACGCACACGTACAAATGTTATTGCGTCTTAATTAATAATATATCACTTTGATGCCGGTCCTTGAATTAGGGTTGTGATGGGTCGATTTTGCTGGGGCAGTTTGGCGTTGGGGAGAGAGGTGCATTACCAAATCTAGGCCTTAATGGATTTGATGTGATAAACAAAGCCAAAGAACAGTTGGAAGCAGCTTGCCCAGGCGTGGTCTCTTGTGCAGACGTTGTGTCTTTAGCAGCCCGTGATGCAATTGCCTTGGTAAGTGATGATTTCAAGTTCAAATAAACTATACGACACAAAGGTAAGGTATAGTCTGATAATTAATTAGCTTTTCTTTACGGTGAAACTTCTAATTCCTTAACATATTATTCTAATTACCTCAATATTTTGTTGTCTGTGAATAAATAATCATCAAATATGACAGGATTTTGGTACAATCCGTCGACGAAATTAATTAATTTGAATTTTTAACATGAAAATGAGGTGTTTCCCAGACTGGTGGTCCAAACTATGAGGTTCCTACTGGGAGGAGAGACGGTCGAATTTCAGAGACTTCACTTGCTAAGAACATCCCAGTTGTTGAAGACTCAATTGAGCTTTTAAAGTCCAAGTTCAAAAGTAAGGGTCTTTCGGAGGAGGATTTTGTTCTTCTCAGTGCTGGTACGTGAACTTACATTCCTTATTAATTAGAACGTAAAAGTGACAATATTTCAATTTAATTGATGTCTTTTTTAAGTTAAATTTTAACTTCTTATAAAAAAGTTCACTAAACGCAGAGTATAAGTATATATTTTTTAAATACTTTAATATTGATATAAGTATAAATAAATTATTGAATCATTTATAAAATATCAAATTTTCAAAATTATTTTAAATAAAATATAACTTCACATAATAATATATGTAAAATAATATAGATAATTAATAAAAATATAATATTATATAAATAATTATGAAATCTTTATAAAATCTATAAATACAACATTTTCGTTAGTAATAAATATTAGACGACAAGTGTATATTAAGGTAATTATAAATTTTATAATAAATAAGTCCGATTGAATTTTTCTAAGGTTATCATAATTTTAAATTTAAAATTTTTTAACTTAATTCATCAGAATAAATGAACTGGATTAATTTTATGTTGAAGATTACTACACTATATACATATTCTGATGATATGGTTTAGTAAAAATTAAACGAATTCAGTAGTTGGGAATTTCATAAATTTGATTTCAGGTGGACATTCAATTGGGACAGTTGCATGCTTCTTTGTGCAAAGGAGAGTGTATAATTTCACTGAAAATGGCGGCTCCGATCCGACCATCGATCCTCAGCTGCTGCCACAACTCAAATCCAAGTGTCCACAAGGGGGGAATATTGATGCCCGAGTGCCTCTAGATTGGTCGACCCACACCACATTCGACGATCAAATCCTACGTAACATCCGTAATGGGTTTGCTGTACTATCATCCGATGCCAGGCTTAACAATGACCCTATCACCAAGGGAGTGCTGGACTTTTATATCGCCTCCAACAACAGCTCGTCCTTCAAAGCAGACTTTGGTAAAGCCATGGTGAAGATGGGGAACATTGGCGTCAAAACAGGTTCAGATGGAGAGATTAGGAGGGTATGTAATGCAACAAATTAGTTTTAATTTAATACCGCAATAGTCTCTTGCTTGGTGGCATACTTTGCCTTATCAAAGGTTTAAAATTAATCATAGGTAAAAACACGTATTTTTTACATTAAAATTTTTACTAAAATACAAGTTAAATCTTAATTTTTTGAAAATTTAAAATAACTATTAATATTTCAAAGTGTTCAAAATGAACTACAATATTTATAAAACGTTCAAAATAAAATTTGATTGGACATAAATTTATGTGTCAAGTCGATACTAACATGGCACAAATTTCATATTTTTAATAGACATACAAGTGTTACTTTTTTAAATTTATGTGGCATACATATACTACAATGACACTTACTTTTTAAATAATATTAGATTAATTTAAAATTCTTTTTAAAAATTATGATTATTTTAATCTATAATTAAAATTAACAAATATAAGTTAACATAAATAATCTTAATATAAGTTAACATAAATAATCTAACTTAATTCCAATAATCATAAATTTAATTAAAAACACTAATTCCTAAAATTAGAAACCATAATCCCAAATTCTAAAAGCAAAAATAAAAATGAAGCATATATAAAATATTCTTCGATTCTAAAGATTCACAAAACTTGCACACATTAATTAGTGTGTGATCATATTATGCATAGACATATACTAGAAAGCCCACAATCACAAAAGAGAGGAGATGAATGTCACATCTTCAATTCAAGAGATTGATTAACTTTTATCTCTTTCTGCACAAACCTGGAATCGTCGTCTATATAAAACAAGAAAGGAAAAGGAAAACAAACAAAAGAAATGTACCAAAAAATTCCATTAAAGGAATTTTACATCAACATTGGGGATAAATCAAACTAAACACCTGAGCCCTTTCTCTTATGCATGAGGCACTAAGGTTATCATTTCAAAGGAGACTATTGAAGAGTACCTAGAACTATCATTGGAGGGAGATGGTTGAGCTTTTACAATAGCAGAATATCCGGGCACTATGAACAGAACCATAAGAATGCGTTACACATGTTTGGATTAGGGATCATGTACTCTACAGAGTAGATACACTTTTTATGTAAGCACGTAGCCATCTAACCCTAGTTAATGATTTGCATGTTAAGCCATAATTCCCAATATTAGTCCAATAGGTTAAACCAAATTTGAATTATTGACTTGTACCTCATGGACCTTCTCTTAATGATTTAGGCAATGCTCCACCATTTTGATTGTTATCCATGATGCCACAATCCATCAGCAATATGGTTCGACATGGGTCATCAGACAAAAACTTTATGTTTTTGGTCCTTATTTGTCAATTACTGGTAAAGCCGAGGGTAGACCCTTTGGGTTTGAGGATGTGAAAATTAGGGGGGCCAATATTAATGATGGTCAGACGAGGTTATTTAGGTACACTGGGGAGAATAATAAGTTGGTCAATCCATATAGCCTAGACAAAGGATACTCGAATAACCTGGGGCAAGAAAAAAGAGGGAATGACGATGACCAAGATGCTAATGGTCAATGAGGGAACATAAGGATAACCAATAGGCCATCGAGTGTTATAATACAATAGTTGGCATCACCTATCGATAAATTACATAGAGATATTGTTGGTGTGGATATCATTTATGTGGGCTTATTTGCAGCAAGCCTCTACCATAAAGACTTTCAGCCTTGCCTCCAATCATGCATATATATAGTATTGTTTGGAAATTTTCGCATTTTTTAGATATTGTTTAAATTTATTTTTTGATTTTGTTATTTTGTTGAATTAAGAATATTGGAAGTTTAATACAAGTTAGATTTTGTTATTTATGAACCTCTATAGTTTTATTCTCGTTTACGCATATTTTGAATTTGGTTGAGTGCTTCATGACATGAATTTCCTTTTCAATTGTGTAGGATTTAAGGGAGATTTCTATATCTTTTTGTTTCCTTTCTCTTGATGTATGGACAATATTGTTTTAAGTATAAGGGCAGTTTAGAGATTGATCTAATTGCATGAAAATTTTTCAAATTTTTTATATGTTTAGTTTGTTTTTAGGTTATATTTTTAGGATTTTATTATTAGCTTTAGGTTGATGACATAAGTTTATGCATAATTCTAGTTAAGATTGATTTAAAAAATTAGATGAATAATATTATTAAGTAATTGTCCACAAGTTTTGACTTTTTGAATGCTAGGAAACTAAGGGGTCATTTAGTTTTACTTTTGTTTTTTTGTTATGGATTTTAGTTTTTGTTTTCTATTTTAAATTTATTTTTTAAATAAAAATAAAAACATATGTGGTTGTCAATGTCAATGTAGTTTTATTTTTATCACTAATAATAATTAATTATGATATTTTAATCTCTTATATTATATAATTAACAATTATTTTATTTTATTAAAACAAAGAATTTTAAATTTTGACTTTTTAAAAAATTAATATTTATTTTAAATATATTTTAGTTATTGAATCAAATTTTATTTGAAATATATATTTTTTGAAGAAATCTTAATTTTAATTATATTTATTAATAATTAATAAATTTAATTTACTTAATTTAATTGTAAAAATTAATAAATTATTCATAATTATTATTAATAACTAATTTTAATTAATTAAATATATAATATTAAATTAAATTATTCTTAATTCTTAATAAAAATTAATGTATTGAATAATTAAATAATATATATTTAGTTGATGGTAAATCAAATTGTGAAAAAATTCACTTTTTTATGATTTTCATAATTTTTAAAAACAGGAAGAAACCAAAACCAAAAATGGAAATAAAAAACTTAAACAAACAAATTTTTTTACTGAATTTGAAAAATAAAATAGAAATGGAAACAAACAGGTGATATTTTACCTTAAGCGATCCTTTGAAAAGTTTGAGACTTTATGCAAATTTTTTCTTTCTTATATGGATGTATTCTATGATTTTGAATTTCTAAAACTTGAATTCCATCTTTTGAAATTACATGTAAGATTTATGCAAGTGAAGATAATAAATGCACTTAAGATTTGCATCGAGCCAAATTGTCTACCTTTATATATAATTAGTGTGCTCCTTTGAACCAAATTTGAATTCTAAGCTTTTTCTTGGTAACCCTACTCTTAAAGAACCTTGAGCCTAAAAGAAAAACAAGTATTGAATCCCTAATTTATGATTACTAGAGCTTTTGCTTGTGATTTGATATTGTTTTGGGGAATTGGATATAAGGAAATAAATGTGGAAGAATAGCAAAGTGTATGAAAGCGACAATGAAAAAGGAAAATTTCATTTGAGTTGAAAATTAAAGAAACAAAAAAAAAGAAAAAGAAATAAAATGATGGAAAGTGGCTGGTATGTCTTCTTGTAACTGAAAAAGTATAAAGGAAAAAAGGGCAGTTGCAAGAATATGAGGAGTTAGTGGGATAAATTTTGATTTATTTTTTTAATAAATTTATTTGTATTCCTTTACCAGTTATAAATAATTTTGTTCTCTTTTATTCCCTTTCCTTTGTTAACTTGTTTAACCCTTTGATCCTATTATTGGGAAATCGGGTCGAGATCTTATCCGACCGCAGCGGAATAATCACGAAACTTTTTCGTGATTTTTGATTTTTCAAAAATTAAGATCTATTTAATTCTATAGAATGATTAACGCGAATCATAATAAACCGAAAATTTAATTCGTATCTTATTCCGAAGCTTGATATTTTTCTTGATGTATCCCTCGAGCCGTTTCCGAAACTGATTCGTCTCAACCACCGTAGCCGCACAAGTGTCCGACCTCTAACGGTATCCACAGAATGAGTTAAGAGAACTCTGTAACTTTTACAGAGATGGTTAAGCATAAAGTGCTAGCTACATAGAGCTTAAGCCTATTTATAATAAGCTTAGGACGTTTTAATAATTTAATTGAAATTAAATATTAATTTCAATTAAACTTTAATTAGAATTACAAATAACTATAATTAAATACCAATTATGCCCATATAAGAATCAATATCTCATATTTAATCATAAAGTTTCTCAAACTTTATAATCA
>JAOTAX010000006.1:12853617-12867543 GCA_025629825.1 Erythroxylum guanchezii | reverse complement strand
TTGGTTTCAGTCACCACCAAGCTTCACTCAATGCTTGATTTCTTGTTATTTTCCTATGGGTGTCTTGTAAATTCAACGGGATTTTAGGGTTTTTGGCCATAGGATGTTGTCATTACTGTGTTTGCTTTGCTTTCTCTCTATTTGATCAGATGTTAAAGTAGGGTTCTTTTTTTTTAAATACCTGAGTGGGGCCCATGTGCATTTGTATGGCAGTTGTATATGTATTTTCTTTTACCAGTATACGGATTTAAAAAATGTGTATTTCAATAATCCAAGGGCAAATTTTTCCGAAAACACCCAATTGGGTATCTTGAATGAGAATAAAAAACACAGGGGCTAAAGTGAACGAATAAAAAACACAGGGGCTAAGATGAATAATCAAGTATATCACATGGGCTCTTTTATGTGATTTGCCATTTTCCTCTTAATAGTTAAATAGAGTAGGCTCTACATTCAAGCATACATGAAAAAGATCTTCATACATGTCATGATGATAGTATGCTTCTATTTTGGCTATGTCATGATTCAACAACATCTTCACCTGCTTTAAAAGATGAGTTACTTTTGATGCTAAGTCTGAAAATTCTTGATCATGATACCAATTCTAAAGATGTCATATGGAAGAGCCAAATAAAATTAAAGAATGTTAAGATTAACAAACTAGTAACAATGATACTGAAAACTTGATCTGATCCATCTACAAGTGTGCATAATCGATCTTATTAAGTTATAAAATTGGAGTATTCCAGAGTGTCGATCTCATAGAGACTATATGTTGCGATTCCGGATGCACCAGAGGAGCCCAATACGCAAGCAGCCACTAATGAAGAGCTCAAAGGGCCCAATCAGCAGGAAGACGTTAATGCAAGCTCTCCAACAGATGAAGACAGCGTAAGGGAGGTACCCACCGAAGATAGCCTCATCATTCTGAGGCGTAGTACGCGAGTGAGACAAGTACCGGCCAAGCTCAAGGATTAACAACAAAAGCACGTGAGTAAGCGGTTATAGTAAGAGAATAACGGATTGTACAGATACGTATAGCTGAGAGAGTGAGAACGTACAATTATATTAGATACTGTAATAGACGAAAGGGACATGGAATGAAAAAGAAAAGTTTAGCTTAGCCTTTCTTCCCTTTCCCTCATTTCCCTCTGTGCATCGCGCATATCATCTGGTGCTTTCATTGAGAGCCATGGAAGCACCACCGCCATGGGTTCAAGCATTACAAGATACCTTGCAGGGTATTGATACCCACTTACGTGCTATTGAAAACCAACACCAACATCAGCAGACGGAACGGGAGGCTGTCCTACCCATAGCCAATCCTCCTCTCATTCGGTCTCTAAAGATTGACCTTTCGAAATTTCATGGTGATGAAGTCCAAGGTTGGGTGTATCGTGCTAACCAATATTTCAATCTGCATGACGTTCTTCACGACCAACGTCTTCCCATTGCGTCCCTGCATATGGATGGGCCCGCCCTCTTTTGGTACCATTGGATGCATGTCAATCGCCTCTTGACTACGTGGCCTGCCTTTATTGAATCTCTATCTTGTCGTTTTGGCCCCTCCCTTTATGACGATCCTCGGGGAGCTTTGGTTAAACTCTAGCAGACCACCACTGTGGCCATTTATCAGGCAGCTTTTGAATTATTGTCCACTAAAGTGCATGGGCTCTCAGAACCTTTTCTCGTTAGCATCTTTGTGTCCGGCCTGAAGCCTGAGTTGAAACGTGAGTTGCAAATCGCCTAACCTACTTTCCTGCAGCATGCTATCTCTCTCGCTAAGTTACACGAAGCCAAATACAATGACCTCCGAGCCTCCACTAAACCCTCTTAGCCTAAACCGCCACCGTCTACTTTACAAGGCTTATTGCCTCCGCCTTTTTCCAAAGCACCCACCCCGCCTCCGGTTGGTTCGCCCAACCTTAAACCCATCCCTATCCACCGGTTGTCTAGTGAAGAGATGCAGCAACGCCGGGCTCAGCAACTTTGTTATAATTGTGATGAAAAATTTGTAAAGGGCCACCGGTGTAAGAACAAGTTTCTTATCATGTCCTGTTAAGATGCTCCTGGGGACCTCGATCCCTCTCCCTCTGATGCCCCCCCTATGGATGATGTTGACACTACGGCGTACGTCACCCCTTTCGATGAACCCACGATTAGTTACCTGACCTTATCTAACCCAGGTCTCTTCCGAACTTTCCGCCTCAAGGGCCAGTGTGCAGGCCAGAATCTACAGGTTTTGATAGATGATGGAGCCACTAATAATTTTATTCACCCAAAAGTTGCTAGGCGTTTAGGCCTTTCCCAACATCCCTGCCCGCAGTTCTTAGTCCAAGTTGGTAACGGCGATCGTCTACCTTGTTCCCATGTCTGTAAGGACGTCCAACTCACTTTGCAACATCACCCTTTCACCTTGGATATTTTGTATTACCCATTGAGGGGGCTGAGTTAGTTCTTGGCTTACAGTGGTTCTACTCCCTGGGCTCGGTGCTCAAAGACTACCAATCCCGAACAATGCAATTCACGTGGAACAATCAACCTATTCTTCTTCATGGTGAAAACCAGCCGTCCCCTTCCTCTGTTTCCTTGCACCACCTTCATAAAATTTCTCACTCTAACGACGCTATTTCCTACCTCTATTTACTCCAACCATGTTACCACCTTTCTCTTTCACCTGCAACCAACATTCCACTAGATATTCAAACTGTCATCGATCACTACCCCTAGGTTTTTCAACCTCCTACTGGCCTTCCCCCTTCTCGTCCATTCGACCACCGTATCCACCTCCTACCCAACTCCAACCCTGTCAATGTTAAACCATACCGCTATCCCCATTTTCAAAAAACTGAAATTGAGAACCAGGTCTTCGACATGCTCAAACAGGGCATCATCAAGCCTAGCACCAGCCCCTTTTCTTCTCCCGTCCTGCTTGTCAAAAAAAAAAGATGGGACTTGGCGATTTTGTATCGACTACCGATCCCTCAATTCCATCACAGTGAAGGATCGCTTCCCCATCCCCACCATTGATGAATTGATAGACGAGCTCCACGGCGCGGTGATCTTCACCAAACTTGACTTGATGGCCGGCTACCATCAAATCCGGATGCATGCGCAGGACACGTACAAAATAGCATTTAGAACTCATGAGGGCCACCATGAGTTTCTTGTTATGCCTTTTGGCTTGTCAAATGCCCCGGCCACCTTTCAAGCTGCCATGAACACAATTTTCAGACCTTATTTACGTAAATTTGTCACCGTTTTTTTTATGACATATTGATTTTTAGCAGGAGTTTGTCGGAGCATGTGCAGCATCTTTGGTTGGTCCTCCACACCCTTCGCCAACATCAGTTTATTGCTAAGATTCAGAAATGTGTTTTCGGGGCTACGAGTATCGACTATCTTGGCCATATCGTCGACCATGAAGGGCTCAAACCTAATCTAAATAAAATTCAAGCCATGGCTTCCTGGCCTCTTCCCTAGACCATTAAGGACTTGCGTGCCTTCTTGGGGCTTACAGGGTACTACCGCCGTTTCATTAAAGCCTACGCTGTTATTGCCGCCCCGCTTACCGATTTGTTGAAGCTTCATTCTTTTGTGTGGACAAACGCCGCTACTGTTGCCTTCAACCATCTGAAATCTGCCATGTGCTCTACTCCAGTTTTATCCTTGCCTGATTTTGATCAGGTGTTTGCGGCGGAAACGGATGCTTCCATGGTTGGGATTGGCACGGTCTTGAGCCAAAATAAACATCCGATCGCCTTCTTCAGTAAGAAGCTCGGTCCTCGCATGGGTAAAAACTCTGCCTACTACAGGGAACTCTACGCCATCGTCCAGGCAGTCTTGAAGTGGCGCCAGTACCTGCTAGGGCGGCGTTTTCTTATCTATACTGACCATCGGAGCCTCAAGGATTTAATGTAGCAAGCTATTCAAACACCGGAGCAGCAGTATTACCTCAGCAAGCTCTTAGGATTTGATTATACGATTCTCTATCGCCCTGGTAAGGATAATTGCCCTGCTGATGCTCTCTCCCGCTCCTCCGCAGCAATGCTCCTTTTGGAGGCCAGGCAGATTCTCGACATTGTCGAAGATATTAGACAGGAAAATTAGACATCGGCGGAGCTCCAGGAACTGCATAATGCTCACCGTCTTGGGCACCTCCCTATCGACTATCAGGTTGTTAATGGCATTCTTTTATTTCAGGGCAAGCTTCTCTTAGCCTCGGCTTCTCCCCTTCGGCAAACCCTCCTCCATGAATTCCATACTACCAAACTCGGTGGCCATGCAGGTGTCTTGAAAACTTACATGTTAATTAGTCAAAATTTTTGGTGGCCTAAACTTCACCGGGAAGTCGCTGACTTTGTTAAACAGTGCCAAACTTGCCAGCAAGTGAAATATTGCACTACTCCACCGGCGGGTCTCTTACAACCCTTGCCCACCCCTAGTCATGTGTGGGAGGACTTAACCATGGATTTCATCACATCGTTACCTTCGTCCAAAGGGTTATCTGTCATTATGGTCGTTGTCGATCGCCTTACAAAATTTGCTCATTTTGCAGCCCTTCCTCGTTCTTTTACTGCTGCGATTGTGGCTGAGAAGTTTGTTGACTTAATAGTTCGGCTCTATGGGTTTCCGCTCTCCATCACCTCGGATCGCGACCCAATTTTTGTTAACCAGTTTTGGACAAAGCTTTTTGCTCTCAGTGGAACCACATTGCAACGCTCCACCGCCTACCTCCCTCAGACGGACGGTCAGTCGGAAGTTGTCAACCGCACACTCCAGCAGTACCTCCATTGTTTTGTGCATGAATTTCCCCACAAGTGGTTGCAGTATTTACCGTGGGCTGAATTCTGGTATAACGCCAGCTACCATACTTCCATCGGCATGTCGCCATTTCGAGCCTTGTATGGTCGCGAGGCACAACACGTGCCCACCTATCTGCCAGGCACCACAAACATTGAATCTTTAGACACTCAACTACAGCACCGCAATGAACTCCTTAAATTTCTCAAACATCAATTGGATAACACTCGCAACAGAATGAAACAACAGGCAGATCGACACCGACAGGATGCCAACTTTGTCGCCGGTGATTTGGTCCTCGTCAAGTTACAACCTTATCGCCAGCATTCCGTCTCCTCGCACCGCCATCAAAAGTTAGGCCTCCGTTATTTCGGTCCTTACAGAGTGACTCGCGCCATCAATCCTGTTGCCTATGAACTGGAGTTACCGGTTGGCAGTCGTATTCACAATGTCTTCTATGTCTCCTTGCTCAAACGATTCCATGGCCAGCAGCTTGTCGGCATCACCGCCATCCCACTAACAACTGTCAACAATCACCCTGTCTTGGAACCTCTGGCTGTCGTTGGCAGTCGCCTTCATCAACTTCCTACTGGTCAGCAGACGAAATAGCTTTTAGTACAGTGGGCTAGTTTGCCCCCCGAATGAATCCTTTACATGGGAAGATTTGCTCCAGTTCACGAAGGATTTTCCTGATTTGGACCTTGAGGGCAAGGTCCATTTCGAGGACGGGAGTAATGTTGCGATTCCGGATGTACCAGAGGAGCCCAATACGCAAGCAACCACTAATGAAGAGCTCGAAGGGCCCAATCAACAGGAAGACGTTAATGCAAGCTCTCCAACAGACGAAGACAGCGTAAGGGAGGCACCCACCGAAGATAGCCTCGTCACTCTGAGGCGTAGTACGCGAGTGAGACAAGTACCGGCCAAGCTCAAGGATTAACAACAAAAGCACGTGAGTAAGCGGTTATAGTAAGAGAATAACAGATTGTACAGCTACGTATAGCTGAGAGAGTGAGAACGTACAATTATATTAGATACTGTAATAGACAAAAGGGACATGGAATGAAAAAGAAAAGTTTAGCTTAGCCTTTCTTCCCTTTCCCTCATTTGTCTCTGTGCATCGCGCGTATCACTATATTACTATATCTATTCATCCTAGTCAAATAAAAACTAAATAAAATAATAATTTATAAAGTTAAGTGAATTACTAAATTAAAAATTAAATAATTAAAATAATGAAAAGAAATCAATGAGATGACTGCTAGATTTTTAGAGTTCACTTATATGGAGTTTTAATTTTCATGCAAAATTGGTTATTTGGGATAAAGTAATAATTAACCTAAAGTATCAATGTCCTCTCTCGAGGCACACATATATTTAATTAGGTAACTACCACATCGTAATATGTAATTCAACGTAATATGACTCATTAAGTATAAGTTAATAGTTATCATAATAGTATAAGATACTTATTTTATCTAGATCTAAGGTGTTAATCTTTTATATAACATATAAGATTGAATTTATAACAGTCAATTACAAATTCAACGGAATAGATAACCAAATCATGCATTAATAATAAAAGAATCTATCAAGCTACATTCATAATTGGAACTATGGATTTAAGTAATGTACATAACCAAAAAAAATCTAAAATAAACAAATCTTATTATAAGGGAAAGAAGATATAGGAAGAACTAGAAGAGTTGCATAATCTCCTCCAATCTTGCTCTAAAATCCTTCCTTGATGCGGAAAAACTCTAAAACTAACAAGCTAATGACAAAGTATGTCGTTATCAACCTTGATAATCCTTCCTTAGTACAAAGAGACCTTAAAACTAACAAGCTAACGATATAGGAGGTTGTCACAACCTCTAAAGTTTCCTACAATAAACCGTAATAATGGTATTTATAGCTAGAGTTACATAAATAGAATCCTAAAATGGTTGAACTTATGATTGAATGTGTCTTTAGAGATTATATATAAGAATTAGTACCAAACCAACATCCAAATCGACATCAGTCTTCTTTTGGAACTTTTATTCATTGCAAGACAACGAGTAACTATCGGTTAAAACTAAGTCATAATGATGTTAATTGTTTTCTGTAACTTGTTGCCTAGAAGCATGACGAGTTCAACGATGGTCCAACTACTAATCTAATGTTATTCTTAATCTATTTATCAACTTCTTCTATTTAATGCATAACTAGTACCTGTCTCCTCATCCTGTTTAACAACTATCATATCGTTTCACATCAACTGCCCCATGTTTTCGATATCTTTGAGTTTGAATTGACTTCTAATATATTTTATAAATTTTTCCTTTTATTTATATTCCAAATAGCTCTAATACCTCTTTGATTGGAAAATTATAAAGCAAGTTACACTCAAATCTGTGTTTTTTTTCCTTAAACCCATCAACTATATGACAATAAACTAAACATAAGAAATATTATAAAATTCATATTAAACATATCATAAAGATGCTAAATACCAAGTAATTTAACCCCAAATAATATGTAAAATATAAATATATCAACTAACTTTCCATTAACCTCTTCAAAATATCATATAGCACTTTTCTAAATGTTTTTTAACAACTTATTAATTTCGTTAATAAGATCAATTATCGAAAATTCATCTTCTTCTATAATGGTCTAACTCTAATCATGGAAGTCTTTTCCTTATTTATTCCATTTTATTGCCACCTACAATTGACACTCAATAAGATTGTAATCAAACTCTGATACTAGTTGTCGCAAGATTTAAGTAAGGCTAGGAAAAGTCACTGTCAATACAAAGTTTATAAACTTAATTTAGCAAGATATTTTATCAATCACTTAGTATGCAATGTGATTTGGGCAATTTTGAAACTTAGAAAATAAAACCAATAAAACAAATATAATAAGACATGCTTATTATCACATAAGAATAAAATACAATAGGCTTTAGGTGAGAGAACAATAATTAACTCTCTCATCACTGTACTTATATAAGAAAGTGTATGTAAATCAATCCAAAGTTAATTTTAGGGAGTTACAATAACTATTTAAATAACAAATTACATAATATTAGTCCTTGAATGACAAACAAGAAGGGAGTAAATTATGTATATCTAATCTTTTACCTATTTAAAATTTTAATGAAAATTTGCTCATATTAATGAATGGTTATGGTAACATAATCAATGAAAATTGCAAAACTATCATAATAATGATAATGAGATTAATGAGAGAGGGGTAAAACATTTGTTGACCTATCTCTATTTCTTAATCTTAATTTAAGATTTCAGTATTATCTTTCTTAAGCTGGTGATGAGGAACCTTTATATTAGTATTATGGGTAAGAGGAACCCTTTACAATGTTAATTGATCTTATGAATTTTCAAATACAAATTGAGAATTCTCTTTCTTGATCACACAAATGAACTAGGGTTTAATATAAGTTATGTAATACACATATGCCTTTAAAGGCTCTTTCTACTCTTTCAAGGCTTTTAGCAATTCTTCAACAGCTGAAGATTCTTTCCACAACTAAATTGCGGTATATTTATACCTAAAATCATTTTAATTTATAATTATACATACAAATTAGAAATTATAACAACTAGCATTAGGCACAGTAAACTAGTTAATAGTTAGAAACTCAATCTCCATTATGTCTAGATTGTGTCCACTTTGTTTCCTAAGTTCAATTAGTCGATGGAAACTATTCGACTAATCGATCACATACTATTTGGCACATAGTTGAAACTCTAGTCGATGACCAACTTTAAGAAATATGCATTATGTCCTCCTTTAAACATTATATTTGTTAATTGATGTCAACCCTTCAATTACGTGATATCTTATTAAAAAGTGGAAATATTCAACTCCAAGAGTTTTCAAAGGTTGAACACACATTTTTAATAAAAACTTGATTCCAAATCATTTAAAAAGTTATCTTAAAAGTGTTTGAAAATCAAAAGAATTTTCCTTAAAACCTTTTCAAATTTTTTCTTGATTATAACAAAATACATGTATTATGTCATAAGTATAAATGATCATGTAATGATTGAATTACTAACTATTGGAATATTTAAGATAAGGATAAAAGAAATTTACTTGAATTGAATTATAAGTGAAGCGTTTGATTATTTTATCTTAACTTAATATTCACTTGTATTACCTTAAAGTTTGTTTGAGTTGCTTCCATACTCTACTCTCCTCATGTTGCTCATTATCTGATCTCTCAATTAATTCAGTTGACTCATTTATTTACTTTGTCCGTTCGTTGAACTTGATTTTTTATATATTACTATATTCTTTTATAATTGAATTACTAATATCACAAAAAGTAAATAAATTAATGTCAACGGGTTTTGTTATCATCAAAATTATAAATTAAGATCTGACTTAGTCTAACACATAACTTTCACAAATGTAACAAATAACAAACATAATTATCGACTAAAGGATAAGAAATAACAAATATAATTCATAAAGAGTTAATTATTTTATTTTGTCTTTCTAACTTTTGGCCCATTTATTGCCACATTCCAACACCTACTATTATTATTTTTGTCAATACCATGCTTCAAATGTGACCCAATGTCTTAGAAATTCACCAAACAACTTATGTACTAAATTTTTACCAAAATTGAGAGGTTGGGTGTTTTGCAACATTTTTGACACTTTAATCCACACATTTATCCTTTTTAAGTGATGCCATTATCATGCCAATTGTCTAGGGTTAATTGATTTATGTGCTATCCAATTTGCTAAAAACTTCATTAAAACTGGAGATACCAATCAAGATCGCACGTGAAAGAAATGGAAGATGTATATCAAAAGTTGCATAAAGCACAAATTAAAAGAAAAGGCTCAAATATCTGATGTACTTCGCATCTGGATGAATGGAAGTTTTCATTGTATAAAACTAACTGTAGGAAGGAAATGAACTAAAGAAACATATCCAACATTTAGATTATAAATAATTTGGGGAAACAGCATCCCAGTATTTATTAAGTATATAATACTAAGGACAAATGGGATGGACCAATATGAAATTCCATCATGTCGTCTCTTTGATCCAACGGCTCCCTTAACTTCTATCTCATCGTCGTCACACCTGTGACTTATTGCTCACAAGCGTGACTTCTTATTTTTTATTTCTCACTCTACTCTTACTACTCATTATACACTCTCTGATTTTTACGCATTATACTCTTGTCACAGTTGTGACTTAAATTGTCACAATCGTGACTCATGTATGAACTCACTTCTAGGCTATAATTATAATTAATTAATATATACTACTTAATAATATTATTATTATTATTAATATGTAATTCACGATTGTGATTTTATTAGTCACAGCCATGAAGAGCTATATATATACTTAATATTAGTATATAATACTTAATAATAATAATTATTAATAAGTTAATATTAAAACGCATGCTTATTACTCTTTAATATATAGACTTGGTGATAACAGTTACATAAATACACAAAATAATTTTTATTAACTATGTAATTATTTTAAATTAATTGTTCATTGTTATTAATTTTTATATACTAATATTAAATTTAAATCTTAATCATAACCATGTATTATTAATTGTTAATTTTTTAAATTTTATATATTAATGTCTTAATATATATACCTATTCGCGGTTGTGACAAATTATTATATTATTAGTTACTATATATTAATATTATATATTAATGCTAGGTATATATATCAGTGACAGGCCCGCATTATTAATTAATTGTTAATTATTATTAACTTTTGTATGCTAATATGTTAATATATATAGCTCTTTGCTAAGTTTATATATACCTCTTTAGTAGTCACACCTGTGACTAGATAGTCATAGGCATGACTCCCGCACTGTTGTGACTTGGATGTTATTTGGTTTTTCTTTTTTTTTCTTTTTCGTTAATGTTGATTAATAAATAGGCATCTTCTTATTAATTCTTTCATAATATAATTTTATTTTTAATTTAGTTATAATTGTGTTAGTATTCATAAATGATTATTATTAATTGTCTATCAATTGTGAGCTTACAATTTTTTCATCCATTATTAATTATTATTAGTCATTATTGTTACTATATTATTACGTGCCATATGTTAATATTAATTTTATATGCTATTTATAATAGTGCATTATTAATTGATCATTCTAATTAATTTTTATATAATAATATTAAATTTAAATCTTAATAATAGGCCTGTATTACTAATTGTTAATTACTATTAAGTTTTTTATATTAATATTATATATTAATATTAAGTATATATGTTAGCGGCAATCATGCATTATTAATTGCTGATTATTATGAAGTATTATATAATAATATAAGTTTATATAAATGACTATATAAATTATTTGTGTTATTTTTTATTAATATTAATTATTAATTGGTGAGTTAGCTAAAACCCATATTGGTTGTCCCTTCCTATGACTATTATGTCACAATCGTGATTTACATGCACAGTTGTGATTTGTTAGCTCATAACTGTGCATTTTATTTAGTTTTTGCTTTTTTAAAAGGCCTTTTTAAACTATTAATTAATAAATAGGAATTTCCTTGTTAATCCTTTCATAACATAATTTAATTAGGATTTAATTGTTTATTTACTTATAATTGTGTTATATTAATTCATAATTATTATTAGTTGACTGTTATTTATGAAACTTGTGTCTTCACTAACTTTATTTATTATTAACTGTTGTGTGTTAAATAACTCATGCGTCTTCCACTAACTTTTATTATTATTTCTAGTCAAAAACTGACATAAATGTTACACGAAGGAGACAAATTCTACAAATAAATTTTGGTAATATCTATAACATTTACTGCAAATCTATCTACCTAATTAATAAATGATTCTTCATCTACATTTTATTATTAATATATATTGTTATTAATTATTAGGCAATTCAATTCAGTTTCTTCTTCTTCTTCTTCTTCGGAACCTTCTTGTATGTTGATTCCTCCGGTTTCTTCTCTTTCTCTCCCATTGGCTTCTTCTCTTCTTGTTTTTTTCCCTTAGTCTGAGCTGTTAGTTTAAATATGTAAATGATTTATGTTCTTCAGATGAATCAAAGACGGCCTATGCTAACTTTCTGCTACTAAAAGAAATAACCTAAATCAGTCGATGATCATTTGACTTGGACTGCATCATTATGCATCGTTCACCTCTGTTTCTTATTAACTTCGACATTTATATATTTTCCTAACCTCCATTATTTCAGTTCTAACTATAATTTCTACGTTTTCGGTGTGTAGGTAGACATACAAATAGCACTAGTCAGTGTTCAACACTTCGCTGCGAGAAACATATCAACCACTGGTGCACGTGAAGAAAAAAATTGTAAGAATCTTTTGTTATTTGCCGACTGAATACAGTTTTGCATGTTTCAATATCTTATTCGTATGAGATCTATTATTTTGCCCATGATGTTGGCATGTAAACGCTGGCTTTTCAATGCATCTACACAGAGTTACGTCATACAGATTGTGTTCATTTGCTTGATCAAGAAGGTAATTGTTTCTTATTCTTATGTTTAGTTGAAATGTAATAACCGCTTTTTAATCATTCTTGAGTTCTTCTGCTGATGATTCTTGGAAAATATGTATGTTTTTGGCTTGATGCCTATGAATGACCAATTACGTTAGGTAAGATTTGGCATTATTATTAATTTTTCTGATGCCTTATTTGTTTATGTATTTTTTATTATTATATATGTATAAAATATGAAAATTTATTTCTGCATTTTTTCAACGTATAATTTTATTGGTCACAACTGCATATTTGTGTTAGAATATTTGCGTATAATTTTGTTGGTCACAACTGCATATATGTGTGTTAGAATATTTGTTCATATTTGTATCTTCTTATGTATTACAATATTTGATACATGCAAAATATACATCCAATTGACTATTACGTTTAAAGTAAAAAGTCGATCAAGGCCGCTCCATATGTATTTCATACTGGTTTTTATGATTTTTTTGTTTTAGTTGCTCTTTCCCCTTTGTTTCCACAATTTTCTTGTAATGTCTTCTAAGAGTTATTGTGCAGGAAAAGCTATTTTTCACCCCCTATTGTTGGTTCCAGCAAACTCATGCCAAGGGAAAAAAAGGTCACTAATTAAATCTAATTTGCTGATGATTAATGTTTTAATTTGTTGATAATTAATTTTGGTATATTTCAATGATGTTAATACAAAGGTTAATGCCCAGCCCATGTAGATTTTAAACATGTCAAACTTTACAGGTTTTCTATCTTCCTTTTTAAGCTTTTAAATTTTATTGCCTATAATTCCTACTCTTACCTTTAATTTTGGAATTTACGACAATCCTAATAATTTTTATTTTGCTATTAAATGCAATAGTTGTCAACGTAAAACACTCTTATTATGAGAAGCATTCCATCACAGGAATTCCTTGGCACAGTTTGCCTTACCTTGAATGTTTTTCAAGACACTGATGATGTTAGTACTCTAAGGATTTATCAGATTTTGTATATTGTCGTTTTATATTTACATTATGTCTTGTCCATGTTCATTATGTTATAATTATGTATGTTATAATTATCTATACGATAACATTAATATAATTATTTGTAGCCTTATTTTTGCCATTTTATTCGTGTCAATGATTAGAAATGATTTTTTTAATTTATATTTCTTGATATGATAATATGGTGTGGTGACAAAACTAGGTGCATATATAATTTTATCCTTTTCCCTTTTTATGTTTGAGTGTTGTCAATTTGTTATAATTCAAACTTGAATTATTTTTATTTTTAGGTGACACCGAGTTTAAATATAAAATTTTAAAATATATCATTAAATATTGACTCAAATTAAATTATTTGTGATCATGATTCTTTAATTTCCTCACGCTGTCTTCAATAAATATAAAAAAGAGGTAGTTTTCAAAAGAACCAAACATACTTCTCTGAAAAAATTAATATTAATAGGTTGTAATTGTAACATCCCGTCTCCATATTAAGGGTTAGAACCTGAAATCTAGTACATATGTGCTTAAGGAGAGACAAAGGAAATGCGTTGGTCTTGCTCATGCATCATATTAACATATATATATATATATGCATTTAAATAA
>JAOTAX010000006.1:12837608-12853517 GCA_025629825.1 Erythroxylum guanchezii | reverse complement strand
TTTAGAGTTTTGACTGTGATATAATATGAATGATTCAGCATGAATATGTGAAATAATATGAACATGTGCGATATTGGCAAAATGTGAAATGAAATGTGATTTATGAAATATATGTCTTACGTGATATGTGATGAGTGAGCCATCGATGATGGTCACTCACTGAGTTCGTAAAACTCACCCAAAATTTGCAATTATTTTTCAGGATTAAGAGAGTACCCCGTTAGGCCAACGGGAGTATATTTGCAGGATTCGAGTGAAGAATAGAGGTCGGGATCAGTTCGCGTCTGCGTTGCATGTTTTTAAAAAATTTGTAATGAATTGTATATTTGTATTTGGGAAATGGGCCCGAGTGGCTATTGAAAATTGTGTCTAATGAAATTGTATATGATTGAATGAGAACCCAATTTGGGTATTGAATTTTCGCATATATTGTTTTGTGAAAAAAAAAAGTGTACCAATTACTGAATGAGTGTTTTAGCACACCACTCTCGCGGGACACGGACTCGGATATCACCGTCGATATCTGGTTCGAGTAGCGCGGGAGTGGGGTGCTACAGTAATTAATAAATTAATAAAACTAATCATCACCAACCAAAGCTTTCTTGTACTTTTTCATTATAACTAAATAAAAATAGTCGACGTTCCTGATATCTATAAATTGAATACACTTATTACCGTCGTAAGAATCTGAATTTTCACTATAAATTTCGTAAGGACGTTTTTTATCACTTTTTCACGTATTCTGAATAATTCACCCTCTTATAATCTTCTAGCCGCCAATAAGAGATTATGTTTAATTAAAAGATGTAACAAGATAAATATTTCTTTTTTGAACATCGACGACTCCCATTCTTTACGCCTTACCCCTCACTGTCACGCCTATGACTTATTTAGTCACAGTCGTGACTCATGCCATCCCTTTTTTTCCTTATGTTTTGTGTTTTGTTCCTAAAAGCGACAACGTTTATAATGCACTTATCATTTACTAAGAGCAAACACGTTTCCATCCCACCGTCCGTTTCATGAATGACTTTGATTTTTACACATTATACTCTTGTCACGGCTGTGATAATTTGACTCATGCATGGACTCACTTCCAGTATGTATAATTATAATTAATTAATATACTTAATAATAATTTATATGCAAGTCACGGTCGTGAAGAGCTAAATATATAGTTAATATTAGTATATAATACTTAATAATAATTAATAATTAACAATAATAAGTTAATATTAAAATGCACGCATATGACTTTTTAATATATGGACTTAGTGATAACAGTTACATAAATAAACAAAATAAAATTTTTATTAACTGTGTAATTATTTTAAATTAATTGTTCACTGTTATTAATTTTTATATACTAATATTAAATTTAAATCTTAATCATAACCTTGTATTATTAATTTTTAATTTTTTTAAGTTCTATATATTAATGTCTTAATATATATAACTATTCGTGGTTGTTACAAATTATTATATTATTAGTTACTATATATTAATATTATATATTAATGCTAGGTAGATCTATTAGTGACAAGCCTGCATTATTAGTTGATTATAATTGTTAATTATTATTAACTTTTGTATACTAGATAGTCAAAGGCGTGACTCTGCATAGTTGTGACGTCTTCAGAAACAACAGTGGATGTTATTTGGTTTTTCGTTTTTTTTTAAGCTTTTTCGTTAATGTTGATTAATAAATAGTTATCTTCTTATTAATTCTTTCATAATATAATTTTATTTTTAATGTAGTTATAATTATGTTACTATTCATAAATGATTATTATTAATTGCCTGTCAATTGTGAGCTTACAATTTTTTCATCCATTATTAATTATTATTACTCATTAGTGTTACTATATTATTAGGTGTTGTATGTTAATATTAATTTTATATGCTATTTATAACCGTGCATTATTAATTGTTCATTCTAATTAATTTTTATATATTAATATTAAATTTAAATCTTAATCATAGCCTTGTGTTACTAATTGTTAATTATTATTAAGTTTTTATATTAATATTATATATTAATATTAAGTATATATGTTAGTGACAACCGCGCATTATTAATTGCTAATTATTATGAAGTATTATATAATAATATAAGTTTATATAAATGACTATATAAATTAATTGTGTTATTTTTTATTAATATTAATTATTAATTAGTGAGTTAGCTAAAACCCATATTGATTGTCACACCTATGACTTGTTAGCTCGCAATCGTGCATTAAAGTGAAACTTAAAGTGAAACATAAATAAAACGAAAAGAAGAGTCTATACATAACTCTTTAATTTGCTTCTACTATAGTGTCTAATACATATACAAGAGGCAATCTATTTAATAAATCAAGTAACGTAGGTTTGTCCTTTTTATCGTTTGGATAAGAATCTACATTATCTCGCTATTACAAGAAATTTGTTAGGAAAGAAAGGCTTAAGTAAATTATATGCTTTACGAGCATGACATGTTAAGTCACTCCCGTGAAAAAGTGTCACACGTGTGACTTAACATATCACACCCGTGACACACAATGTTCTTAAATTCTTTTCCTTCATTTTTGTTGTTAACAATGTGTTTAGTAACTCAAGCTACCCAAGTTTCTCTTACCCATCTGAATAAGAATATAGGTTCAATCTTTATTATAACAAATTTGTTAGGAAAAGATTAAAAAAACACTTTTTAAATACTTCACAGCGTGACATGTTAAGTCACTCCAAAAGGTCTCACAGGCATGACTTAACATGTCACGCCCATGACATATTTCAAATTTTTTTATCAGCAACATTAGCCTGCTAATTTTTGGCAGAAATACACTACGTCTACTTAGAAAACATAATGTTCCAAAAAATGATATCCGGCTATTTAAACACATAGTATTATAAATGAAATTTATTCGGTTGTTACAAATAAAATCTGCAAATAATTAATTTTGCTTTAATAAACATTTAATATGTTTTGAATTTTTCTGACAAATGCTTTCCTCTTATTTTGAATTTTGTTTCTCAACAATTCTATTCCATTCTAACTCTGTTCCCTTCGTCTTGTTTTACTTGTCTAAAATGAGTAACAAAGAAACTGTATATTAGGTTAAAGATTGTGCCCAATTGACTTAGAAAAATAAAGTTGTTATTTAGTATCTAATGAAGGAAAATCATCTATCACAAAACCAGGTAAGATATTTCTCTTTCTCTACTGTTTCGTTTTTTTAAGTAGGAAAAAGCAATGTTATATCAATATTGCACAAAATAACTGCTTTAGTTAACATTATTTTCTACCTGATAACAGAAGAAATTTTGTACTAAGAATTGTATTCAACGGTTCCTAAGAGTTAACGGTGACAATGTCAAGTCGGCTGCAAAAAATTTGAAGACTTGCCTTTTTTGGAGAGAAATCATAGTTATCAGTATTGCCATAATAATTTTTATACACTTTCTTCTGACTCTTTTATTTTTTTTTTAACAATCCTCTTTCTATTTCTTCCATTATAAATAAATGTTGATTTATTTAAAATAAATAACAACAAATATTGCTTGTGACTCTACCCAATATTTTGTTTTTACTTTCTATTGTTGGTTTTTTTAAATGTAGAGAAATTAACATCGGATAAATTTTCCACTAAACTCACAGAAGGGCTTGCTTATTTAGCAAGTCATGATTAAAGTTTTAAGCCTATTTTGATAATTTTTAAACTCTATCAATTATGTCTAATTCTTTTTTTATTTTTCAAAACTGATGGAATTTATTAACAATATTGTTTACATATACCCTTTCTAAATTTCATTTTGACATTTGTTACTTCTAAACTCATTACAAAGCTTTATTCTTCCTTTACTGTTCTTGCTTGAAGATGTTTCGCCTTAAACAAGATTATCGGAAGTTTCATTCAAGAAAACTGTAAGTGACCGTATATAATTTTTTATTATATATCTTTTTCAATTTTTATCCTTCTCATTTGATTATTAATCATATCAAAATTCTATCTTTTGCTTTGATTTCTGTAGATTCACACGCTTCATTGCGTTTACTTTGGAAGTTGCCATATCAACCATGCGCAATAACTATGAACAATTTGTAATTATTTTTGACGCAAGTAAGTTGATTTTTTTAGAAACTCCTATGATAACCCATAAAAGTATAGTAACTATTTTATATTAAAAAAAAGGTTATTGTGTCTTTACTGTATTTTGAACTTATAGTTTTTTATGAAAAACCTTTTAATTAGACGTGGATCAGTGAATTCATTTAATGTTGTCATACGTTATCTTATAATATGTTTTTTCAAGTCTGCTTTAACTTTCATGAAGGTATTTTTATCAGCATTGAAAATTGTTGCTGACTATTATCCGTCTAGACTTTACAAAGTGTTTGTAATCGACCCGCCGTCTTTGTTTTCTTATCTATAGAAGGTAATATTGTTATATATTTCTTTTGTTCATATGTGTTATTCTTGTTTATTTTATCTCGCTTTTAACATCTTTATGGAAGACACTAATTTTTTAAATTTTTTTTAACATAAATCATCATATTACTATTAACCCACTTATGTTACACTTTTTACCTTCTTCAGGTTATTTTTCTAATGTATTGTCTCTTACCAATTTATAATTCAAATCTTTATTGTTATTACAGGGTATCTGACCTTTTGTTGAATTTTTGACGATCACCATGGTCGTATATTCACTGGACTTTGAAGAATCATTATAATTTCCTTAAATTTCTTCTCTTCGATTTGACCCTTCCATAAGATCGATAATTAAAGATGCCCACACTCGTTAAGGTTTTCATTTACAGTGTCACAACATTCAAACTCAAGCAAATCATGGTATCTTACTTTAATCCCACCAGTTTCTTCAGAAATAGGGTCCACTAGCAAGTCTTTTTTAACCTCACCATACATTAACTCATTCAGTGTGAGATCTATTTCCTTTGCATCACCTATTGGTAGAACATGCCAACAAAATATTAATGTTTATATTAGGTCTAGGATTCATTTATAAAGATGTTATATTATGTAATGTATAAATGAATATTGTGTAATTAAAATTTTGTGAGAAAATTAAAAGATATAAAATTTTGAAAATGTATATTAAGAAAGAAATAAAAATGTTAAAATTTGTGAATTTGATAGAATCATTAAGAGAAAATAAGTAAAAATATAAGGTTTAAAATATTAAAAATGAATTAGTAAAATTAGTTAGTAAAAAAATGAAATAATTTTTTTTTAAAAAATTAGAAATGCATTGTGGAATGTATTTGTTATAAATAGATAAAATATACAAAGTAAATCAAACTTAATAATAATATAATAATAATTAATATGCAATTCACGGTTGTCACTTATTAGTCATAGTTACAGCTGCGAAGAGCTATATATATACTTAATATTAGTATATAATACTTAATAATAGTTAATAATTAATAATAATAAGTTAATATTCAAACGCACACCTACGATTCTTTAATATATAGACGCAGTTGCATAAATACACAAAATAATTTTTTATTAACTGTGTAATTAATTTAAATTAATTGTTCATTGTTATTAATTTTTATATACTAATATTAAATTTAAATCTTAATCATAATCTTGTATTATTAATTGTTAATTTTTGTTAAGTTTTATATATTAATGTCTTAATATATATATCTATTCGCGATTGTGACAAATTATTATATTATTAGTTACTATATATTAATATTATATATTAATGCTAATGCGCAGTAATATAATTCCTACTTAATTTAATTCTAGGAGTATTTATGCTTAATTTTATATATGTGTTAATTATATTCTAATTAATTAATTATATTTTAATCAATCAATTACTTAGTTATATTTTAATTAATTAAGACTAAAGTACTTAATTTACTTAATATTAATTATATTTTAATTAATAAATCAATCAATTAATTTAATTTAATCAATAATTAATAATAATAATAATGATGATGATGATGATGATGATGATGATGACGACGACGACGACAAATGGAGGGTCAATTCACTTAAAAATCTCATATTTAACTTGACCCTGATGAGTTCCGCTTATCAAGCATGAGGGTGATAGCAAGGTGAAGTCTGGTTGTTGCATGATTATGCACAGGCACAATTGTGACAGAGAGCTGATTATCTATAGTTGTACTATCGTGACAAAGAGGAGGTTATCCGGTGGTTGCACGATCGTGCTTTGTTATTACTAAATCTATATATTAAAGAATCTTAGGCACACGTTTTAATATTAACTTATTATTATTAATTATTAACTATAATTAAGTATATATATATATAGCTCTTCGCAACTGTGACTAATAAGTCACAACCGTGAATTGCATATTAATTGTTATTAAAGTTTGATTTACTTTGTATATTTTATCCATTTATAACAAATACATTCCACAATGCATTTTAAATTTTTTAATTTTTTCATTCCATATTTTTAATAACTAATTTATTTTTTTATATTTTAACCCTTATATTTTAACTTATTTTCTCTTAATAATTCTATCAAAGTCACAAATTTTAACCCTTTTTTTTCTTTCTTAATATACATTTTCAAATTTTCAAAATTTTCATTTTTCATAAAATTTTAATTACACAATATTACATAATATAATATCTTTATAAATACTCCTAAAATTAAATTAAATTGACAATTATATTTATTGGATTATCAGTTCGCCAATGTGCAGTTACCATCTGCTACTACAACTCTAAAGTAGACTAGAAACTGCAGTAGTGGTAACTTTTTATCAAACTCTTCCGCTTGCACGGGCTCTTGGTCCTGCGCTTTTGTGTTGCTTTAAATTTTTATTTTTCCACGAACAAACAACTTGACGAAGAAGACCAATGAACAAACCCAGAAGCTTCTTCACTTCTTCTCACCACCACCATTCTCCGACTTGTACCCGCACCCACCAGATCGGAGCTCTCCTCTTAGTCGCCGCCACCTTCTTCCTCACCACCATTTTCCACCACTCATTTTGTACTCCTTACCGTCATCTAAGGCTCGACACGGGATCTCTCTACGCCACCCAACCAGACCTCTCTTCCCTCAAGATCTACGTCTACGATGAGAAGGAGATTGATGGATTGAAAGAGCTCATGAGCGGTAGGGACCGCAAAATCTCTCCCACTCATTGCCTCAAAGGTCAGTGGGGCACTCAGGTAATAAGTTTTGTTTGTTTGTTTATTCAACAATCAGTTAGAGGTTTTAGGCTTGATAATTTAACAATTGGTAGGTTAAAATACACAAACTGCTTCTGGAATCGAGATACAGAACGAAAGACAAAAAGGAGGCTGATCTGTTCTTTGTTCCGGCCTATGTCAAATGTGTAAGGATGATGGGAGGTCTTAATGATAAAGAGATTAACCACACTTATGTCAAGGTAAGCTTCTAATTCTTAATCCATTATTATTTATGTTTCTTTGATTTAATTTTGAACAGTTTCGCAGGTCTTAAGCCAAATGCCATACTTTAGGCGATCTGGAGGCCGCGACCACATATTTGTTTTCCCCAGGTGCATGATCATTCATGTTTGATTTGTCATTTAGTTGATTTCTTGCAATACTTTCGGAGGAAAGTGCAAAAAACAATAACCTTTCCTTTCCTTTGATGCATTCAATGCATTCTTTGCTCGTTTTACAGTGGCGCCGGAGCTCACTTGTTTAGATCTTGGTCAACATTTATAAACCGTTCCATTATTCTTACTCCTGAGGTGCCTAACCCTCTTGCTTCTCAATTTCACTAACTTAAGTATATGATTCAGCTCCTCTCACACTCTTCTCCAAATCTTGGACTAGTATATCTGTTCTGCTTTTATCACACACTTCCCAATATAGAATGTGAAATTTGGTGTTAATAGGGGGATCGAACTGATAAAAAAGACACAAGTGCCTTTAATACTTGGAAAGATATTATCATTCCTGGGAATGTTGAAGATGGAATGACCAGAGGTGGTGATACCACTGTCCGCCCGTTGCCCTTGTCAAAGAGGAAGTATTTGGCTAATTATTTAGGCCGTGCACAGGGAAAAGTTGGTCGTCTCAAGTTAATAGAGCTCTCAAAGCAATATCCAGATAAGGTACATTTTCTTTTCTATTATTTGAATGACCCTTTTTGATATCTACAATACTTAATTGTTGATGAACTATTGTTCTTGATCTTGATATGACCGTATGTTAAAGCACAAATGTAATGTAATTGCCATGCTATGTGCATCTTTGTTTTTGCTCAAGAAGTGCTTGTCATAAAAGTTGTAATTCAGTTTATTATTTTGATGTGAAACCTGGATGTTAGATAATTATCTTCATTAGATCCTATACAAGGACAAACGATAAGCATTACTTTACTGGCATGTGAAAATATGTAACTTTATATTTTCTTCTGAATATGTTTTTTCTTAGGAAGCTTAATTTCAATCTATTCATTATGATGTCATTAGAACTGACTTGACTATGAGTGATGTGCAATATCTTGGAAATGTTCTCATGTTTGACATGTGATATACATGATGAGAGGCTACAAAGTTGCCATTCCTAAATTATGTACTTTATGCATTTACTGTTGAAACTGTAACTTGAAATTTGTCATTCCTTATCAAATTGAGAACATTGAAGGTGAGCCTTGGAATAACTGGTAAGGTTACTTCTTTGTGACCAAAGGTCACGAGCTTTAATCACGGAAACAGCCTCTGTGTAAAATACAAAGAGAAGATTGCGTATAATTGATGTCTCACCTCCGATATCGCAAAACGGGAAGCCTCAAGGCTATGGTTCTTATTGTTGTTGTATCAAATTGAGAACATTACAACCATATAATACTGTAATTTAGTGTTGTGAAAGTACCTAGAAGATGCATTCTAACGTTATAAACAGCTGGAATCTCCAGACTTGAAGTTCAGCGGGCCTGATAAACTTGGAAGGCTGGAATATTTTCAACATCTCGGCAATGCTAAGTTTTGCCTTGCTCCACGAGGAGAATCTTCTTGGACACTTCGCTTCTACGAGTCCTTTTTTGTGGTCTCTCTCTCTCTCTCTCTGTGTGTGCGCAAACCATATGCACAAACATTAGCATGTTGAAATGTTGTTAAAAATTTTTTCTTAATAGGAGTGCGTACCTATTATATTATCGGATCAAGCGGAGTTCCCTTTTCAAAATGTGATTGATTACACTGAGATATCAATCAAATGGCCATCTACTCGGATAGGTCCTGAACTATTGGAGTACCTGGAGTCTGTATCAGGTTATAACTTTCTTTCGTCGATTTAATCACTTAATCAACCTTTCAGGATTATGTAATTACACTTTTGGATTTTGATTTTTCAGATGTAGATATAGAGAGAATGATAGTTAGGGGTAGACAGATTCGATGCTTATGGGTATATGCTCCAGAATCTGAGCCATGCTCTGCAATGCAAGGAATAATGTGGGAGCTTCAAAGAAAAGTAAGACATTTTCATCAATCGGCAGAGACATTCTGGCTGCACAATCGAACTATAGTGGATAGAAACTTTGTGGAGTTCTCAAGCTGGAAGCCTCCCCTGTCTTTGCCCTGATCATTGTTAAATGTTTTCACAATTGTTTTCGTTCGTCTCGTGCAAAATACTCTGAATTCCCTCTAATTATCATATCAAATTTTTGTGGCCTATGTGGTCCGAGGTGAATTAGTTCTTAGGTTGTCCCACATCGCCTTTTATAACATGTATACACGCACTGTATCGGAAGTTCGAGTCTAGTCGAGTCTTGTGCTGCTTAAAAAGGATACATTTGCGAGTCTATTCTGTACATTGTATTCTTCCTCATGGCACCTTTTCTGCAGGCTCTGTTTGGTATAAATTAATTTATAACATGTTCATACAACAGTGTTCTGAGATGTTTCGTTATTGTTTAGTGGACTTTCAGTGTTAATGGTGAAAAGAGAAACAAACGCATGCAAAATTTAAGAATGTCCGATTTGCAGTGGGTTTTTCCCGACGCCAACTGAAAACTCGTAAGCTCCTTAGGGGAATCAAGACATTTTCTTTAGGTTCTAAAATACTGAGTCCAAGATGAAACCTAGACACGTGTTGAGACACAAATCCCCTGAGTCCTGACTTTTATCCAAAAAAGTCACACCTATTGTACCACGTCCACAAACAACTGACACCAAAGCATACCGTCAATTTCCTGCGCTTTCGAGGCGGCATCAGCATTCAGCAGCATAATACTCAATGAGAAAACCGACTAGATTTTCGTTGTTTGGTCCGTTAAACAAACAGGGAAGTTGGATACGCCATTTCCCCGCAAGTTCTATAGGCTTTGGAAAGATGGGAGCCCTTTCGTATACTATCTGCAACTTTTCCTGGAGTTGTCATCACAACCCAGCAATTCCTCATTATTATCATCGTTCTCCAAAAGAAAGTAGAATATCGACGCCTAATCCTAAAGCAGCAGCGAACTCGAGAGAAACCTACGTACCTAATGGTGAAGATGAGAAAGCAGGGTTTTTGCAAAGAAGGTCCATTTTGATTTCTGGGATTTCTCTAGCCTCTACAGGAGATTTTGGATTTCCAGGGGAAGGATTGGCAGTGGTGAAACAAGGCCTTCTTCCGGGCAGGGTACCTGGATTGTCCGAACCGGATGAGAAAGGTTGGTTTTCAGAGTTCCGTTCTCTCTTTTTTTCCTTGGTTTCTTTTCTTTACTAAAATCAGCGTGCAAGGTCGACGAAGTGATGTACATATTTTACTAATGACCATAAAAATTGTTGGTAGCCCTTAAAATGTAGAGGAGAATCATAATCTCGCAGGATTAAAGAAGCAATCCCCATTTCTCAGTACAGTCGCTCAATTCCCAAGTCAACATGTTTTACTTGATGGAGGGAAAGAAGATATTCATTTCTGTAGAATCACAGTCCAGACTTTGTAAATATTCATGTGAAAAAGAGTTCGACATAAACAAAATTCTTGTTTCTACCATCAGCTTTTCTGCGCCTCCTCTTCTTTTCAGCTTGTGGATGAAATTTGCTTGGTTGCTTTACCAAAAGATAGCACGGCAAGACAAGACAATTGTCTTGGTATAACACTTGAGAAAGAAAGATATAAATCACCTCATCTATCAGATGCGATTTTTCTTTATTTTTCCTAAAATGAATGAAAGTGAATGATCAACTTCATTAGCCACAACTTGATCAGACAGGTTGGAGGACATACCGCAGGCCAGATGAGAAGTCTGGAGGACACGGTGTTGGATGGAGTCCAATCATCCCTTACGTATTTTCAGTGCCAGGAGATTGGGAAGAGGTATAGATCTTTTAGATAGCTTTGAAGTTTCTGTACAAAAGCCTCAGAATTTAAGACGTCAAAGATTAATCTCTGGATTCAATCAGTGGTCCAGATTATATGATTGCTTTCAGACTTTGTTATATGCCTGTTTCCCAACTCTTGAGTCTTGTATCCTTTACAATTCACTTTCTTCTTCTGTCTATTTAACAGGTTCCAGTGTCCATAGCTGATCTAGGCGGCACAGAGATTGATTTGAGATTCGCTAGCTCCAAAGAAGGACGTCTGTTTGTCATTGTTGCTCCTGTTTTAAGATTTGCTGATGGTTCTTATTCTTTCTGCCTAATTTTCTTTCCTTGTATTTTGATTGTTCAAAAACTTACACCATCCACATCTCTTTATTTCCCTTCTACAATAGCAAGGGCGACAAGCCTAACTAGTATTGAAATATTATCTTGATTCATGCAGATCTTGGTAGTAATGCTACAATTCAACAGATTGGACCTCCAGATAAGGTGATTAATGCATTTGGACCTGAAGTCATAGGAGAAAATGTGGAAGGGAAGGTTCTAAGCAGTAATGTAATCGAACATTCTGGAAGAACATATTATCAATATGAGTTAGAACCACCTCATGTGCTCATTACAGCAACTGCTGCTGGAAATCGGTTCTACTTATTCGGTGTAACAGGAAATGGTAAGGAATGAATACTGTATTTGTCTCACAAACAAATGTTGCATAAGCATATGAACCGCTGATGTAATTGCATATGGTGGTATAATTTGTAGGCCTTCAGTGGAAGAGGCACTACAATGATTTAAAGAGGATAGCTGACTCCTTCCGTGTTGTGTAGTGCAGCACCATTTGATTTCCCATACCAGCCTTGAAGTATGCACTTTTTCCCACAGTGCACTGCACAATGTTCCAGAATAAGAAACAGATGGTAGATTTTAAACCACAAGAATGTACTGTTAACATCATAACTTAGAAGTTAAATGAGAAAAGCTTCATTATAAGTTTATAACAGAAGAGAATGTATTCAGTGAAGCAAGCTAGCTACCTGTTTCTTGAAACATGGGACTGAAACTCTGATGAAAGATCTCGTGTGGTTTTCATCGGTTAAAACAGGTTTATTAGCCCACATGCATCTAGTGTGGTGCAGTGAGGGATTCCACTCAACTATATAGTTGGATGGATAATCAACGATTATATAACATTTGCTTACTGGCAACCATGCACTACCATTACATTGCTGGGCAAACAGAAAACTGTCATGGAGCGTTGATCTTATATTCTTTTAGTAGTAGCTGCCAATTTCTAGTCTCTTAATAGCAACTTGGTCTTCATCCAGTCATCCTGATTTCATACAGTACGTGGAAGACATAACTTCCCTGTATCAGCAAGCATAATTGAACTTCGTCCAGGAATTTTTTGAAGCCCTTTAGTGACCATTACCATCCTCATACTTTCAGCCTTCACCCAACTATTAGCAGCAGCATAAATATTTGACAGCAGCACATCATGTGGATAGCAACTAAGATCAGCTGCACTTATTTCTTCCCTCACTCGCTCCACCAAGTCTCCTCTATCCATGTGAATTCGGCAAGCTCCAAGTAAAGCACCCCAAACTGCATCATTTGGTCTTATTGGCATTTGCTTTGTTAAATTATAGGCGTCTTGTAGCCTTCCTGCACGTCCCAAAAGATCGACAACGCATCCATAATGCTTGATGCTCGCTGTCAAGCCATACTTCTCCATCTTAAACAAAGTCTCTAAGCCTTCGTTTGCAAACCCCCCATGTGCACAAGCTGAGAGAACAGATAAAAATGTTATCTCGTCAGGTTTTACATTTGAATCCTCCATTCTCCTGAAAAACTTAAGAGCCTCTTCACACTGCCCGTGGACAGCTAAACCTGAAATTATTGTATTCCAACAGGAAATGTTTTTATTGGGAATTATTTCAAATATCAATCTGGCATTTTTCAAATCCCCACATTTTGCATACATGTCGACTAATGCATTCATAACAAACTGGTTCATCTTTATCCTTTTATTGTATATCAGCTGGTGAATGTATGTACCAAAGTCCAATAGCCCCAACTGAGCACACGCAGACAAGACGCTCACCACCGTAACTTCATCAGGCTGAAAACCCTGAGCTTGCATGTTCCGAAATGCTTCCAAACCTTCTTCGCAGAACCCATTTTGTACATACCCACAAATCAAAGCATTCCAATTAACCAAGTTTCTAACTGGAATTCGATCAAAAATAACTCTGGCCTCCCTAACGTCTCCTATCTTGCAGTACCCAGAAATCATTGTTGACCACACAAAAAAGTTCCTCTCTGGCATCTCCTTAAAAAGTGATCTTGCTGCAGCCATCTCCCCCTTACTCGCGTATCCATCAACCATGACTGTCCATGTGACGACATTCTTCAATTCAGACGGTACTTGGTTGAACATATTCCTAGCTGTCACCAAATCTCCACACTTAGCAAACCCACTAATCATCTCATTCCAAGTGACTGCAGTTTTGGTCGGCATCTTCTGAAATAATCTTAAAGCAGATTTTGCATCTCCGTTTCCAAAATAACCACCAATCATGGCATTCCACGACACAACGTTCTTTTCAGACATATTATCAAACACTCTACGTGACTCAAAAACATCGCCGCATTTGGCGTACATAGCAATCAACGACGTCCCGATGAGGACATCCAAACTGGCTCCTGTCTTGATTGCCTCTGCATGCAAAGACTTCCCAAATGCAAGCATGGGAACAGCGGCGCATGCCTTGAGAATCAAGGGGATTAAGCCCAAAATGCAGGGTCTTTTCTGGCGAATTTGTCTGTATGCGACGAGGGCTTCTGCAGGCGAGCCTTGGGACAGGTGTTCCCTTACAAAGCAAGACCAACCGCGTTGTTTTGGGCTTGTTTTCAGGGTAATTTGTGCAGCTCTGTTGATTTCCATGACTCTTTTCTGCATCAAGTATTGCTCTAAGCTTATTTGCCCGCTTCATCCCATGTTACTATAATTATAAAACGGCCTCCGAGAATCGAACCAGTAATTAACTAGAACTTTAATGCCCGATTCCTATGTTAAGAATATTCTAAGAAGGAATAACCAAACTGATGAACTGCCCCAAGATTTGATAGACTACCTTAGTAATTCAGTGTCTTATGAACAAATGCTAACACTAACAGAAGGAGTAACTTCACAAGAGATCAAAGAAACTTTATTCTCATACTCTCCTATTGTGATACACACTCGTATTGATGATACACACCCATGTCTGTGCACGTGTTACCTCCTTATGTGCTAAATTTGGGTTATACAGTAATCATCACATCCGCGTTGACGCTCGTATATCTCTCTGTATTTGAAATTCAAATTTAAAAAGATAATATTAAGATGAAGACGAGAGAAGAGGCAAAAGAAAACATAAATAGAAACCTTAAAATAAAATTAAGAAAAAGAAACAACTAAAGCAATCCCTTTAGAGTAGGTTTTTATCAATATCGAGTAAGTTTCTTAAAGATTTCTAGGATTCCCACCATGTTTTTCAAGATTTCCAACTTTTTCTTTAGTTTTGATTTTTTTCTTATTACTATAAGCTAAAATTACCAAAAGGTATATCTTCGGCTATTTAGCTTATAATATTGTTATAAGCTAAAATTACTAAAAGGTATATCTCAGAGTATTTAATTGAATGTTAATAAAATTAAATAATAAGTTAAATTAAAAAATATTATAAGGTAAAAACCCCGAGATATACCTTTTGGTAATTTTTAATTTTATTAAGATTCAAATATGTATTCTTAATTATTCTTAAATTAATATTACTTTTATATTATTTTATGTATGAATATATCTAATATAATTGAAAGGAGTTACATGTAAACCTAGATATAGGTCAACATAAATCCACTAGATCAAGTGAAATTCATAAATTGAATAATGCAATTCTATCGGTTTTATTGAGAAGGAGATTTCAATTAATCAACTTGGAATAAGGTGTTAATAATCTTGAGAAAAAAAATTAGCATGACTTTGGAATTTCTAATGTCTAATAAATTTTATAATAAATTGGTTAATGAAATTATAATTGTATGAGAAATCCTAAGGAGATTCGAAGTCCAAGTACTATTATTTGATTGGTTGATTTTTCAATTTTAACCACCTTAGTTTCTTTGATTATATTGAATTATTGTTATATTATTTTATTTTATTTTAAATATGAATTATCACATTCACCTTAAAATGTCCATTAGATAATAGGAAAGAGTCATTAATAGTACTCCTAATATATTAATACTTGGAACTCTAAGCCCTATACTATAAAATGATAAATGCACTTGTCATGAATAATCTTTAGATTTTAGGAATTTACATATACAACACTTGAGAGCAATGTTATGAATATCGTACCGGGGTCAGTACCGGATTGAGCTTTGGAACGGAACGGTGCCGGTACCGGTCAGTACTGAGTACCGTTTTGGAGAATTTTTTAAATTTATAAAATAGTTCCTAAAATTTTTTAAAATTGCAAAATAGTCCATATGGATATATTATACAGTTGTACTATATACTTTACTAGTTTACTGTTTACATCAACCATGCTTTCAAAAATCTTAATAAT
>JAOTAX010000006.1:12827045-12837508 GCA_025629825.1 Erythroxylum guanchezii | reverse complement strand
GGATTAAATGGACGGTTGGGATGGATTGCGTGGAGGGGGGGAGATTGTAACCGTTGGATTAAATGGACGGTTGGGATAGATTGCGTGGTTGTCCATCCCAACTCGTCCTTAGTATATATACTTAAAGAATACGGAAGCCGTGTTGTATTCAGATGGAGGCTAGTTGCGTGGTGAGTTAATGGTGGAGGTAGCTTGCGGCGTGGAAGTGGGTGGAGGGCTGCTGCATAGGTCTTGGCTACGGGCGTGAATCCTTGGCTGGTGAATGGTGTGGAGGCTGGGCTACGTGAAGTGGGGGGCTGCATTGAAGTGGAGGGACCGTAAGTGGGATAGAATGAAGGTTGCCTGTTTGCGTGAGTGAGGATGTATGCTCCAGTGGGGTTGCGACACTGAGTGAGTGGAGTGTGCGTGAAAATTTGATGGAGGAAACTGCTGCGTGTGTCTAGTGTAGAGGCTGTGAGGGGTGTTGTAAGTGGAGGCCTGGGATGCGGCAGTCCAGGTGTGTGAAAGAATGGAGGGTTCAACATTCTTTGTGCTGGCCAAATGACGATGTTTCTTCTCTGCCAAACGTCCTCTAGCTGTTGTGTTTCATATGTGAAACTCCTCCCTTTAAACACTAATGGTGATACCGTATTGCTGGATTTTTAAAGGCCAATTGAGCTTCGTTTTAAAGCAAGGAGGACCTCCAAAGATGTTGTCGTTTGGTGTGCAAGGAAGGGTCCAAGGGCTGTCATTTTGGACAGATTTTTGGCTCTCCATGAAACACATTAGGCTATCGTTTTGGACAGCCTCTTTGATGCTTCTCTAAGTCATTTCTTTTGTCACTTTGTTGGCTGCATTATGGACAGCCTTCCTAGCTCCTAATGGCTTCAAAACTTCATGCCTTAATCTTATATTTGTATTCCATCATTAAATCTACGTACAAAATCAATAAGAACACAAAATGAGCAATTAAACACAAAAATAGGAATGATATCAAATGAAATAACATATAAAAATATAGCAAAATCTATTCATCTTAGAAAGGCATTTTAATTGACTACTCTAAAGGTAGGAGTTATGTGTATCAAAAGAGAATGTAATTATAATTTAGGAATTCTTAGAAACTAGAATTGTTCATTAAATTATGATAACTTCAATCATCATAAAAGTAAAGGGGGTTCTACATCTATTTTTTTTTCTAATGGTAAAATTATATTACACAGGAAAAAATGATACAACATCAGTCGAGGCATACTCCGAACAAAATACAGAACGAGCGCCAGCTCACATCAAAATAAAAAGCAGAAACACCCCAAAGCTAAGAGTTTCCTAGGACATCCGATACCAGAGCACGCGGATGCAAGAGGAAACCATAGACTAAAAATCAATGAGCTCCACCGGATAAAGACGATACAAGACCTTATACACCTGAGTTTTAATTTTGCGATAACATCCAAGCATGAACAAGACGCCCCATCCAGCGCAACAGCATTGCAGACTAGCCAGATCTGATAAATGGTAACGAGGAAACCAAGTTTTGCAGCTTTACACCGGAGAAGGGCCCCTCGTCAGGTAAGGCGCAACCATCGCACAGAGCTCTGTAGAGTAGTCATGGACCGCTACATCTAATTTCTACTTGTCTATTGATTGTCTCTAGAGTAGTCATGGACCGCTACATCTAATTTCTACTTGTCTATTAATTGTTTATCCTTATTTATTTTTGTTTAATTAACACTTGTTTCTTGTTTAGTTTTCCTTTTCAATTTAATCATTTAGTTAGTTAAACTAGATAATTTTAATTCTATTGAGATGTCTTGTGATAAAAAACAATCATGATTTAATCACATCAAGTCACCTTTGGGTCAATCACAATGTGATTCCTGGTAACCTTGTTAATGCTATTCGAAAAAAGCTTATAAATGAAGCCAACCACTAATTCTATCTCGGGTTAAGAAAATTACATCCTCATAATTGATTTTTATGAACTTATAAACCATTTCACTATTTCGTTTTTTTAATCTCCCTCTCCCCTCATCTACAATTTCTTATCATTTTCAACGTGGAACACATTTTATTTAATATTTTATTTAAAGCAGATAAAAGGAGTATACAATACATACGGAAAAACAGAAATGCAACGTTAACAAAAACAAACCGAATCAGAAGTCAGAACCTTTTAGCCCTGACATTTCAATGCGACAACAACTGCTTAAATACTTAGGAAGCTGCAAAACCGCCAATCATTTGAAGCAAGCCCATCTTCAAATCTTGGTCAATGGCCTCCAAGGTCACAACTTTATACTCCCTAAGCTCATCACTCTCTACTCCGACTTCCATTCCCACAATCACGCCTTCCAAATCTTCCAAAAATTGGATAACCCCAACGTGGTCTCCTACAATACCATGATAAAATGCTTTATAGGAAAGACCCACAAGCACGCTTTGCGGGTTTATGACCAAATGAAGGCGTCAAGAATTGCGCCTAATGGTTTTACCTACACTCTTCTTTTAAGGTGCTTTGAAGATGTAAAAGATGGCACGGTGGTTCATTGTGAGATTGTGAAGTTGGGTTTTGGGTCTAGTGTGTTTGTTTCAAATACCCTTTTGGATTTCTATGCCGGTTCTGGCTGGAATTTAAGATGCGCTCTTCGAATGTTTGAGGAAATGCCTAAAAGAGACGTGGTTTCCTGGAATACAATGATTAGGGCCTACATGGCAAATGGTGACACTGACTTGGCAATTAAATTGTTTGATTTCATGCCAGAGAGAAACATTGTATCGTGGAATTCTATTGTTTCAGGGTTCATCAAAGCTGGTAATATGAGGCTGGCTCGTTTTTTCTTCGATAAGATGCTAATTAGGAATGAAATCTCATGGAATTCTATGATTTTGGGATATGTAAAAGCGGGCAATGTTGGGAAAGCAAGATATATTTTTGATCAGATGCCCGAGAAGACTGTGGTTTCTTGGACAGCATTAATAACAGGATACACTACTGTTGGTGATCTTGAATCTGCTAACTATTTATTCGAGAAGATGCCTACCAAAACTGTGGTTACATGGAATGCCATGATTGCAGGTTGTGTTCAAAACCGTTTATTTGATCAAGCCTTTCACATTTTTCATCAGATGTTAACAGATGGCAAGTGTAGGCCTGATCAGAGTACGTTAATCAGCTTGCTCTCTGCTTGTTCTCACTTGGGATCTCTTGAACATGGGAAATGGATTGATTCCTATATGAAGAAGAACAACTTTGAGTTGTCCAACCCAATAGGCAATGCTATGATAGACATGTATGCTAAATGTGGAGATGTAAAAAATGCAAAAACAGTTTTCAACAAGATGGTCAATAAATGTGTAATTACATGGACAGTAATAATTACGGGGCTTGCTATGAATGGGCACAGCAAAGAAGCTCTCGATATCTTTAATAGAATGTGTTTAGAAGGAGAGAAACCAGATGGCATCATTTTCATTGCTATTTTATCGGCCTGCACCCACGGGGGTTTGGTGGAAGAAGGCACAAGAGTTTTTGGCCAGATGGTCAATTTATTTCACATTGAACCACAGATTGAACATTATGGTTGCATGGTTGATCTGCTTGGTCGAGCAGGACGGTTGGAGGAAGCCATTACATTCATACAAAGCATGCATTTAGAGCCAAATGCTGTCATTTGGGCCTCATTGTTAGGTTCCTGCAAGGTACATGGGAATGTTGACTTGTTGGAAACAGTTACCAGAAAAATACTAAATGATGAACCATCAAATCCTAGCTGTCTGACGTTAATCTCAAACATGAATGCATCAATAGGACATTGGGAACAATCCTCAGGCTTGTGGATGTTAATGAGGCAACAGAGGATAGAAAAAATTCCTGGATGTAGCTTAATACAAATAGGGCAAAAGGTCCATGAGTTTCTGGCAAAAGATACAAGACATTGGCAAAGTAAGGAAATTTATGTCGCTTTATGTGCTTTGAATGGACAGTTGAAACAAATTTGTGGTAATTATGAGGGCTGCATTTTCTAGAAATTGAGTTATTACTTCAAATTTGTTTAAGGAGTGGTGTGAAAATTGGAGAACATAATTATGGCTTGATCCAACTTTCTTGATGAATATAAGACGGTTAAAGTGGGCTATATTATGACATTCAAGTGAAACAGAGCAAGGAAATGCAAGGAATGAATCACACTTTTGGGCATTTTACGTGTCCTTCTAACGTTTTGTCTACATTACACTGCTAATATGGATCTTTCAGTTAAGGTTGTGGGGAAGGAATCCTCAGTATGATAGAGTTGCGTGTTACCTTCTCATTTGTTAATTAAATTCTGATCCTCCAAAAGTTCTTAACTTTCTTTCTACGTATTGAGAATGGCACATCATTTCTCTCTAACTCTTGAGAATATCACATCATCATGATTGCTTTCCTAGTCATTTACTTCTGTGCCTCAGTACAGATATCCTTGAAGCCTTTGCTAAATTGAAGATGGGGTTGTTTCAAATTAGCCAGAAAAGAATGGTGCCGATGATACTGGTGAGTCTTGCTAACAAATTTTACGTATCGGATAAACTATTGAAAAGGAGTATCTAGTAAAGACCCAGCATCCCTGCTATCCTTTAAGGAAAGAGAGACATTGAATGTTAGGACGTGTCAAGATATAGCTGAAGACTTTTTTCAAAATGGTAACTTCTATCTGGAGGTTGCCTACCTAATGCACATAATCATTGATAAATCTTGGCAACCATGGCTGCCTATTTAGTGACTAATAGAAGCAACTCATTATATGATTGTAGATTGTAGCATCAGATTAAAGCAATATCTTTGAATTATAGTGGCTAAAATTAACATCTCTTTCATTTGGTTTATTGATGGGAACCCCCCCTTGATTGTTCTAATCTCCTTGCGTACACGTATATGTGTTTCCGTGTATGTTATGTTTTCACAAGTATACAATGGACTGCTTCTTAATTTTGACATGATAATGCAAAAGAAAAGAGGGTAACCAAAAAATTTAGGTCTTTCCTTGAAGCTTGCAGTAAGACTTCTTTTGTCTTGATAATTCAGTTGAGCATTTTCTCTAGAGAACCATACAGTTTAACTGAGGCAGACTACAGCATCCTTGTAGATAGTAATATCAGATTAAATCATTATCTTTGAATTATAGTGGCAAGATTAACATCTCATTCGCTGGGTTCTCTGTGAAGAACCCCCTTTTGATCACTGTAATCTCCTTGAATAAAAGGAAACATCTGTTCTCACATGTACACAGTAGTGCTTCTTAATTTCGACATGAAAAAGAAAAGAGAATAACCAGAAAGTCAGGCCCTCCAAATGTAACATTTGTTGTTCATTAATTAGTATTCCAGACACGACGGATTATAAATAAAGTGCTTACTAAGCTAGGTAGGTTTTGATGAAACTCATGGTATTATTGAATAAGTCCTAAAATTTTTGCTTAAATAGTAACTGATATCAAAACTTTTAGTTTGTCAAGTTGATTATCTATTAGGAACGATTATGTGGATGTAGATTTGTAAGGCTAAATCTATTATATTTCTAACTGATTTCTAATGTATCCTTTCGTAAATTGTTTATGAAACTAGAAATTGCTGTTGGAGAAGCTCATATTGTATGAAATTGGAAATGCAGGATTGACTTTGGTTTCTATATTTTGAAATGAAGACCCAAAAGGCATTCCTATAATAACTTTTTGAGATTGAATTGTTATATTTATGTCATTGGCTCTTACTAGCTGTATTTGTTTGTCTTCAAGTGGTGAACTGTATGTTCAGTGTTTACAGGCTATTATAGGCAATTGGAAGTAAATGATAATTTTTTCAAATTTTCCTTATGTGCTTGCTTGAGAAAGAGTGTTAACTTACTTAAATCATAAGATCTGAACTTGTACAAAATGAAGTTTAATATGTTATTGGAACATTGCATACAATGTTTAATCTTGGTTGGGAAAATAACAAATAAACTCAATCCTATATTCCTCCCAGAACTTCTAGTTTATTATCAGTTGAGCAAAGTTTTGTTGGGAGTTGTATTTTATTCTTTCCTTTTGCCTTCCTGACCCTGGGACTTGCTAGCGCCTTTTATGAACTCTGATTTCTCACATGGGTATGAGGTGAAATGCACTGTTGGAACTTGGAGTTCTACGAATTCCTAGCTAAAGCAGCTTCAGGACGTTTGTCTCAGTGGTAAGATGACTTCTAACTTACGGTGGGCCCTTGAGTCATTTGCAATGGGTTATGTTTGACTAGACATTATGTGCTGGAAGAGATTCTGGCTTTGAAGGTTGGTCAGAATCAAATCCATTTCAGGCATGAATTACGGCTCCGCGGTGCCTTGTTTTGATAGTTATGGCTTTCATTCCTTTAACAAACTAGTAAATACATCAGATTTAGCAGAGGAGATACGTGTATAAACTATTTTGCATGAGTGATACCGAGCAACAAAGTGCTCATACAAATGTAAGTGCCTGGAATAGCAACAAGATGTTGGTTGAATTATGAGTAGGACTGTTTAGAAGATATGAGTTTAGGCTGTACTAGATCTGATTGGGCCTATGACTATTTTTCCATTTTTCAGCTGTGAGAAATACGTGGAATGGGTGTGATATCCAGCGAACTTAGGTTTCCTATTGAAAAAGCTATTGCTCTCAGCCTCACAATGATGCCTAGTATGAGACGGTATCTGTTCAACCATGGATGAAATAGAACAGGTGCATAGGGCCAATTAATATTGCAAGCCAGTGGGTAGCAGTAGAGCTAAACGCAAGTTGAAAATTTTGTGGACTTGAGTGGCAGTCTCTCTCTCTTTTTGAGTTTTTAAAGTGGCAATAGTATAGTTGATCAGAAAGAAGTTAGACAGGTTTAATCAACATTGGCTTAAACAATTTTTACATTCCTATGTTCATTTTGGTGATAATATTTGTTCTAATCACTCTTGGAAAGATATCATGAGGTTTTTCCACTCCAAAACCTCAGGAGCCCCATTCAAATTCTTTAATAGCTTAACTCAAAGAGCAGGCTTCCAAGAGATGGTGTTTACCAATTAGAGAAAGGAATTGAAAGGACATAAGGCTTTTCAGCTTATGAAGAAACTCAAAAATGTTAAAGTTGCAACTAAGGATTTTGCTAAAGAACGTAATAAAGGAGTAACAAAAGCCAATAATAGACTGAGTCAGGATCAAGAAAATTGTTGTACGCTTCCCCATAACAATCCTATGAGAGCATTAGAAATTCAAGGACTGGAGGAGTTTCAGGAGCCACTTTCCTTGCACAACGTAATATTAAAGCATAAATCAAGGATCAATTAGTTAAGGGATAGAGATGCAAACGCAAAATTATTCCATTCTTTTATACTAGCTAGAAGAACATAAACAAGATAACTGAGCTCTAAGATGAATATGAAATTCCACATACTAATCAGAGCAAGATGCAGGAAATAGCTCTAGATTTTTTCTTTAATTTGGAATCTAAAGACAACATCCTAAGAGAATTCAACATTAGTAGATTCTTTGCTAGAGTAATCAATCAACAGATGAGGGAATACATAGTGACACCCTTCACAAAAAAAGAGAATAAAGAAGTTATGTTTAGATTGCACCTAAACTTAATGGATATTTTGCATATTTATTCCAGGAGACTTGAGATATAACTGGTAACCTTTTTACTGAAGCTATGTAGGAATTTTTTCCTTCGTCAAATATGCCGAAGGAAATGAACAAAACCTTCATATGGCTCATCCCAAAGAAGCAAAATATCTCGTCCATGATGGATTACAAGTTTATATCTTACTATAATACAATCTATAAGATAATTGCAAAGCTCCTTGCAAGTATATTGAAATTGGCTTTGAAAAATGACATTAATTTAGCTCAAAGTGCATTCATAGCTGGGAGATCAATAGGAGACAACATATTGCTCATACAGGAATTAATGAAAGACTACACCTTTGGAAGAGCAATGAAAAGTTGTATGGTCAAATTTGATTTCTTCAAAGCTTTTAATGCCATCATATGAGATTTTATTGAATCTTTACTAGCTCTTGGATTCCCAACACAGTCTGTGAAATGGATAATGGAATACATCACCATAACTACCTTTAGTATTCTAATAAATGGAGCACCAACTCAAATCTTTAGAAACACCAATGAAATCAGGCTAAGGGGTTCACCTTCCCCTTACTTATTCACAATGTTAATAGAAGCTCTATTTAGGATGGTCTCAAATCTCATCTCTTGGAATGGTAGGTTTTAATATCACCATAAATGTAGAGAGCTAAGGATCACACACTTGATTTTTTGCTAATGATCTAATGTTTTTATATGGTGTTGACATCCAATCCATTGAAATAATCTTGGGCATTTTGGAGTTATTCTCAGCATGTTTTAGACTAAAGGTTAATGCCAACAAAAGTAATAAGTTCATACTTTCTGATGTGAGGAATTAGTCAAAGTTGAGCAGGAGAGCTGGCTTCATAATTCAAATTCCATCATCCAGATATCTTGGTATCCCTATTGCCAATGCTAAGCTAAAATTTATTGACTACGTTCCAGTGATTGAACCATTCAAAGTAAGAATCAATGCTTGGCAAGATAGATTTTTATCCTTTGCTGCTAGGCTGATCTATCAATTATATACTAAACAATCTACATATGCATTGGAGTGCCCGTCTTATACTTCCTAAGGGAGTTGTCAAGGAGATTGAAAGGCGTATCAAAGCTTTCTTATGGTCTCGTAAGGTAAAAATTCAAAAGGGGAAAAGGTCAAATAGGAGGAGATATCCATTCCAAGGAAGATGGGGGGCTTGGGAATCGTTCCTATCTCTCTTATGCAAAAAAGTCTTATTAAGTTAAAGGGTTTGGAGGTTATACATTGACAAGGGAGCATTATGGATCAAATGGATTAATAATTTCTACCCTAAAAATCATAACATGTAGCAGTTGGAAATAAACAGGGACCACTCCTGGTACTTCATACAGATGTTGAAAATGACAAATTCCTTATATCCTTGGATTAGGCATAAATAGGGGAATGGTGAAAAAATCTAGTTCTGGCATGGGGCTCTTCAAAACTACTTTCATTTCTACAATCTACTTAATTTGGAGAAAAAGAAATAAGAGATTATATTAAGAGTAAGCCACTAAAAAATACCAATTAGCTAGTCACACTCTAAATTAGATTAGAAAAATCATGATAGCAAAGAATGCACAAAGCAAACTCACATCGGATGGAGTCTTTGAAAAATAAAAACTTATAGGAATATTGTACTGAACAATAGTTAGTTTGGAACATGTCTTTTATTGTGATGGTGTAATAGCTTTTGCTAGTATTAATAAAATCTTCCGTTCATCTTTAAAAAAGAAAAATGTGTATATTATATAGTGTAATATAAAAATTACAATTTACAATAATTTAAGTTTTGACTATGAACCATGAATACTATATTAAGGCTTAGACAACCATTTATTCTGTCATGTAAAATAACATGAATAAAATTAAATTTGCGTATGAATTAATTTAATATTTTTATATAAAATTATATTTTTGCCGATAATTAGAGTTATTTTATTATATGTAGACAGATAAATACTAAAATCGTAATTAAGTAATAAGGCTGAAAATTTGTTTATCTTTTATTGTTGGAAAATGAAAATTGCATATTTATTATAACTTTATACATGTGGTAAATGCTTTTTTTAAAACTAATGTTGTAATTTCTTAAAAACTTCATATTAACTTAATTAAATTATAAAAATGTTCATAATTTTGTAATTGGTAAAATAAATCATTTTGTAACTTTTTATTTCTAATCATGAGTATAATATATTACTAATTTATTTACAGTAGTCAGTTAAACAGGTCAAAACTAGTGATGGATCACAAATCATCTCTATTGTGGCCTATCTCAATTCCATGCCGACGCCAACAACAGAATTTGTCAATTGAACAGCAGACCACAAGCATCACTTTTGTGAAGAAAGAAACGGGACTTGAAAGACAGCACGTTTCTTTCTATTTTTCTTTACATCCAACTAATTTATTTTTTTTCTTTTCCAGTTAATAAATGAGTTGGATATTAAAGAATCAGGATACTGCTTTTTTCGATACAAACGATTAAATGAATACGTTACAAGAACAAATTTATGAGACAGATACAGCCACCGCTTGAAAGTCTGGGATTGGACTTTGGAATTGCCTCGATCTAAAGGAATTGTTGGGTTCGCATTAAATGTTAGCGATATGGATTGGAATTGGAGGTGTGTAGATATAATTATAAAGTTCAAGGTATTAGCTAATCTTCAGACCAAAATTGTTACTTAGGTTTTAAATACACTTCATAATTCTACACATTTTATTTAATATATTTCTTCTTGTTTTTTTTTTCGTTGTATACATTTCCTTTTCAATACAACTTAAGTACAATTCTTATTCTGCAATCACTTACTTTCAAATAAATTTGTAGAGAATGA
>JAOTAX010000006.1:12804859-12826945 GCA_025629825.1 Erythroxylum guanchezii | reverse complement strand
ATTTAGTTATATACTATATAGCATCTGATTTTTTATTTTTGGGCAGTGTGGGCAGCTGCCCATAGTGCCCACACTGTCCCTTCGCCCTTGCCCACGGGTATGCCTTGTGTCGGAAACATGCAATTTTCCATCGCTCTTGTTCTTGCAATCCAACCAACGTAATTCGTTATGATTATGGTCCCATCTTCCAGCCATTCAAATCCAGGCTCAAAAAGGCTGTTGTTCCGCCACTTCTATAAAAACTAGCATGCGACACTATGGATTGTGGTCCACGCTTCCTGCTGCACTAGAGACTGCTTCGTGAGGTTAGATTGCAGCAACGTCTTACTTCGTGGGGTTAGATTGCAACAACGTCTCCTCGTCTTGCTGGAAAAAACCCATATCTACCACCTCCTGAGGAAATTTATACCAGATAGCTTTCACTCTCGGACAGTCCCGCACCACATGAACAGTTGTCTCTTCCAGCCCACAAAATTGATATCTGCTATCCATAGCAATATGCCGGGCCACTCGTTATTGATTAGTCAAAAGTTTTCGTTTAGTTACTAGCCAGAGGCACGACCTAATTCGCTGTGGGCCGACCCATTTCCATATAACCTCCCACAGCTTGTTACTGATGTTCGTGGGGTGCCCTTCAATTAATTCATATGTAGATGCTACTGTGAACCCTTGGTTGGTTCCCACACCAACCGATCCTCCCCTATATCCTCACCTATAGGGCATAAATTCACAAGTTCCAGATAAACTATAGACGGAAGGTACTGTTGAAACTCTTTCCAAAGATAACTACCCCTTTCAGTCATAAGGTTTGCGACCATAGCGTAGCGTAGGCTGTCAGGGACTTGAGAGATTGCCACATGTATAAGTGGTCCCCATCCGTCCACCCAGTTGTCCAGCTGAAATAAAAACACGCCTCTTGTTGCCTAGGTTCCATTTTATACCTTGCCGAATAAATTGCCAGGATGACGAAATTCCCTTCCAAATAATTGAGGCCCCTGACCTGGAGTTTGTGTGAGGTATATGAGTAACGTGTAGTCTATATTTGGCTCACAGAATTTGGAACCAAAGTGCGGTAGGTTTAATGAGCAGGTCCCAACCTAATTTAGCCAGTAGTGCATCATTGTTAGACCTAATGTGTTTAATTCCTAGACCCCCTACAGCTTTAGGCTTACACACTGACTCCCAGTTGGCGAGATGCATTTTACGGTGTTCATTCTTCGAACCCCATATAAAATCTCCCATGATTTTTTTCCAGGTCGTCGCACAATTGACGCGGGAGACGAAATGTTTGCATCGTGAAAATTGGCAACAAAGAAATGACTGCCTGGGTTAGGATAACCCTACCCGCTAAAGACAACATCCTGGCAAGCCAGCCTGTAAGTTTCTTCTGGGCATTATCGAGGATGTGTTGATAAGTATTTCGGGTCATCCGCTCGTGGATCAAGGGAATCCCTAAATACCTGCCAAGATTATTTGTACAGGTAACCTGTAGTCCGTGGCTGAGACGTCTCGTATTTTCTCTAGGAACGTTCTTAGAAAAAAAGATCCGAGTTTTGGCTGTACTTATTTTCTGTCTAGAAGCTAAGCAGAAGGTCTCCAAGGTTCTAGCTATTACCTGCATCTGCATAACCTCCACTTCCGCAAAGAGCACTAGGTTATCTGCAAAGAATAGGTGGGAGATGGGAGGTCTCGTTCTACTCAACTTTATCAGTTTCCAAACCCCGCATCCCACCTCCTTCGAAATGAGATGTCCTAATCTCTCCATACATAGAATAAAAAGGTAAGGCGAATACCTCTCAAAGGCCTGAAAGTCCCAGTGATAGTGTCTTGCTAGGCAACTTGCATAGAAACAGTCGTAACACACTTCATAATGACCCAGATTAAATACTCTGAAAGTCCAATATCCATCAGAGTATCTTGAATAAACTCCCAACGAAGCCTATCATAGGCTTTCTCCAAGTCCACTTTCATGGCCAGGTACTCTGTCTTACCTGTCTTCCTCTGCATCGAGTAGATAACCTCCTAGGCGATAATAATATTATCTGTGGTATATTTGCCTGGAATGAAGCTGCATTGGTTCTCCGCTGCTAGGTGGTCCACGTGCGCTTTCAACCAATTCACTATGACTTTAGAGATGACCTTATAGAGCACATTACACAGACTAATCAGTCGAAATTGAGAATCTGTTTCGGAGATGGGATCTTAGGAATTAGAACCAGAATGGTTTGATTTAAATCTTGTTCCCATTGTTCTATCCGGAAAACTTTCTGAATAAAAGCCACCACTAACAGCCTTACCTTCCCCTATTGGTTCTGGAAAAATACCGCATCGAACCCATCAACTCCCGGGGCTTTGTTGGGATTCATATCAAAAACCACACTCCTGATTTCATTCTCTTGGATTGGAAGAGCTAGCTCCTGGACCTTCGCATCCGGAAGGGCGGGAAGGCTCTTAAAATTGGAAACTATGAGGTAGTCCCTTCTTCAAGGTTATAAAGTTGGACAAAATAGTTCTTGGCTAGGAGTTGCAGTTGTTCGGGATCAGAAACAGTATTCCCAGTAGAGTCAGTGAGACTCTCAATCCGCAACTTCTTCCTTTTGGAAAGGGTGATCGTATGGTAATACTTTGTATTACAATCGCCCTTCGATAGCCATTCACACCGAGCTTTTTGATGCCAAAACAACTCCTCGCATAGGACTTGTAACAACTCTCCGCTCAACTTGTCCTCCAGAGCTAGCAGTGAATCCTTAGTTTCGACCGTCATGGCTCATTGAATTCCTTCCAGCTGGGCTAGTAGCTTTTTTTTTGGTGGAATATATTGCCAAACACGTGTGTGTTCCATCTCATAAGGTGCTTTGAGAACTGGGCTAAAGATCAACTCATTGTCTCCTCAGCTGGGAGCTAATACTCATCGACCACCTCATTAAATTTTAAGTCAATAAAGCCCAAATCGTGAAGGCCACACCGATGCACCCAATCCTTAAATCTTCTACTCACCACTTGTGTAGAGGTAGCTCCTCCCCTTTTATCCGATAATTCCAGTGTAGCATTGAAATCCCCTCCCATAATCCAGGGCCTTGTAGTAGAGCAACTGATCCATAATAACACAGGCCAGAGTGTGGACTACGATGACACTTGTGGACTGGCATACACTACGGTAAGATCGAAAGAGATCGACTCATACGTGACAGTTGTATGAATAAATTGCCGATGTGCTATGATGACTGATATATCAAAATCCTCCTTTCAAAGGAGCCAAATATCGCCCGAAAAACCTTTTGCTTATACTCTAAAGGAAAAATCAAACCCTAAGGAAAGAATTACTTCATTGACCCGAGAGCCACCTATTCGGGGTTCCATCAATGCTATAATGCCCGGTTTGAAATTACTAATGTAATTACGCAGTAGGGTCTGAAAATCCGACTCTCCTACCCCTTGGCAATTCCATACCAAGATTGATATAAAAGTATACTGAGGGAGGAAGCGTTACCCTACATCGGAGCAACAAAAGTGGTTCCGACGTGTTCCTCCCTTTGGTCCACTTCTGGAGTTTGCGGTAGCATTTCCGCAGTCGGGCTCGGTTCAGGTATGTCCACTTGTCCATCCAAGGACATCGCTAAATTTGGAGGTTCTAAGGGCGGGATTTCAGGTATGCCTTCTCCTAGACTGCACTCTTTCCCAGGTTCCTTGAGCCCCTCTAGACTTTGAGGCCTCTTCTCTAGCCCTAGTGCCTAGTCCGTAATATTTGGCTATCACAGACCATTTTAGAGTGAGATGTGATTTCAACCGCTAAGTTCCTATCCGTGACTGTGCGTTTTAGTTGGATTGTGGGTGTCGTGTCCGAGTCCTTTTCCTGACTCCCGCTAGCCTGGCCCCTTCCCCCTGATTCTTTTAGTTATCGATAACAACTTTTCCTTTGGAGCCCTGCGTGATCCTTCTTGAGTGTGCAGTAGTCCTTGACGCCCCTGCCTGAGGCTGAGGCGTTCCTGTTCCAACAAAATTGGATAGGTTAAACCTTTGGCCAAAGCCAGCAAAGGTCATGTTATTAGGAGTTACGTTTGGACTAGTTGTCTCTTCCTCTATAGTCTCATGTTGTACTAATACTGCAAACCTTGAGCTGCCCTTTGAAGCCTCTCCACGTGGTCTGCTTCCCCCTGCTATCCCTGTCCTGTCAATCCAGGTCTATTTTTTCTTCTTAGCACGTTGGTCCATGGTCCATAACCGTTACCCGTCCCATTGACCGTCCTCCCCGCAAGTGCCTCAGACGTCCTCCTTTGCTCCATCTCGCCTTCTCCATTACTATTTGTCGGAGGCTGAGTTACGCTAGTCTCGTTGTTTTTCCTTGAGCAGGCGCTAGGTGAATGCCCACGATGCCGCATATGAAGCACACTTGGGGAAGGCCTTCATACGTTATCATCAACGTTTCACCATTAAGATCTACACTGGATTTCAGGGGAGCACTCAAGTTGATGTCTACCACAATTCGCGCAAACTGCCTTTGTTGAGCTTGTAAGATGGCGTCATCTATCCTCACCGTGCTGCCTACGAGATTCCCCAGTGCAGTGAGTATCTTCGGGTGGTAGCAGGCTATCAGCAAGTTAGGGATCCTTATCCATACAACTTCTCGCATGATCTGGGCTTGGGACGGGTGGAAGGAGGGGAGCCAGCACTGGACGGCGATCACCTGTCCGAATATCACCCATGGACCATAGGTGAGCACGTTCAGATAATCTCCTTCCTCTTTGAATTTAATCAGAAAAAATTGTAGTCCATCTCCACAATTTTCATCGGGCCTCGCAGCTTCCAGAGGCTCCTCAGTTGGTTGTTAACACTCGGTATCCCACTCTCCTACCTAGGATCTTCACCACTACCGCAAGCTCCCATTGCTGGTCTAGCTTCGATTTCAGATTCTGGGATAGCATGATGCTTCCCCCGAGCTCCCCGACGATGGGCGTGATGTCGCCCTCTTCCACCTCTACTGGAATGTCGTCCAGCCAGCCTGACGTTGCAGCTTCGATGTTCACTGCTGCACCCCCTGTTATTGCCTCGATGTAGGACACCTTAGGTTGGGCAGGGTTGTCATCCCTCTTGCGAGTCCGTCCTTTCTTGGCTAGGTGACCCTTGGGATTGAGGGATTCCATACTCCGACGGGGCTTTTAGGCCAGACGCACTCAATAACGCACGATGGATAATGTCTTCCTCGACAAAAGGTTGCGTCAACTTTTCTCTCACTAAAACTTTGAAGTATTAGATTGGGACAAAGTTTCTATTCTTTTGATCTTGATGAGGCGCATCAGAATATTATTTAGCGTGTACTGAATCTAAGATAATATCTTCTATGGCATGTAGGATCGACATGGATACCCGTGCAAACTAAAATTTGATTGATATTTCAGTCGCAGGATTTGATTTTATGCATGGAGTGATAAATCTTTTGTACTATTTTTTGAAAGTTAATATCATCCAAAATTTTATAAAATAATTAACACATAAATAATAATATTTCATGAATCTTAATTTATAATTTAGTTTGAAGTTTATCATTTTTCTGTCATTTCTTTTAAACTGTTTATGAAATTAACTTATTTTAATTGATGTAATTATACAAATTTCAAATCTCTAATAATATTCACAGAACAAATTAAGAAAATTCTCCAACTATTATAGAGAGAAGTAAGAAAAAAGTGTCAACTCGTTTAGAGCCTAAACTTATTTATAATATATTTTAGATATTTTAATAATTTAATTAAGATAAAATTATTTTTTAATTGAAATTATAATTAAATATCAATTATATTCAAATAAGATCTAATATCTCATATTTAATCATAAAGTTTATCAACTTTTACAATCAATTCCAACTTAATTAAAGTAACTTTTCTCTCTTCCACTCATTCTTTATGTGTGATTCATTAAGTTTCCAAATATGTTGATAATAGATATAAATTATAATCTTAAATAATATTTAGGATTATATAAATTAAACTCCTTTAATTTATCTTTAATTCTTTAATTAAATAATTTATATCCATATATCAATATTGACAGCTAGCAACATCATGACTACCAAACATTTAGGAATAATAAAAATAGTTTTGACTAACCTTTCTGTACATTTTTTTCTTCATATAATTCAATTTTTTTATCATGCAATGTTCCAATTAGACATATAGTATGAAATTAATGTTTACGATATTTAAGTCCAATCATGTTAGTTTCTTATCATTAGCAATTAATTCTATTAATGACATTTGTAAACTATTTTTAAACTATCATTTCACATTGATCAAAGATTTTTTGAATCAATACTAATCGAGAATAAAATAATATTTTCTTTAATCACTTTAGGATGATGAATTTTATGCTGATCACTCAATTACTTACATATAGTTTATATTATATTCAGTGATTGCTGACCGAGCTACCCTTGACTAGAATATGTTATAAGTAGTATCAAAATATATCAATCTTTATATGAGATAACTTTAAAGATCTCAAGTCAAATGATTACTTATGCAATCGTCTCAATAAATTTTTTTACAGACATACAAGTAATATTTCAAATGGAGTTATCATAATGGGATCGGTTTAGCGAATTTGTTTTATAATAAGCATTCATACGTTTGTTTTATATTTCTATATTTTAGTTTGTGAGATTGATTACTTCCTTTAAGGAAAAATATAATGTATGTTAGTCGTTTTATAATATATTAATGTCCAATTTCAATAGAATAATGACTAAGAATTGTTTAGAAATAATACATAAATGAAACCTAAATTTTATAATTATAATTTTTTAATAATTTTATTTGCAATGTACATTTACAAATTTTATTATATATATCTAATGTATATAAGATAAAAAATTCTTTTAAATATTTTATCAAAAAAAATTCTTTTAAATAGTTAAATAATTTCAATCAATCGATTAAGTTTAAGACATAAACTAATAGTTTCCCCGATAAATTTGCGGGTAGGGAACTTGCTAGTGTTGTTTTCTAATTTCTTAAGCCATTTAGCTTTCTTCTATTCTTGTCAAAGTTGTAAATTTTCAATAATGAAAATTGGAAACCAAACAGAGTTCGTAATAAAGAAATTAAACCAGCAAGAAATTATGGAACATGTTAGTTTGAGGGAAACCAATAAGCTCCGAAACCAGAGCTAAAGCAATTGCCAACTTTATCAATTTGAGCTGAGCTTCCCCTTGAAAAGTTGCCTTCGGGCTGGACGAACCTACCGTCTTCCTTTTAGTAAAGCGTGTCTGGCCTGACTTCCTCCTCTTCAATTTTGCTACCATCTACTACTATCAGGTTAATTCTCTGAATGCGACAGAACTAAGATTTAGAAAAGGATTGTCTTTTGTTGTATAACTCAATATGATCCTTCTACAACCAAAAAAGAAAAAAAAAGGTTTGTCTCACTTAAACTGAGAATTAAAACACCGTTTATTAACTGTAAGTTAGAACCTTTTAAGTCTAACTGGTAATTATAGTTAACAGAAAGTTACTTTAAAGAAGGTGTAAAAAAGAAAATAACTTGGTAGTTTCTGAAAACGCCCTGTCTCTCTTCATTTGCTTTGCCTAACAGTCACAAAAGCCAAGAAAACACTTGTCCTAACAATTCTGAGGAGGAGAAACTATTGAAAGCAACATGATGATGAAAATGAGATTGATACAGTCGTGGCTTCGATGGGACCTCACTTGCCGTAATATCCAGTTTTGGACAGAACATACAAGAAGACGCTTCTTAGCTCAGAGGTCGCGTCTCTAACCATTACCAAAGACCACTATATTACATCACATTTATGTTTTAAAACAGAAAAAAGTTTTGGAGGTGTATCTTCATTCTGTCATGGACTTCTTCCGTTATTGTCCTCGGTTGGAAATTCCCATAATAAGCATGTACAAAAACTTGCATAACTTAAACGAAACACCAAAAAAGTAGGCATATTTCAACAGCCTGTAGCAATAGCTACCTTCCACCTAAATGCTTTTTTACAAGTAAAAGTTGGTTTCTGCTTGTTTTTGTTGGTTTCGATTGATATTTCTTCTTTGACTAAACACACTGTACACTGAGAAACAAAACAAAGAAGCGAAGAAAACAGGCTGGCGTACTGCATTGATCACGTAATGGGCTGTTCGCATTTCACGCAGAAAATTGCAGTATCAAGGCTACAAGTCACAAAGCATGTCACGAGCCTCTGATTAGCATTTTCTTTGTAATGCTGTGGAGGGTCAGGCCTCACCATCACACAGACGATGATTAATTTGTCCAGGCAAGATTCAAGGTTCCGTATTCTTCTCTAACCAATTACGCCTTCCATTATCTGGGTTGAGTACATGTTTGCCGATGTTAGTCCAGCAAGGTCCTGAGAGATGCAATTGCATTAAATCGAAAACTTTACACCGAATCTCTCTTGAAAGTTTTCTTCAACTTTGTCCTTTTCACTCCAAAAGCATTAAAATTCCATCGCACATAATTTTATATAGTACACAACCTGTATTGCATCGTCTGGTGCTATACCTCGAAAACATGGAAACCAAAAACATGGAATTTTGAAAGATTGGAGAATGGAAGCTTCATACGTTTTATTTCTGCAATGTTGAAAATGGATTTTTTTTTTAATTTGCAAGGGGACTCTTGTGTGTCAATTTTTTTAATAAAAAAAAGATAGCCACAGGAGAAGATTTTCATGCATATAAATTTAAATACTTTTTTTTAAAATATGAAAAAAGAGTGTTAATAACTAAATAAAAGTGTTTTGTCGACTCGACACTCATTAATAGTGCAATGATGGGTATAGAGAACAACGGGTACCTAAAATCCAAAGAACAATTATTGAAGTTCATGTTCGCAAGTCAAAACAAAATTAGAGATGATCAGCAAATACTAATGTATAAGCTGGCAGTATACGTACCGCAGGAGCTTCTCAAATTCAAATATGCTTGAGTATGCCATCGTTCATGTCCCTAAAAGAGAAACAATATTAATATAGTGGGTTTGCCAGCTCAAGAATTTTTATATTTCCGAGTTCTCATTGCCTTGTGGTTGTGGTAGAGCCCGTGGGCATATATCCAACTATAGTAAGCATGTGTTTATTAAAATTAGTTAACATGCGGTCAGACTTGTTTGCTTTTCCGATATAGGTGCTCTTTCTCTTGATGAAGGTCCAAAAGGGAAAAAGAAGAAACCAGAATGTAAAAGTGGGATTTTAAAAAATAAAAAATGTGACTTTAAAATAATTTTTTAAAAATATTTTTATTATGATGTTATTTAATTTCATAAATGACGAGTGTCCATCAAACCTAAATAGTCTAAATGGTTTAGAAATTGGTTTTGATTTAGGCCTGCTTAGCAAACAGCTGTTAGCTGATAGCTGATTTGACCAGTTGATTGTATTAACTGTTTGTCATTTGATGATTGGTAAAATTAGCTGTTTAGTATTAGTTATTTATGTGTAAGATGACTTATAAGGACATGACTTTAAAAAAATTATAATGTGAATATTATATATCTTAGTATTTTGTTGAATATTTTTATAGGAATTTAAATTTTACATATTAAATTATACAAAAAATAAAATTTATAACTTTAATAAAAACATAAAATATATAATAATAATAATAATAGTAATAATAATGATAATAATAATAATTTTTGAGAGTCAAGAAAGATCTAAAAGGTGTATTGACAATCTTTAATTTTTGTAGATGAATATCTTTTTTTGAGAAATTAAATTGTATTAAAAATAAATTAATACAAGTTACAGGCATCCATTAAACAAGACTAGCTAACTACTAAGAGAATTGATCAAAATGAGACACCCACTAAAAAAGATTAGCTAAGTACAAGAGACACGGTCAAAACGACAATGTAGAGATACTCAGATATAACATTTCCAATTAGGATAGCCAACTTTGGCTTACTCTACTCTCCCATAAACTTCTTGATTTGGGCGGGTGATATCCTGCGATTGTATCGTCATGGCCCTCGCTTGTTCTCCTTCTTCTTCCCTGCTTAATGGAGTTAGTCCATGGTAAGTCTCCTTATTTGCAGCTCTTCTATTCTTGACGTTTAACCTTTTGTCCTAAATCTCCAAACATACCTGACAGATGGTTGATCGATGATGAGGGAAACGCATCTGGACGATTAATCGGAAGAGTAGAGAGAAAACGATAGCCGACTGTTTTAGATTAGAAGAGTAGAGAAAAACAGAGGTGAAAATGTGGGTATTTTCGTATTTTGGCTGATTAGCCCAAACGCTGGGTAACACTAGCTTATTAATTTTTAGCTGATTGGGTTGAATCAGCTAACCTAACCAATTAATCACCAAATAAGTTTAATAACTGTTTGACTTAGTCGAACAACTAATTTTTGGTCAATCAGTCAAATTTTGCTTGATCAACTATCCTCCAAACACAACCTTAATAATTATAGTTTGGTCTTTTACTTTGATTGGAACAACATGAAGCAAAAACAAATTTAAAAAATCAGTGTAATATACAATGATGATGCATTGTCAATTCTTGTCTGTGTACAGAAACAAGATCCTCTGTCCAGTTTTTATGGTGTTTTATTGTGTCTAGTGAATCTCAGCTATTTATTGATGTTGGTCCCGTATGGGTCCCATGTAAATAAGTGTGGGATCCGCATAAATGAATGACTGAGATTTACTGGACACAATAAAATACCATAAAACTGGACAGAAGATTTGAACTTCTGTGTACATGCAACGAGTCAACGCCATTACCTACTATAGTGCTTCTTTTGCTTAACGTGATCAATATAATATGAGATATTGCAGTGGCAAGTAAGATTTTAGAAATTAGTCGAATGAATCTGTGTTACGATATGAATTTGATGGTCAAATGTAGATAAATTTTTTTCAATATAATACTGAAATAAACTCCAGTGCTGCACCCAAAATGGAATTGCGGCTACAACTCTCTACCATACTAAGCCGTCTTTTAGTCAAAGCCATTCCAACAGGACAAGGGTTGGTAATCATCTACTGTTTGGATTACTTAAACAACGCAACGCATTTTGATCCTTGTCTTAGGTTTAAGGCTTACCAATACGATAAATTTTTACGTTCGAATAACTTTATTCAAGGAAGCTATGTAAACAGTTTAAATATGAAACCGATACATGGAGATTAGACTTTCTTTCTACACTTTAAATCTCTGCTCATTTTATCTACAAGTTGGATTAGCGGAGATGATGTCGACTCATATATCAGACTGGCCTTTTTTTTTTTTAGTCCATGAAGAAGCAAATAATTTTAATACCGTTTTGATTTGATCTCCGCGGCCAAGGCTTTACAAGGAAGCTGGAACACGTTGCGTAATGTCACTAGGGGACACGAAGAAAATGGCTTGAAAAATGCCCGACTAAAAGGCTGAAGAAAAATTTTGTCAATTTCTTAAAACCCACAAAGCATATAAAACGGGACGTGAGGCAAAAGATATCATTTCATTAGCAAATGACAATTTGGATTACCCGTTACTCTAATTGCAAGATAGGTTTTTTTAATCAATAGCTGTCCCAATGCCTATGCCAAGATTGAGACCAACCAAAGTCAACTACGCTAGTATAATTAAAGAGATAATTAACGATTCATTATATACAAGCAAAATAAATATAAAGATATCAAATTTTCCCTTGTAAAATGTTTACATAATCTAGATATTAGTAAAAACTGGAAATCAATTTTATTAATATTTTAAATCAATAAATTTATAATTATCTTAAATACATTTTTTAATGTTATTCAGTGAGATTTATACAATTAAAAACATTTTCCCTCCTATATTGTACACATAAATTTGTTGAAAACATATTCTTAAACTTCAATTCAAGCTCAAATTTGTTTAACATAAACATAATATTCACTAAGTTGAGATCAAATAATGTTATCTCAGTAAATTAAAATACCGTCTCATCATGTAATAATTTTAAATCATTTTTATTTTCGGCCAAGTTGCGTGCGGTTGTGGCAACACAATAATAGGAAAGGGGTAGTGTTTGTGCTAGATTACAAAGGGATGATTCAATGACAGTGATAACCAAGTAGTAGAGTTTAGGTGATGGTTACTAGTGCCCTCTGGTTTTCTCAAGTTACTGCTCAATGATGGGTAGAAAACACAGTATAATTAAGATTCAGCTAATCGATATATTTGACAGCCCAATTCCAGGTATTTTAAATTCCTTATTTTCAACACAATGTGTATTCCGGGATATGTCAGTTAGTACACACGGTAACCTTAAGTTAACCAAAGCAATTGGATAAGGACAAAGCCGAAAGCTCACTCGCAAAGCGGTTACATTTCTATATAAACATGTTGCTACATGCTGCTTGCTCTTCTCATCCAGACCTCTAGCCCAAGCATTCTTTTAAAATAGTCTGTTGCTCTTTTCAAGAATTTGCACAAGATAAAATGGATATTCTGCATTTCTTGTTTGGTGTTTTCGGTAGGTTTACAAGTTCCTGCAATTGGGTTTCTTCTTCTTGTTTATTTTCAGGTTCTGTTTTCTTGAATTTGCGGTTTGTTGATTTTTCTGCTTCTCTCTGTAACAGGAAATGCCACTGCTTTGTTCCTCTTCTTGTCTCCAACGTATGTGCAGAAATCTCTCTTTCTTTCCCTCTGTGTTTGTTTGTGTCAAACCTCATAGGCACCTATAGATTCCAGGAAAAAGCGCCATGCAAAGATTAGCCAGACCTCTTTAAGCGTCAATCAATATTATTTCACATAGAAGAAGCAGTTTTATCTTCTTTAGTATTTTGAGGATTAAAAATATTCGTCTTTTTTTTCTCAACACTTTTAACTAACCAATTTTACTTCTCTTTCTGCGAATTTTGGGGAATTGGCTTTCCAGAGTTTTATTTGTAACGAAAAATACTAACAAAAGTAACGTACAAGTTATGGATTTTTAAATTGGTTTTGCAGGATAACATTCAAGAGGATCACAAGAGGCAAATCGACAGAGCAGTTCTCTGGCATTCCCTATGTCATGACCATGTTGAATTGCCTTCTATCTGCTTGGTGAGTTGAGCTTTCTTGGTTGTTTAATTAATTTCTTCCATCCATCTTCTCTTTCCACTACATATCTATGTTACTGGTTTCGGTTCTTCTCTTTTAAATATATTTTCTGAAAGCAGTTCGTTTGACCTAATTACTGACATTAGCTTGTTTTCAGTCATCAGCAACATTTAGTTGAAGAAGAAGGAATTATTACTCATTAACTCCTGCCCATCTAGTTCTCTCATTGAAACCAAAAAGAATCCTAGTCTTTGTCTCTATGCACATGCATGAATCATATGAATCCAAGAGGGACGTTTGATCATCGGGCTGGGGGATGATTAAGTTGTGTTATTAAACTGTTTTTTGACAGGTATGGTCTACCATTTGTGTCCAAAAACAACTTGTTAGTGTCAACAATTAATGGCACAGGAGCGCTAATTGAGAGCATTTACGTGGTCATATTCATCATCTATGCTCCCAAGAAGGAAAAGGTTAAAATCGGTGGACTCCTCTCTCTTGTTCTTTCGGTTTTCGCGGCAATTGCTCTGGTGTCAGTCCTTGCTCTTCATGGCAACGCCAGGAAGTACTTTTGCGGGTTGGCTGCTACCATTTTTTCTATCATCATGTATGGCTCTCCTCTGTCTATCATGGTAAGTTACCCTTTTGATTTTATTGATATGGTAATCTCAACCATATTTTTATCAGATACTTTGATATATTAGGCAGTACTGTAAGATGCAAAATTTCTTTAGCCAAAATGCCTCAATTTTTGTTATTCAACAATGGCATGCAGTTTGGAACTAAAAAGGATGTTATCAAAATCTAAACAAGAGAGATTTGAAACTCACAGTAGATTATCTAAAGCTAACGGTAGAAATTGGAAATTAGTGGATATCTCAATGAACTAATAGTAAAGACTTACAATGAATGAAGTAAAATACTCCACAGTCAGAAAAGATAGACTCCATTACAAGATGGGTTGAAACATTTTTATGAAATTCTGACTTGACTCAATAATCTATAATACAAACTCCTAGTTAAATCGTCTCGGTTGCATATCTTACAGAGGTTGGTGATTAAGACCAAGAGTGTGGAGTACATGCCATTCTTCTTGTCACTGTTTGTTTTCTTGTGTGGCACATCTTGGTTCGTCTTTGGCCTGCTTGGCCATGACCCTTTTGTCGCTGTAAGTTCTCCTTCATGTCCGCTCTTACCTTGTTTTTTTTTTTCACCTTGGAACGCGTACGTTAAACAATCTGCATTTTTAGGCAGTAAAATTAAAAGAAACCAACAATTTGGTATTCTTGTGCGATGAAGGAAGTTTCTGTGGGTTGGTTACAGGTTCCCAATGGCTTTGGTTGCGGCCTAGGAGCAATGCAATTAATACTCTACTTTATTTACCGGAAGAAAAAGGGTGAGGCCAAAAAACCCACCGAAGATCAGTCGTCAGTAGAGATGGGCTCTACAATTGCCCTCCAGGACAAGCAATCTGCTGCCAACGGATCGCGCTATGAACAAGTGTAGCCGCGTACAATCCTTGCGATGGCAAGGCCAAAACCCACCTCTCATTACATTCATTATCCTGAACAGCCCCTCGGAATTTTCACCTTCTCGAGACTTATCGTTTCAAAAGGTTAGGATCTTTAAATGCTTCAGTTGTATTTTTCGTCAGTACTGCCAAGTTTGATGACGAGAATTGGTAAAACAAAACAACAAAAAGATTAAAAAAAAAGATAGCGGATTGTACTTCGGTGTATCTTGTCAGTCCATTCATCCAGTGGCTGGAGTGGAAACCATTTTAATTACTTGTTATTTCTGTGTTCATTATTTTCGCGGAATTGTCCGAAAATTTTCATTCCGAGTGTCCATTGACATCGATTATGAGCCCTTGTTCTCCCACGTTAAATACGTTGGCAAGGACCTACGTATCAAGGAAGGAAAGGTATGCCTCCAACGAGGCACTTTGACAAGTGATCAATGTTTTTTTTAGGAGTAGACTATACATTCGTGACGGAGAAAATTTTAGTTTTTAAGACACTTAAATATTTTAAGATAATTAGAATTTATTTAAATTTTTTCAAAAAATATTTAGGATAAACTAAATTCAGTTTATTATTTAATTTTAATTTATTGATTTATTAGCTATTTTATTAAATACATAGTTACAGGTTAATGTGTGTATTTTTGATTTATCTTATACAATATTTTAAAAATAAAGAATATTTAATAATAATAATAATAATGATAACGATTTCCTTTCGTTAAGAAGTCTTAACAAATTAAAGAAATAGAAAAAAAGAGAAGATGGAAGTTTAAGACAACCCCAAAGGAAAATCTAAATTTAAGAGAGATTTATCACTATCTTTCTCCTCCTCCCTCCATATTCAGATTTATTTATTTTTGTTCTTCCTCTTAGATTGGTGGCAAAAATAATTCCCTGGACTTTTGCAATCTTATTGTTACTGGATTCTGCTTCTTTCTAACAATACATTTTTGTTATCATTTTCATCTTCATGCCAAATTCATTCTTTCATTCTCTTTAAATAGAAACTGAAGGTTTGTCTACAAGTTTCGTTTTATGTTTGAGACAATTGTGACAATGTGAAGTGTTGCAAATTTGTAATTCTTGTCTTGGAATAACAATTTAGGAGAACATAACTAGAATAATTGTTATTATAATTCAATGATCCAAATAAAGTGAGCCTTATGATAATCTCAACTAAAGCAATTTGTAACATTCTTTTTATAATATTTAACTAATTTGCTATTGTTTAAACCAATTTCATTATTATTAATAGTAAACTTTTTTTTTCTAATTAGGGGTGTCTAGATTTTAGTTATTGATAGCATTTATCATGATTCATATGTTGTCAAATATTTTTAACTAAAGCTAATTCTTTAACATAACATTTTTGGTTTATTATAAGTAAAAAGGATGACAATCTCATTCTTCCTTCTTACATGGTTATCATTGTTTGAACTTTATACCATTTTATAAGCTGATGGGAGTCTAGATTAAACCATCAATTAATAATTATTGTGTTTAATTTTTTATTTTCTTTTATGTAATTGAATGATAAAGTGCATATCACTTTCCTCATAATCTAAAGTAAAGGGCAAGTTTTTGTACTCTAAATATATTGATGTTTTGTATGATATCCATAAATTAATTGTGTTATGACAATGAAGGAAGACCCACCTTCTAATTCACCTTCTTTATTTACTCAATATCAATTTCCATCAATTTTTTGATAACTCTCTCAACATCAATATACATCCATATTAGATAAATAAATGAACATACGCATGCTATTATTAATTTATGTCCTCAATTGGTTGTAGTTTAGTGAAAAAAATAATGAATAAAGACATTCTTTATCTTTATCTATTAATTACATTTGATGTTTTAATATTAAAGGTAAAATTCCTGAAATAATTACTGTATAATTGAAATTATGATGAGATCATAATTGTGAGATTCAATTTATATTTATGTATTATTCCTAAATATCTCTAGTTGTAGTTTCATCATGAAAGGGTATTGATGAAACGGTAAAACTGGCACACATTATATTTCTTTCTTATGAAGAAATTAATTGATCTCATAAATTAAAATATATAGATACTTAAACTAATGTATGAGTGCTTATTAAAGAATAAGTTCATTGAACTAACTTGACTATGAGGATCCCAAATGGAATATTACTTATGTGTATGTGGATTTTCTCATAATGATGGTTGTATAATTGATCTTTAGATTTGAGATTACCAAGGTATCTCATGTGAGAATTACTGTGTTTTGATGCTACTTATGACCCATCCTAGGATAATTCAGTTGGTAATACTTGGATGCAATCTGAACCCTATGGAGAAAGTTGAGTAAGTTAATAAATGATTCGTTACTCTGAAATAATTAAAGAGAATATTCTACTATTTTTTATTAGTAGTGATTTATGAATTTTTTTGGGGCAGAGTAAATTGTCTTTTGAAAAGGTGTTTTCAAATATTAATTATAAATAAGTTACTAATTAACATGAACGAACATAATTGGACACAAACAAAAGAGTAGACCTATATCTATACTTTGTCTAATAGAAAAATTAGACGATGAAAGGATTAAATTATATATCATAACCATATATGGATAGGTTAAGTCAAACCATTTTGACATTCCTGATATTTTGGTGGTTATGACATATTATTGGACATCAATAAATTGTTTAATTGGAGAATTAAAAATAAATTAAAAAGAGTTTAATTTATATGATTCTAATTATGAATTAGAATTGTAGTTTATAATCATTGCCAATATATTAGGAACCTAATGGGCACAGATTAAAGAGCAGTTTGTAAAGGAAAAATCAATTTTAATTAAGTTGGACTTAATTATAAAGTTTGAGAAACTTTAGGGATCAAATATGAGATATTTGATTTTATTAAAATTAAATTAGTTATAATTAAAGTATTTAATTTTAATAGAAAATTTGAAAATTGTAGTGCTTTTCCTATAAGGGAGCTACCACTTTTGCTTAATTTCTCTTAAGAGTTGAGTAATTGCTCTTTGGATACTATTAAAGGCTGAATGTGTGAAAAACTTGTGGTTGACATATTGAACAACATTCAAAGGAATTCACAGGAAAATTGAATCAGGTATGATTTCTTATTTTATAATTTTTGTTTTATTATTCAAGTTATTCAATTATCAAATCCGATCGGAAACTGTAAAATTTAATTTTTCATTGGGCCCATGATTCAATCGCGGTTAGCTTCTAACAGTGGTATAAGAGTTTCTTTTAATTGTTTAACTTGAATTAAAAGCTTGATTGTTATTGATTTGATAAAATTAAGGCTTAATGTTTTATTATTCTAAAACTATTTCAGAAAATTCTGTTTTAGCATTACAATTGTTATTGTCTGCTTTTGGAAAAATTTAATATGCCTATTGTTGTTTGTATTATGCCTATTTCTACATGCCTATACATCTATTTGCCTTCTGGAAAATTGTTTCGGCCTTTTACATCTTGTTCTTGCGTTCTAGAAAATTGTTTATGCCTTGTGGAATTGCATCTTTGAGTTACTACAATACCGCCAGTGGTGCCAGTGGATGGGGGACTAATGCCCATGGATAGGACAACTCCATATGGAATTAGACGATGTTACGTATTTTTTACTCGAACACCTTATGTATGTCACACACCCACACAAATTTAGAGAGGGAAGAGAGTTCAGAGATAGAGATTCAGACATTCATTATAGATTTTTCCATGCCTTCCCTCATTCGGTTACAATGGCTATTTCGTACAGTACGTAGAATATTCTAGACTATCACGTGAGTCTTCGATTGAGACCGTTGCTTCCTACATTGTGTTTTGCTTATTTGTAGAAGTGTAGTATTCGACGTCATTCCTATCTTCTTCTTCTTTTTGACATAAGTAGTTTATATTTTCGTAACATCCCCTCCGTCTTCAAAATCCACCTTATCCATCAAGTTAACCTTTGGAAACCTCTTATGTAGCTCATACATCATTTCCCACGTAGCCTCCTTTCTTGTTCCTCCTTGCCATTGTACGAGTACTTACGTGGCTGCTCTGTTATTTCTCTTCACCATTTTTCTTTCCCAAATGGCCACTGGAAATTTTTTCCATGTTCTTCACTGAAGTAGGTAGTTGACTAGACATAGGAGTGTTTTCGGATACAAAGCTCCTTAGTTGAGATACATAAAAAGTAGGGTGAATAGCAGATCCTTCTAGAAATTTTAACATATAAGCTACCTTATTCACTTTAGCAATGATTGAGAAAGGTCTATAATAAAGAGGTGCCAATTTTTGGTTGTGTCTTCGTTGCAATAAATGTTGTCTGTAGGGTTGCAACATAACGTACACCCACTCTCCTTCTTCGAACTCCCTCTCTGAACGATTTTTGTCCACCTGCAACTTCATCATCTGTTTTGCTCTGTTCAGATAAAATTTGACGACTTGAAGTGCTGCCTCCCTCCCCTGAAATACTTGATCTAGTCCCACCTCGTTAGAATCTCCTGCAACATATGGTTTTACAGAGGTGGGGGATAATCATAGAGAACTTCAAAAGATGTAGTAATTTATGGCAGTGCGATGCGTGTTATTGTACCACCATTTCGCCATTGTTAGCCAGCTTGTCCATTTTTGGGGTGTGTCACAACAAAAACATCTTAGATACGTTTCTAATGTCTTGTTCACTGCTTTCAACTGCCTATCCATCTAAGGATGCTAGGTTGTTGATAATTGTAGCTTCACGTTATGAAATCTAAACATTTCACGCCAAAACCTACTTAAAAAGAGTGGATAATTATTTTTGCTGGCATCCCATGCAAATTGAATACGTGATCCATGAACACTTGCACCACCTTTTGTGTTGTATAAGGATGCTTGATAGCTACAAAATGCGTGTACTTGCTAAATTTGTCAACTGCGACAAAAATGGAGGACTTCCCTTTGGAAGGCTGTAATCCTTCTATGAAGTCCATAGTGATTTCTTTCCAACATCCTTTTGACACAGGCAGGGGCTGTTGTAAATCCAGATACGCCATATGATCATATTTACTTTGCTAATATGTTATATAATTCTTAACGTGATTTCACATGTCTTTAGTCATCTGCTTCTAATGGAAAAGACTTTGTATTCTTTGATTGTTGCTACCACCCCTAAGTGTTCCCCTTGAGGGCTATCATAAGCCATTGTTATGATTTTTTTTCGAAGCTCCTTATCGTAACTCACCACAATTCTTCCCTTCCATCTTAACATCCCATTCCTCCATTCGTAATTTCCCCAAGGCATGTCTAGTTCTTCTAGTTTTCTTAATGAGGTCCTTTATAGTGGTGTCCCTCTCCCATCCTTCGCGAATCTCTTCCAACAATGTTGCTTGTATATGTGATACCGACAATGTGAGCAGTTGAAGACTTGAAACTCTAGATAGGGCATCTGCCACCATGTTTTCTTTTCCACTCCTATAGGTAACCTCAAAATCATAACCCATCAATTTAGGGAACCAGTTTTTTTGGAAAGGTGTTGACATTTGTTGCTCCAGGAGATACTTCAAGCTCCTATAGTCTGTTTGTGCCCGAATTAATATACCATTTAAGTAGTGATGCCACTACTTTACGACCTTGATGATGGCGAGAAACTCTTTCTCATAAGTGGACAACCCTTGGTGTTTAGGAGCTAACGCCTTGCTCAAATAAGCTATGGGCGTTCCTCTTGTTGAAGAACAACTCCAATTCCCTTATCATAAGCATCTGCTTCAATCACGAAAAGCTTGGTGAAATATGGTAATGCCAATACTGGTGTCGCCATCAACTTTTCTTTTAGGTTCTTAAACGCCTTCTGCTGCTCCTCTTTCCACTCCCAGCTCCCTATCTCTTGCTTCTTCAACAAGGCATTAAGTGGCTTCGCTAAAATCCTATAATGCTTAATAAATCTACTATAGTACCTTGTCAAGCCGAGAAACCCTCAGAGCTTCTTCAAGGTGCGTGGTTGTGGCCATTGCTAAATGCTTTCTAATTTTTTGTTATCAGTGGGCATGCCCATCTCCGAGATCGAATGCCCTAAATAGTCCACCTGTCTTGTTCCAAATATACATGTACTTCCTATGATAAATAATTGTTATTTTTGCAAAACTTCTAAGGCCAGGCGTAGGTGCTTCAGATGTTGTTGGAAGTCAGCACTGTAAATGAGAAGATCATCAAAGAAGACAAGCAAAAATTTTCGAAGAAAAGGCTTAACTACATCATTCATAAGGCTTTGAAAGGTAGATGGAGCGTTCGAGAGGCCAAACGACATCACTAGGAATTTGAACTGGCGTTTATGAGTTCTGAATGCGGGTTTTTGTACGTCTTTCTCCTTCATCCTGATATGGTGGTATCCGGACCATAAGTCCAACTTTGAGTACCAACTTGATCCCTCCAATTCTTCTAAAAACTCTTCTATCAATGGAATAGGGAACTTGCTCTTGATCGTGTATTTGTTTAACTCACGGTAGTCAATGCACATTTTCTAGGTATTATCCTTCTTTTTCACAAAGATGACTAGGGAGGCATACGGGTTAACACTCTTCCGTATATAACCTTGCTCCAAAAGCTCTTGCACCTATTTTTCTATAGCATCCTTCTGTTCCCTTGAATAACGATATGGTCTGATGTTTATAGTCTCCACTCCTTGCTTGAGGTGAATGGCTTGGTCACATGCTCTCTTTGGTGGTAATTGTTTTGGTTCCAGGAAGACCTTCCTAAATTCTGCTAAAAGTCCTTCTAACTAATCTTTAGTCTGAACATCATCATTTATTCCCAGCTGTTACATATGGAATTCTATAGGGTCTGCCAAACGTAAGATGAATAAAGCACTTTGGTTAGAGTTTTTAATCAGCTTGGGAAGGTTCTTACCCAATTCCTCCCTGGCTTGTGCTTCTGGCTTTCCTGTTAACCTTACTACCTTGCCTTCCCATTGAAACTACATGGTACGTCTTTTAAAATTGCACAGCGACTCTCAACCAGTGCACTCCCAACACCATATCATAACCCCCTAGCTTAATAAATAATGCTTCTGTAGAAAACTGCAACCTTGCATTTTCCACATGAAGTTTTTACATACTTGTTTGCAATCTAATTTCAAACCTCCACCTACTGTAATACTTATAGGGTCTATGTTAATTACCTCTGCATTCTCTTTTCATATCACCTTTTCATCCAGGAAATTATGGGTACTTCCGCTATCTATAAGTATGTGTAAAGGTTTCCTTCGGTGACTTACCTTGATCCTCAGTTGCTTGTAATCTGTCTAGTCTTTTAAGCCCCACATGGGTTCTAATGACGTATTAGGATTGAGGGGAGCTCTATCTTCAGGTTCTACACATCCAGGTTCCTTTTCCTCCTGCTCTTCGTCTTCGATCATGTATAGTTGAAATTGTTTCCTCTTAAAACGATGTCACTGAGTGTATTTTTCATTGCACTAAAAATATAACCCTTTAACTCTTTTTTCGTCAAACTCCTTACTGCTTGTCATTCTACTGCTTCGAGAGCCTCTGTAAGTATTG
>JAOTAX010000006.1:12775499-12795007 GCA_025629825.1 Erythroxylum guanchezii | reverse complement strand
AATCCGATATTTGTAGAGAAAGTTATGCCCTTTTGATTGCTTCAGTCTTAGTTTTGGCCAACTTCGTCTTAGTTTTGTTCTTGCTAACGTCATCCTCGTCTTAGTTTTGCTGACGTCATCTTCGTCTTAGTTTTGTTCTTGCTGACGTCATCTTCATCTTAATTTTGCTGATGTCATCTTCGTCTTAGTTTTGTCCTTGCTGACGTCATCTTTGTCTTAGTTTTGCTAACGTCATCTTCGCTCAGTTTTGTTCTTGCTGACGTCATCTTCGTCTTAGTTTTGTCTCTGCTGACATCATCATCATTTTAACCTTGGTGCTTCCTTCTTCTATTCAATTTTTGACCCTTTTAGAGGTCAAATCTCACTTTGAGGCCTTCATGAAAGTTGTAGATCTTGAATTCTTCTTTCCAACCATATAAAGAACACCTAAATCCAAAATCTGTAGGGAAAGTTATTGCAATTTTCCCGACCTTCTTTTGTCTGATGACGTCACTTCGTCTCAAAAATGACATCATATCGTCTGTTCTATTTTTGACCCTCCAAATGATAGAATTTGCCTTTGATGTCTTCATGAGAGTTGTAGCTCTTAAAGTCTTCTTTGGAACCATATAAAGAACACCTCAATCCAAAATTTCTACAGAAGGTTATGGCTATTTCACTGAAACAGGTTCAGTATGATTGAGTTCATAAACATGGTTGCTTCTTTTGACCATAACTTCTTCACTAGACCTCAAAATGACTTGATTCTTGAACCATTGGATTCGTAAGACATTGATCTACATCTCCACCAAGAATCATAGCTATCTGAAATGAATAGAGAAAGATTGAGTGAAAAGAGTGGGATGGGTACAATGAGTATGTTCTTAAAGGATATGAATTGGTGTTAATCCACTAAACTTACTTTAGTATTTCGATGGTTTCTGGAGTTCTATTGATCCAAATGAGGTTGATTTTGTGTGGAATAATACCTAGGGTTTACATGAACATGCATTGTACATATGTCATCTCATGCATGTGCATTATTAAATACTTATGGTTGTGCAACTTGTGATTTTGTGTATATTATTTGTTATAGAGGAGCAACTGGAACGTCAACCTCCAGACGTTGCCGGATTTTTCAGGCATTAGCTTCGGGAGCAACTTGTGAGTCAACCTAGATGTTTTCCTAGGATTGATTTGTTCTGAATGGTTTTAATTTGTTTGAATTTCCATATTATTGAAACGTTAGTGATCTGATTCTGAATGTCGGACTTAGGTTCGATGAATGAGACATATGACCTGATCAGTATTTGATGCATTTCATACAAGTGCATGCTCAGATAAAGACATTGTGACTTGAGTAACCACTATGAAGTGCTTCCACATAGAGCTTTGCTCTGTGAATTCTGATTCTGCACGTAGAGCCTTGCTCCGTGAACTCTGTTCTGACTGAGCTTTATGGGCCAGTATTTATATAAGTGACTGGCACTAAGTCACAACCATAAGAATGAACCCGAGTCTCATGCATATTATATTAAGTGATTGAAGATCATGTATAGTTTGCAAGGTGATATTGAATGACTATGTGATATGCCATAACATGTGAATATCTGAACAATACATGTATGCTTAAAATGAGTATTTATACAAAATGTAGTATGTGTATAAGATCCGGTGAATTCATCAATGATGGTTCACTCATTGAGTTCGCAAAACTCATCAAAATTGCAACGTTGTCTTTTCAGGACTGAGAGACGATTCTATTTACTGAGGGGCTCTACTGCCGTATAGATTGTGCTTTGGCAAGTGAAGTCATGACTTAAAGGTTGGTCAACTGGGACTTTTGGATGGCTTAGATAGATTTAATACATTTCCTCTTTCATATAGGACTTTTGTTTTAGGTTTTTGAGGTTGTACATAGGAAAATGATGGTTTTGAAATATTTAAATCTCCTACCTAGACTGAATTAAGGGATTTGAGGGCAGTTTTGACTTTTTTGAGTTTTGTCACAACGCAGAACATAGGGGTCCCTCAGATTTGAGAGTCCAAGCCTCTTCTACGGTTTAAAGGAAGTTAGGTTGAGATACTAGGAAGTTTGAAAATCTGAAAGGTGAAGGTCTTCTCTGAAGGATAGTATAAGCCCTTATCACTATAGGAGAGTGATCAGAAATATTAAGGTTAAGAATCTCTCTAAAGGATCTGGGAAATTGATAGCTCCACTACGAGTTAATCAGAGCTCTATCTAGTTTCCTAGCTATGTGGAGATCACCAGATTGCTTGTTGGACCAAGTGAAATTTGGAACACAAGAGTTGAGATCAAACACACCACAATCCTCTACACATTTCCTAAAATCTCGCATTCCACTTATAGAAGATCTGCTTCGTGAGAGAATAGAATGGTGTTGAAGTCACCAACCAATATCCATGGTTGGTTCCCAATAGTGAGCTTGATGTTAGAAAGGTTTGCCCAAAGGTTTTTCCTATGATTGAGGTTATTAGAGCCATAAACACAAGTAACAAAGAAAATAAAATCACAATTCACAGGAGACACTTCCAAAAGGATCAATTGGTCAGTGGTAATGATAGGAGTGGTCAGTGGTAATAATAGGAGTGCACACAAAACGGTCTGGATTCCAAATTACAACTAACCTGGCACAAGAAGCTTGGCTTATATTACTACAAAAATGCCATCTAGGAAATATAGAAGAGCAGATATTATTCAAAAGGGAAAGAGATTTAATCCTAGATTCTATCAAACACACAAAAGAAACAGACAACATCTTAAGGAAAGATTTCACAGCTAGCTGATTTTTATGATTGTTAAGACCTCTAATATTCCAGAAACCTAAATCCATAACTGAAGACAATAAGACTACACTATTTTTTTGTTTCCTCCTAGATTTCCTACCTCTCCTAATGGTAAAGTCCCCCTCTTCCACTTCCATTAAACTCGAGCTCTGAGCTTCATTAGATATATTAGGAACGACATTAGATTTAGGGGAGGCAATAGAGTTACCTGATTCACACATACTAGGACAGGTAGCATCTTTAAGGTTTACTGAAGGATCATCCTGCTTGTGCTGCACTTCCTTGCCTTTACTTTGCTCAAGTGGGGTGCCATCTAATTTTCTTTCCTCAGGACTAGCTTGTACCTTGGCAGGGCTGTGCTTCTGGTCATTGTCCTTCGGTTGGTTTGCACTGGAAGTTTGAGAATTATTGTCCTTTTCCAATTCGTCTTGGGACCCAATTTCAAACATGTGATCAGTTGGATGCCATTCCTTTTTCTGAGATTCCTTCTTAGGTTTCCATTCATATTCTATTGCAATCTTTTTTAATGTCATCTTTCCCTTATCATCATAAGTTGCCAACTGAAAGGATGAAGGTCAATTTCTACACACAGACGAGCATATAGTATTCTGGACATTTTTGCTGTGTGAGAATCCATCAGTAAAGGACGTCCCACTGCACTAGCAATCCTACCCAACCCCTCATTATTCCAATACTTATAGGGGATGTTATGGAATCTTATCCAGACAGGGGCGTATCTAACAGTCTCCTCCTCCACACCGTCAGCAATGATGAATTTCCAAGTTCTAGGAAGAACTTTAAACGATTTTCGGTCTTAGTCTTGGTTGGGTAAAAGAGTCTCTGGGTTAGTCGATGTTTTAGACAACTTGTGCGATCCTATGGGTGTCTTAACAGATGGAATGTTAGGGAAATTTGGGTCAATGTTTTTGACCCTTTAGGGTTGCGAAAAAGGGTCGAAAGGGGTTTTTTTTAGATGGGGATCGAGCTAAGGGTAGACAAGAAGGAGATGGGAGAGAAGAAGGAGACGAAGCCATAGATGACGGGGTCACAACGCACCGACGATTTGGAGCAAAGCGATAGAGAGCAGCGTAGCACCCAGTAGGTAAACATAGTGTGAATGGAATGACCACATTAGCAACTTAGGTAGAAACCCTAGTAGGGAAACTTGATAGCCTGAGTACATCAATAGCAAAACTCAAGCAATGAGTTATGAATTTTGTGGGGAAGGATATCAAAGTATTGAATGTTAAACTAGAAACCTTACGGCTAAACCACTACAGTAAATGGACGATGTAGGGAGTTTTTAGAGATGAAATAACTCCTACAATAAGAACCTACAATCTAGGGTGAAGGAATCACCCGTATTTTTCCTAGGAGAATCAGATAAAACAGAGGTAACCTCTACCTAGATTTTAACAAAATTAGTAGCAGAAGAAGAAATCGAGCCTAATGAAATTGATAAGGAATTCTATAACTAAATTTAATGCTTCATTGTAGAATTAAGAGTCTTTTATTCAAAATCTTAAATCTCAAAATGGTTAATTAACAAAGTTTGTAGCCGAACGAACTAAAGAAACATTGTTTAGTGACATGGTGTCAAACTTCAAGAATCTGAAAAGGAAATCATCATATAAAATGGGAAAGAGTTAACCAATAAAATGAGAAAAATGAGACAAGGAACATGACCCAATAAAGAGAGTGAAGAGACATAGGATAGTAAGGTAAGAAACCACTGAAGAAATACCAAAAAAATTCCTCACCCAATAAATCTAAAGAAGGAATAGATGGATAAGTAGTTTGGTAACTTCCTGAAACTTTTTAAGCAACTTCATATTAGTATTTTATGTTTTAAGGCACCTTCATGGATTCCAAAGTATGTAATGTTCTTACAGGAGATTCTAATAAACAAGTGGGATTTAGAATATTTATCAACTGCATTGAATGAAGAGTGCGCAATTATTGGTAGTTTATCTATTAATAGGGCATAAGTTGATTTGGGTGCTGGTATCAAATTTATGCTATGTTATATTTTGTAAAGATTAGGATTAAAAGAACATAAATGAATTAGAACCCTTCCTTATTATAGCCAAACCCATAATCAATGTTTATAAAGGGAAATTTATTCTTAGGTTTAGAGATGAGCAAATGATTTTCAAGATTTCACGTAAAATAAAACAATTGACGATTCTTATCATTCCTTTAATGTAATAGATAATTTAACTTCTAATTCATTTAAGGAAATTTTGTATAAGGATACCTTGAAGTATTACATCATAAAAGGAGAAAAAGATAACTTAAGAAATGAAGAACTGAAAGAACAAGTAGCTAGTTAGAGGACAATAAAGATTTTTTTAAAGAGAAATGATCATAAATAGGATATAAACTTAACCCAACAGAAACTAAAGTCATCCACAGGTCATAGAATTAAAACAACCAACAATGCACCTTTAATGTGCATTTTTGGAAGGGAATATGAAGTTATTAGTGATCTTTATAATAAGGTTATCCAATGAATAAAAATAAAATTTACTAAGAGTGTTGAGGACACATAAGAAGGAATTTACATAAAAGATGTCTAATATCAAAGGATATAAGCCTTCCTATTGCACTCATAAAATTTTGATAGAAGAAGGCCAAAAAACCCGTAGTGCAACCTCAAAGCAAATTGAATCCAAACATGAAGTATGCTGTGAAAGCACAAGTACTTGAACTACTTGACATGGATATGATAACCAATTTCTAATAGCTTTCAGGTGAGTCATGTACAGGTGGTTCAAAAGAAAGGGTGGATGCTAGTTGCTCTAAATAAGAAGAATCAATTAATTTTCCATTGAGGATTTTCATTGGTTAGAGAGTCTACATCGACTACAGGGATGACCACTTTCCTTAACCTTTCATTAATTAAGTGCAAGATCAAATTTCAGACCACTTGTATTATTACTCCTTTGATAGAGATACTTAAAGTTGTTTTCAGATCCCAACTACACCTAAGGATCATTGCTCACTTTCACGTGCCCATATAGAACACTGTCGTATAAGAGGATGCCTTTTGTTTGGGTAATGCACCTTTGACTTTTCAAAGGTTTATTGAAGATATGATTAAAGAGGTGATTGAGGTATTTACGGATGACTTATTAGACTTTAATGATTCATATACCAATGCCTTGACAATGTAGAGTGATTATTCAATACACAAGGATGTTCCATTAATAAACTTCTCAAAACCTTGTCTAGATACTTTTACAATCTTTACCCTCCGGAGCTACCCCCACAGCCTCCTCCTATGAAGACAGAAAATATGAATGTCAGTATTGTTTTGCAGGGAATTTGCCACCTCACAAGCTCTTAAAACGATGATTATTATTTCCTATAATCCTATACATCAACTCCAACTTTCAACATTCTCATAATTCTCATCAAATGGCAACGTCCCTTCGAGCTTTCCTTGGTCCCAGTATCTTGTTCCTTGCCTCTTTTCCACCTTCACATAGGCATCTCACTCTCGACCACCACAAGAAGACTTGCCCTAGTTTCAACGAAATCATGCTGCAAATCATCTTCGAGAAGCAGATACACTACCCCAGCACCATGCTGGCACTGTTCGCCTCTTCTTCCACGATTGCATCATCGTGGACTGCGATGGCTCTATTCTCATCTCCTCCACTACGTTTTCCAAAGAAGAACGGAACCATGAACTCAACGCTGGTCTCCAACATTAAAGAAGGAAAACGATATGGTAAGTTAAAGCATTGAAGAAGGAAAACGATACGGTAACTTAAAGCATCATTCGCTGCATTTAAGAATCAAAAATTCAAGAAGGAAGAAGAGGAGAATCGAACGTTGCGTTTAAATGAAAGTGAAGTGGATTTGCGTCCCAAAATGTCGCGTTCATATTATTGTAGGACCACCTCTATCTTTAAAAATTCCAAGTCATCAAATAGTAGGTCCCATTTTAAAAATTAAAAAATTCCATATTACCAAAATTTTTCCACGTCAGCAATTAATTGACGGTGGCTTAACACAGTTAGTAGTCAAGGTTCACTTTGAACATTTTCTAAATATTAAAGTTTATTTTAAACTTTTTACAAACGTTAGAGTTCGTTTTGAACACCCTAAAAATTAGGTCCATTTCAAACACTAGTGTAAACATTAGGGATTGTTTTGCTCTTTTGGCCTTAAGGAAATAGGTCCACACAATTCCTAGGTTAAATTGTTGTACTTGTGGTAACATAAAGCATCCTTCTTTCAGTTGTTCTAATGATTTTGCTCCTTTTTTTTTTCTCTCTCGATACTCATGAAAATCATTGCTAGGATATTCCCAATTAACAGACATATTCATACTAAAACTAAAATGTAATTTATGTGTCAAAATTTGCTCCCTTATCATACATCTCAACTCTTGTAATAATTGATGCTTCTATAATGCCTTAGTATGATTTTAGGAGTATTTTGCTTGTGTTTAGATTTATGGAATTTGGTACTTAACATAGCTTACATTTTATTTATAAGCCTTATTATAGCTCTTTAATAAAGAAGGAATAAATTTGGGTATATTTGGATTCAACTTAGAGGAAAATAGGCTGATTTCACAATATGAGTGTGTTCCATGATATGGACCATTGCTAATGGTAATTTTTATGTATAAAATATGGGAATAGACATGGGCCAAACATGGTGCCATATTGGACATGTGTTCATTGTGATGGTTAAAGAGTATTTAGAACACAGGGTAAACATGGATCAGTGTTAAGGACCCATGTTGGCTTTAATTTTTATGTAACTATTAAGAACATAGGAACATTACATGTCTATATTAGACCTGTATTAGGTTGAGACACCTTGAAATTTTCAAAGGTTTGCTAGAATAAGAAGGCAACAGTTGACATTAAATGCAAACACATTGTTAGAGACAAGAATTAAAGCATCTTGACATAAGAAAGGACCAACTTTGGAGGAAAAAAGGGGATTTCATCTAGATTTAACTGAATAATATTAAGAATTTAAAGTCCATAAGAATGATTTCTTTTTTATCTTTTTCTCTTTCTTGATTATTGTTGGTTTTCTTATTCTTAATATAAACTAAATTGGGATAGATATAGTTGGGATGACCTTAGAACCATTTGTTTGACTTGACTTTTTGATCAATGATTGACCCAAGTTTATCAGTGAATTATTCATGATTAGATATAGTATTTGGATTGAAATTTATTGGGCATTTTGATTGAATTTCATATTTCATAGATAGGGATTGAGAAGTCATATGTATGAATAGATTATTACATGAATTATAAGATCTATAGCCTTACCTTTAGTAGATTTGAAAATTCAAGTGGCTCCAAGCAGTAATAGAGTGAGTGGTAGACTGGTAGGTATCAAGGAATGGAAGTAGAAAATCTAATAAAAGGCCTAGGCCTAAACTCTTTTAATGGTTTTCACTATATGTAAAGAGGACTTAATTATCCCAACAAGTAACTAGCTCTAAAAGATCATATTGAAGCCAGACAAGCATATTTTGTTGATTTGGTGGAAACCAAAATAAAAGAAGATGTTTTCCAAACAGAGTTGAAAGTTCTCCCTGCAAGGTGCATAACTTTAAGCAACCACTCTAAACACCCAAATGGAAGAATCATTAAAGCAATAGATCCAGCTCATTTACTATTATCCATATGGTTTGCATAGAGCAATTGATTCACTATGAAATGATTCTAAAATCACTCAATGTGTCGATTGCTACAACAGTTGTATATGTAGCCAATTAGGAATTTCATCAATCTATTTTGCGGAGAGATTTACAAAGAATTGATTGCTCTAACTTGAGCTCTTGGATCACTACAAGAAATACACAAAATCCGCAACGTTTAAAAAACGTCAAAAGATGTTACAGAATACAACTTGCGACGTTTTAAAAAACGTCGCGGAATGTGGTGTAGGCAAAAGGTTTCTGTTACGTTTTCCATAAAATGTCATGGAAAACGCGAACATTCTGCGACGTTTTAAAAAAGTCATTGAAAGATTGGTCTCTCTGTGTCGTTTTTTGGAATGTCATGAAAAGTCACATTCCACGACGTAACGTTTTTAAGATGTCGTGAAATGTGACATTATTATTTTTTCCATTTTTTTGAAAATTATTTTAATTTAATAATTTTTAATTTTAATAATTGTTGTTTAAAATACAATTTTTTTAATCTTATTTGTTTAATAACTATTCAATTTTATTTATTTAATAATTCTTCAATTTTTTAGTACATCATTAATTTTAATAATTATTCATGTATATCATTAATTTTAATATTTTTTAGTATATCATTAATTTTAATAATTAAAAATGTAGGAAGCATTTAAGGGCCTATATTGAGAAGCAGTTTCCAAACCAAACACAAGATGAGAAACAATATGAGAAAATGAAAACAGAATGAATCTTATGAATCATCAATAATAATCAAAAACCAACAAACCAAAATAAGTTTGTTTTCATGATTTTTACATTATCTCGTGATGCCAGACTCAAATCAGTAAAGCTAACACTACTGCTAGCACTTCCAGATTCATTAGAAAGAACTTCGAAAGAAGAAGTACTTCCTGCACACAAACAACATGGCCTTTTATCCAACCCATCCATAGGAACAATTTTAATCAAGTGGCAAACTTTTTCAGCATCCCTCTGCAAGGAAAACAACGTACCAAAAATGTTAATACAGAAATTGACATACGATATATATGCAAAAAAAACAACATATATTTCGTATAATTTGTGGATACAACGTAAATGATGGATAGTAAACAAAGTTATTATAATTCCACCAGCAAGTTCACCTTCAGATCCATAATATCCATAAATATGTTGCTAAACATAGTGACATAAACAATTACTAAACATAGCGAGAGGTTTGTACATCGCTGAGCATCAAATGCAAAAGCACATGTCTAAAAATTTGTGGACACAATATAAAAAATTACACCCAAAAGGCTTCCAAATATAAGCTTGTATCATATCAACACATAGGACAACCAGAACATAAGAAAACAAAAAGAAATGAGGTAGTAAAAGCTTTAGATAGAAATAACCAAAAAGAAATACATAATCAGTTAAAGATTTTGTACTTTATTCTCCTTCAAAGATTCATTGAACATTTTCATAAAATAGAGAACATGAAAGTACATCAGTATGGTGAAGAAATGCAAAACAACCAATATCAAGTGACACTTCATAAAAAGCAATTAAGGAAAGAAAGGTCACAGCACAAAAATAGCAACCAAATTACAAAGCATTCTTACAGGGAAGATAAGTGTATGTCTTCGTAAGAACTATGTTCTAACCTTGTAGCAAGTAATTCAACTGTCACTTTCTCTGCATCTTGCTTGGTTTTAATTTCAAAAGGACTTGCTTTATGAATCCTCATCTCCTCATTCACATCTTCTGGCTCTTCCATGAGTTTGTTGTTATCAAATCTGAAGTTGAGATTTATTTCTTTTCCTGAAAATTTCAATGATGGAATACTTTAGATGTGATGTTTAACTGGTAAACAATAAGAAAGTTGCTTATTCGACTCCTTTCTTTATGACATGATCAAGGGCAATAATAATTGTAGAAAAAAGGGAAATAAGAGAATGCAAGAACTTGATGCGAATCAACCTGCGAACATATCTTAGGAATGTATCTTATGGGAACCAAAGAGTTATTCTAATCCCTGCCTTTTAAACATAACATTGTCGTGCTTCTCTTTCCCCTAAAAATCAAATCACTATAATCAAGAACAACCTAAAACCTCCATCCTTCACATGCCTAAAAGGAAAGTAAGAAAATTTCAAAACTTTAAACACTAAAGGAGAGCTACAAACTCAACATCAACCATGAAGGGGAAGCTCCTAACAACATTTGACCCTACAAGAAAAGTGAAAAAATAAGTAAAAGTAGTCATTGACAACAGTTGGTAAAGATTCTAATTAGAAGGCTGACCTCATACTTGTACTAATCATTTGGATGGCCCTTGTTCTTAGTGAACCAATCAATCACCTTCTTGCTATACATGTGGGACTTCAACGGTCGAGCATTTACCTGTGCCACAATTGTATCATATCATTAATCGAAACAATACAATCTTAAACATGACTGATGAGCTTGCATACTAATATGATATGGGAATGACAATGATATTAATCAACATAAACCAACATTAACACTCAAAATAAGAAAATAGAAGGAACGCACTAGAATGAGGTAGACAATTCTTACTTGTCTATCTGAAGCAACGATAGCAACATAATATTTGATCCTGCAAACTTGAAATAAGTAGTTCATGACATATTTAACAATCTGCATGTCTAAAAAAAAAATTATATAGCTCCCATTGTAAGCTGAATACAATCTTCAGCGACCCACATAGGAGATATTGTTCAAAAGTCATGTTAAAGAATTAAAATTTGAACCTACAACCAAGATTTATTTTTACCTAACTCAAATCACCAAAATCAGTCTAATAAGACTTCTCTTAATTAGCTATCAACTCTGAGAGAATTGAAGAGAAAATACATAACCAATCACCAGAAACAAAAAGGAATTACCTTGTGAGGGAAGATCAAGGTAGCATTCGCGATCGAGGTCGGAGTCAAGAGGGTGGCGGCGGGAGCACGACGGAGGAGGGGTACAGAGGAGGTGACGGACATCATAGCGGTCGATGGAGAGAGAGTTCCAGTCGACGAGAGCAGCGGTGGAATTGACAAACGCCGCCATGGTGTCGTCGTCGAAGAGTAGCACGTGGCAGCCCACCAGTTCCATATCCATATCAATGCAAGGAGAGACAGAAACCCTAGAGATTGGTGTCTGTTTATTGAGACAGGGCAAAGAAAGAAGAAGACAAAGAGAAGAAACCAAATTTGGGTGGGAAGAAGGTAGAGAGAAGAAACGCGCGAGAAGAAAATGATTTAATTAAACAAAAAGCAAACATCAATAGTGACATTTTATTCAATAAAACATCACGGTTTCTATGTCGTGATGTTTTATTGATAAAACATCGCAAAAAAATGTTACAAATCTGCGACGTTTTCATAAAATGTCATGGAAAATTCAAAATTTTCGTGACATTTTTTAAACGTCACGAAAAGTCATCACAATCTGCGACGTTTTATCAATAAAACATCGTGGATTGTCTTATTTTCTTATAGTGGATGGTGACCAGGGACTTCAATTGTTTTCTTAACTGATCAGAATCCTTAGGGGGAAGAGGAGTTACTCATGCGAATACTAAAGAGTTGTCTTCGCTAACTAATCTTGGACTTGTTGACCTTAAATTTCAAAGGACAATTTTCACATGGAGTAACCACCAACAGGGAAAGTGTAGAGAAAACTGGATAGGTGCTTAGTCAACAACAAATGGCTTGCTCAATTGATTGACAGATATACTATTTTTGAAGAACCGTTATTTTCTGATTACACCCCTATCAAGATATGTTTTAATGCCACCTCAATCAAGAGAATATCAACATTCAAATTCTTCAATGTTCTATTAAAAAAATCTCAACTTGATTCAATTACTTCAAATGCTGTAGCAAAGCATATTCAAGGTTCTAAGGCATTTCAGTGTCTCCAAATGTTGAAATCTGTCAAAGTTGAATGTATTAAAATGCTTAAGCAATGTACTGATCCTTTGAAGCTTAACAAGTCGCAGGCTATGAAGAACCTTACTTTAACTTAAAAGAGTTTGGCTACTAATCCTACAAATGTCTTTTTTATGTATAAGGAGAACGAGTGTGGCTACTAACCCTATAGATGTCTCTTTTATGTATAAGGGGAAAGAAGATTTGGGCAAATACATGCAGGTTATTTAAACATATGGAAATCAACTGCAACAAAAAGCTAGAATTCAATGGATTTAGCAAGGAGACAGGAATACCAGATACTTTTTCAATGTTATTTAAGGAGGGAAAAATAAAAACAAAATAGTTTCAATTGAGGATGACAGTGGTAGAATGAAATAAGGTTAAGATGAATTGAAGGTAGATGGCTAGTAAATACTTCAATGAAATAAACGAAGTGTCCTCATATACTTCTTGCCTACCTAACAGTTTTCTTAATAGAATGTTAGATTCCATAAATCATAATCAACATTCTACATTATTCAATGAGGACACAAACTAGGAGATCAAGAAAGTCCTATTTTCATTTTATCCAAACAAGTCTCCAAGTTCGGATGGCTTTAACACCAGATTTTTTCAAGAAAAGTGGCATATATTGCAAGCTTTTGTAGTAAGAGCAGCTTAGGAGTTCTTCAATAGTATTAGATTACTAACTAAAATCATTAAGATTTATCTAGTCTTGGTTCCTAAAGTCCCTAATCCTAAGAGATTGAATAAGTACAGACCAATAGCTTGTTGCAATGTGGTGTATAAGATTATCACCAAAATTCTTACCAACAAATTGAAGAATACTTTGCAAGGGTTAATCAATCCTAGTCAAGGTGCGTATATCTCGGGTAGAAGTATGGGTGACAACATACTATTAGCACATGAACTTTTCAAAGACTACAATTCTAAGGTACATGTTAAAAATTGTGCTCTTAAAATTGACTTCACCAAAGTATATGATGCTGTGGATGGAGCTTCATCATCAATTCACTTAATGCTTTTGGCTATCCTAGCAAGTTCATCAACTGGATTTACTCTTGTATATCACCTGTTTCATTCTCAATGCTACGGAATGGAGAACCTTCTCAATTATGCAAAGTGGCTAGAGGATTAAGGCAAGGAGATCAACTATCATCTTAGCTATTTGTTATTGATATATAAGCTCTATAAAGAATGACACAACTGTGTATTACAGAGATCAAAAACTTCAAGTTCCATTATAGATGTAAAGAGCTTAACAGTTTTCTTTTGTTGATGATCTGCTCATGCTATATACGAAAGACATAACTTTGATTGGAGAAATCTTAACCTCTTTGCAGAGATTTCAGGATATATCAAGATTGCAATTCAACCTACAAAAAAGCTTCGCTTACCTTTCTAAGAAAAGTGGAGAAGATGCAATAAGGATGATTATAGGAATAGGACTTACCATACACTAATTACTACTCACCTATTTGGGAGTTCCTATCTCTACAAGGAAGTTGAAAGAAGCTAAATGTAGATCACTGAGTCAAAATTTTCAGAAAAGAATTGCTAACTGGAGTAATAGATTTCTATCTTATAGGGGTAGGTTGAAGCTAACTATTTCCATTTTCCACAATCTAAATATCTATTGTCTTTCACATTTAGTAATCCTAAAAGGTGTACTGAAGAAAATTGATAGAAGGGTAAGAGATTTCATATGGCATGGATTGAAACAAATGGTAGAAAGATATCTCAAGTGTAACATCCTATTACCCATTTTAAGGCAAAAACAATAAATTAGAGAAATTGTTGAGAAAGTGGGAAATACATTTCATGCTCATGTATAATATGTCATACACATACATATGAATAGTGAAATTTTTGCATATAAAAATAATTGTACATGCATTCATAAATAATTCCGGGTATAATTGGATTGATTTGTGTATTTTTTAGAATTATGAATGTTTTTACATTAGAAATTTTATGGGTTAGTGAAATTGTAAATTTTTTGAATTTTGGTGATTTTAGGATTTATTTTCGAAAATTGTAGAGAATTATGGAAATTTATTAAAAAAAGAATAGGAATTAATGATGATTGGAGATAGTTAGATTGTAAAGATGAGACTAAAGGAATTAGTCAAGAAGAAACTTAGTTAGAGTTAAGCCTTAGGGAAGTGACAAGTGTCACTTAATAAGTGGCTTAAGAAACTTTGTTAAAAGTAAGTAGTGTTATGAGAGTGAAGTTATCTGAGAGCTAGAAAGTTAAGTGTTTAGTCTAAGCTTCCTTCTCTTTCGTTGTAACCTCCTTCAGATCTCTTCATCACATGTCGCTTTCCATCAAATTCCTTCTAAAGAATTACTTTACTTTTCCTTCCTCTACCATACTGCTATTTAGTCCTCCACCCTAAAAAAAACTAGAAGGTGGTTATGTTGCACAGGAAATACGTGATTTTGCATGAGTTTAGGGCTTAAAGATAGTTGAAGATTTTGGAATCTTTAACAAGTAAGTATTGAGAAAATCCTTTAGAGTTTTGGATTTATGAAATGAAATTGATGAATTTCTATCATCTGCATAAAAAATGGCATATACGTGTATATATTCATGAATACTGTGTTGGAATGAAAATTTTGATTATAGTGTTATTTAGTTTTTGATGGATTTCTAGTGATCTAATGTTGTGGAAATTGTTTTTGGAGTTAGAAATAGCAAGGAAATGGTGTTTAAGATGAGTGTAGGAAATGAAAGTATATAAAGATGGTGTCCTCTGTTTCTTCACTGTGTATATATATATTTATGCATGTGTGTACGTGAGTAGATGAAAACTTAGAGATGATCAAGGAAATAGGTTTTGAGTTGAAGAACAATTGTAGAATGATGGTTTGAGATGGGAATGAGCGTATAAATGGAAGTTGAGAGGAAGAATAGTGATTGAGAATGAAAGTTGAAAATGTAGTAAAGTAACAGAGCATGAATAGGTTGATTATGAATTCTTTGCTTTTGATGATTTTCGACTAAACTTGTATATTTTGGAGTAGTATTAACGTATAGTGAATGAGTTGATTGAAATGGAGTGGAAATGACTAGAATAAAAATTGAAGTGTTGGATTTTGGGAAGTGGAAGTCTGGAAAATTTTTAAGAATGAACAGTAGAGAGTTGTAATTTTGATCCGAAACTTCCATGAATTTACTGTACTGATTTAGGTAGATTTTGACAAAAAAGTCTTCATGAAATTTGTATAACTTTCTCTTATCTTTCCATTGATATAAAGTTTGTAAATTTTGAAAATCTGGATCAAAAATTATAGAGTTTAGAAGTTCAGATGTCGATGATGAAGAAGAAATGGAGTTGCACCGTCATGCTTATGGGTTAAAGGAAAAAGTCGCTATCGTGCAAATGCACGATAGTGACTCTGGGTGTATAATGGTGAAAGTGGCTATTGTGCAAATGCACGACAATGACTTTGTTGTTTTAAAGGTGAAAGTCGCCATCGTGCAATTACACGATGGCGACTCTAAAAAGTTATTGGCTGATGAACATCCAATGGGTTTTTGGTTATATCTTCTTCGTCCGACCTCCAAATGACTTAGTTCTTGAACCATTGGACTCGTAAGACATTGATATACCTCTCCACCAAAATTAATAACAATTTGAAATCAATTGGGAGAGTTAGAGTGAAAAATGTGGGTCAGGTCTGACAATGTTTATTCTTTAACATTTAGTCTTTATCTGTCACACCCATGACTTTTGTACACTCATATACCTCTCATGCCCATGACTTTTCTCACGCCCATGAATTATTCTCACAGGTGTGACTCCTGCACAGGAGTGATTTTCACTCTCACTCCCGTGAGTGTGAAGGTTTGGACAAACTCCGATTTTATTTGTCACATCATGCTATAGTGTTCTCCAATAGTATCTGCACCCGAAAGTTTTTGGTACAAGCTAAACCATCTTGCTTATTTCGACTATAACTTCTTCACCCGATGTCCAAATGACTTAATTCTAAGATCAATAGATTCATAAGATATTGAATTATATCTCCACCAAATCATAGCTTTCTGAATTGATTTGGTTGGTGAATTTAAGATGGAAATATGACTGTGCTGAAGTATGATAAATGATGGGATTAATTTACTGAACATACTTCGATGTTTTGATTATATCTGGATCTATAGGATTCAAAATGAGATGATTTTTTATTTGTAGTAAACTAGAGACATAGGGATACAAATAATATGAAAAATTCAAATTGTGATTCAGTCTTTAAGAAGTTGAATTTCTGGATGAAATTTGTGTATAGTACACTGTTTTTGAATGTGAACAACCCGATAATGTTTGAGGTGTATCTTCCAAATTAATGAACCAAATTGAGTGATTTTGGTATCAATAGAAAGATAAGACAAATAGGAACATTTTTCTAGAAGAGAGTATGACCAAATTACATCAGTTTTACTTTCTGATTGAATGTGAATAATAGACCCAAAAGTGTGACTTGGAAAAATTCTGAAGTGAGTCAATGAGAAAGGAATGGAGATTTTAATGGTTTTAGTGAGGCATAAACCTAAGTATAAATTATACTTAGATGAGTTTTGAAATTGGAATCATTTTGTAAAGAAATTAATGGTAAAATACTCGGGATTGTCATGAACAAGCATTGTACATATTTCATTTCATTCATGTGCATTATTAAACACTTATGATTGTACAAATTATGATGTATGTGTATCTTGCATAAATGGGTTGTTGCAGACTAAATGTCCGCATTCAGGCGTTCCCAAATTTGGAAGCAAATGCTAATCTACAGTGAGTAGACCAAGATGGTCTCATTTCATTGTTTGTTCTGTTTTGAATTTTGTATTGATTGACTATTGAAGTGCTACTTGTATGTGAATGAGATGAAATAAGTGTGCATAATATGATTGTTAAATGCTGGACCCCTGTTCGATGACAAATGCGTTTTGAAAGTGCATTTGCATGTACATAAAAAGTGATACTCAACTCTAATATTGAATGCCAGACGATGGTTTGAGGATGTGCGAAAGTGGGTGAGTGTGGATCATGTAAATGTGACTGATGCATTTCATTTCATGAATGCATGAAATATAATGACTGCTGTGACCAGAGTAGCTACTGATCAGAGCTTAAAGCTCAACAGGTGAAAATGAACTTCGAGCTCAAAAGTGAGTCAGAGCCTCAAGCTCAACATTCAATGAGCCCTGTATCCCCCAAGCGGATAAGAGGCAGTTATCAATGAGCCCTATATGGGACAGTTTAGACACTCAGTCACAACAAAGTAACAAATGAAAAGTGGGTCTCATGTGCACTGCATATGCATAATATGAATGATTATATCTATTGAATGTGAAGTGTAAGATGTTGTGAATGGGATTATGTGTTATGTGATTTGGGTGAGCCATCGAGGATGGTCACTCACTGAGTTCGCAAAACTCATCCAAAATTGGCCAATATTTTTCAAGATCAGAAGAATACCCCATTAGGCAAACGGGAGTATACCTACTACATACAAGTCAGAGGTAGAGGTCGGGATCGGTTCACGTCTGTATTGTATTTCTTTATTTTTGTACTGAATTGTAATTTCTGTAAATTTTGTATTAAGAAATGTATTTTGAAATTATTATACAATGTGTATGCAAATATAATCATGTTGTATTAACATAATGATTATGGGTGTTTTGTTTCTGGAATGGGCCCTAATGATAAACAAACTACTGTTGATTTGAAAAATGTTTATTGAATAAAGTAGGGCCTATTTAATGATTGATTTCCGCATATTATGTTTGTAATTGTGGTTTCAAAAAAAATTGTACTAAGTTTTGACTAATTGAGTGCTCTAGCACGCCACTCTCACGGGGCACGGACTCGGATATCATCTATAGATGTCTGGCACGTGTCTTGCGGGAGTGGGGTGCTATATGAAGTCAAGTGGAGTGTTATATGTATTCCTAAAGAAAATGGTGTATTAGGAATCAATTCAACTTATATAATGAACAAGATTTTGCTAGCTAAAAAGATATGGTGAATTTGTTGGGACAAAGAGAGTCTTTGGGTAAAATGGGTACACACATTTCATAACAAACAAAAGAGTATATGGTCCATCTCTTAAAATTGCTCACAATCCTACACTTTCCAACAAATCCTCCTTACCAGGTCATCTTTGCATCCTCACATTCAGCATCATATTAGAGATGGGAAAATTTTTGGTATGATAGCTGTTGGATCCCGTTTCCGGAATCCAACTCTTAACAACATACCAACGTACTTGAACGTGATTCCTTGCAATCTCTTCTTGCTCTGATACCATCTATGTTGGGACCCGATCCTGGAGAACCGGACCCCAACCGAAAATAAAACGAAAAACGAAAAACAAAAGAACGGAGAATCGAATCGAAACTAATCGTATCGAATTAGAACAAAAAAAATGAAGAAACGGAAATCGAAGGAACGGAAACGAATCACAAGCTTTCCGAAATGAACACAAATCGGAAAACAAACGAATAAACCAAAAGCGCTAATCAGATTGGAGGTCATCAAGCGGAAACACATTCAAAAGCGAAAGCGGAAACGAATACAAATCAAATGCGAAAAGCAGACAAAACAAAGTACGAAACACATGCGAATCAGAAGGCGGAAGAATCGAACGCAATTCAAAACAAACGGTTCGAAACGAACTGAATCAAATACGTCGGATAACAAAATCGAATGTGAAAATCGAATTCGAAAGAACGAAAAACGAATCGGAAACTCGGAATCGAAGGAACGGATTTCGAAGCAAACTAAATCGGACGCAAAAAGAAAATGAAGCAAACAAACGTTTCAATCGAACCGAAACACATGTTCCGACATCCGATATCATACACTTTGAAACAAAATAGTGTTGAAAACCCTAAGACTATCCTGATCTAAACCAATCCAAATCGGTATAATTTTCTTTCTTTTTTTTTTCTTTTCATTCTCATACAAAGCACTTCAATAATTCTCACACATCCAATATCACAATTCATCGGACCTCCTGTCCGGAACCCATATCACATTCACATCTCAATCCCATACACTAGTTCGCATACCCAATTTCATATTCTAATTCCTTACACCAATCTATAATTCATTACA
>JAOTAX010000006.1:12729182-12742991 GCA_025629825.1 Erythroxylum guanchezii | reverse complement strand
GATTGGTTGTAGTTCTATAATATAATTATTTAAATGAACTATTTATTTTATGCATATTTGTTTAATTTACTGATATATAAGATAAAGTCTATATGATAAATGTACATTATAAATAAAATTATGATGAGATCATAATTATGAGATTCATATGACATTGATGTACTATATTAATAGTCATTATCCTATTAAGACTAGATATTGATAGCACATAAACATTAGTACACGTTATGCTTCTTTTTTATAAAATAAAGTAGTTGATCTCATATACTAAGGTATAAAGATACTTAAATAAATGAGCGATGCTTGATAGAAACCAACTTCATTGAACTGATCTGATATAAAAATTTTATTTAGAAATTTTTTTATACATCTATAAAAATTCTCATTATGATAGTTGTGTAAGTGGTCCTTGGGCTTAAAATCTCTAAAGTATCTTATATAAGAATTGTCTATTTTAATACTACATAAACCTATTCTAGTCAAGGATAACTCAATTAGTAGTCATTAGATATGACATAAGTTATATAAAAGTAGTTGAATGGACAATATAAGATTCATTACTCTAAAGTGATTAGGGAGAATCTTTCAATGTTCTTGATTTGTATTAATTTCGGAAATTTTTGACTAAGGTAGAATGATACTTTGAAAATTATCTTCAAATATCATTAATATAATCAATTATTAATGATCGAAAACTAATGTCATTAGAATCAAGTAGAGTAGATATTAATTCTATGCTCAATGTGTAATCGAAATATTGTGTAATAAAAAGAATAAATTATACAAAAAAATTATACACGAAAAGGTTAACAAAAACTACTTTGATATTCCTAATATTTAGATAGTCATGAGGGGTTGCTAAACACTAATATTGATTCATAGAAATAAATTATTTAATTAAATATTAAAGATAAATTAAAGGAGTTTAATTTATTTAATCTTAAGTATGATTTAAAGTATTTATATCTATCACTAACATATTTAAAAATCTAATAGATCGTACATTAAGAATGGTTGAAGAGAAAAAATGTAATTTAATTAAGTTATATTTGATTGTAAAGTTTGAGAAATTTCAAAAGTAAATATAAGATGTTTAATAAATAAAAACCAATATTAAATATTATATCTTATATGGATCCAATTAAAATTTAATTATAATTAAAGTTTAATTAAAACTAAAATTAAAATTTTAATAAATTAGTAAAAAGTCGAAGTGTTGTCATGAATATGCGTAAACTCTAAAGAGGCTTGTAGTTATTGTTATCTATCTTTACATCACTTGTAGAATTTTTTAACTTATTATAATTAAAGGCTAGAATTATAGTAGTTGTAAAGAGCTAGTTTAGAAGGGTAATTGTAAGAAAAAGGTAAAATTATATAATGAAGTACGATTATATTTATGTATCAATTATACTATATAATTTAAAGAGATTTTAACTTTTCTAAAAAAATTAAATGAAAAATTTTGTTTTCCTTCTATTGCACACAAAATTGAATCTCGTCACAATTTTTCAAAAGCCAGGTCTTGATCTTATGTTATTTATACCTGAATTACAGTGACTATAAAGCATTTAGATGGGAAAGAGGACTAAACGTCCAGAAGCCCCTCGGCATGTCTTTCGGCCGGGGCCCAATGGTCTTTTGGACAAAATGGTAATGGCAATTTAGGAAAACCAAATGAATTAAGTCATGCATGCCCCTGGGACCAAACATGGCCGGATAAGAAAACTCAGAACCCCATTGGTTCAAAACTAACATGTCATGCATTCTTCATATATGTACAGATGCATATATACATACATACATACGGGTACACAGAATTGACATAGAGAGAACAGGATTTGACTCGATTTAGCTTAGAGTGGATAGAGAGAGAGAGAGAGAGAAGGAAATTCAATCGGATGGAATACAATTTGACGTCCGCAAGGACACAGACTCTCCTCTCTCTAAGTTTGCTCTTCTCTCTAGAAAGGTACAGTTAGGAGCTAAGCAACCCATACATGTAGTCCCCATATTGAGAGTTAAAAAGAAAAAGGAAGAGAAAGTTGGAAAAACAGAAGACGTATTTTGAAGACCTAAGCAGAGCAAAACCCTAGAGTTATTATTATAAAAAAGTCTGTCTCTTTCTCCCTTTCTAATAAGGAGGGTTTTTTGTGATTGTGGAGAATTATTTCTTATTTAAGATTTGATTTGGGAGATTTCCTCTTCTGGCTTCAGTTCACTGTTTAATTTGTACTACTGTAAGTTCTGCCCTTCTAAGATGATGTGTGTTGTCTTTTTTTCTTTCTTTTTTTTCTTTTATGTGCTTTTTTGTTCTATGGTATAGCATAGACCCTTTACAACTTTTCCTCATTCACGTCAAAACCCGTTAATTTTTACGCACTTTTTCAGACCTGTTTTGTCGATGGAGCTTATTAGGGCTCGATCGACGTGGGTTCTTATTGTTTGTTTCTAGCACGTTTTTGTTTTTCCGTTTTCCGTTGCAAGTGTCAGTTGTGTTCTGGTTTTGCTAAAGTTTCGACCTTTGCGGCTGTTTGTTTAATGAAGGTTTGTTATTCACTGTGCTTCTGATATATGAATTTCAACTTGAGTGAGTAGATAAGCTCCTTGCTGTGATGGTTTTTCTTCAAATTTTGCGAACCCTTTTTACCGGTATGCTTTTGGGCATATGCGTTTCTTTTTATATTTTATCAAGTTTAGTATTTTTGGTAATTTTAGTTATGGGTTTTGGTTGATGGAGTGCAGCTTCTTCTAATTTGCGCTTGGTAGTGTAGGCTTGATTAGTTTTGTAACCTTACCCGAGATCGACTTTACAGTGGATCTGAAACTTTATATATCATGCAGGAATTTGTCTCATAGATTACTGCGGGGTTGGCGTGGTTCTAGAATGTGAAAAATCGAAGACTGTTCCTTGAGTTAGGTTTGCTTGCCGTGTTGGTAAAAGGAAGTACTGTATTCTTTGAGACAAAAATTTCTTGTATCTGTCAGTGAAAAATTAGGACTTCGGAATCTAAAATGTTGAATATGGAGTTGCAATTCTGACCCGGTTCAATTCTACCTTTGTTCTGTAACTTCGGAGCAATTTCATTCATGTTCGTTTATATAGTTGTGATACTTCAAAGAGTGTTTTTAGATTGTGATTTTTGATAACATGGTGCCTTCGGGGCCGCCTACTCCAGTTGGTGGTGCCCAGTCTGTTTCTCCTTCTCCTTTGAGGACAAATTCAGGGATGTTAGTATCTCAAGGAGGTCCTTTTCCTCCCCAAACAGCCTTGTCTTCTCTAGTGTCCCCTCGTAGCCAGTTTAACAATATCAATATGCTTGGTAACATGCCGAATGCCTCTTCCTTCCTTAATCAGTCTTTTGGTAATGGGGGCCCAAATCCAGGACTTGCTGGTTCTGCAAGTAACCAGCGTGGAGGTATTGATGGTGGAGCTGAGTCTGACCCTCTTTCTGGTGCTGGTACTGGAATGGGTTTCAGTGATTCTTCACCGTCTTTTGTACCTACAAATATTGTGAACCCTGGCGCAGCTGGTCATGTTCAGGGACAGCAATTCCCAAATCCTTCTGGAAACCAGCTGTTGCCAGATCACCAACATACTCAGCAACTTGAATCTCAAGGATTTCAGCATAGTCAGCAACCACTGCAACAATTCTCTGCTCCTCATGGCACACAGCCACAACAACTCCCCTTTCAAGCAATTCGTGGAGGCTTAGGCGGTGTTGGACCCGTTAAATTGGAGCCTCAGTCAACTAATGATCAACAACAGCAACAGCTGCAGTCATTAAGAAATCTTGGTCCAGTCAAGTTGGAACCTCAACAGTTCCAGGTTATGAGAAGTATTGCACCAGTGAAGTTAGAATCCCAACATTCAGACCAGTCGTTTCTGCAACAACAGCAGCAACATCAACATCAACAACAGCAACCGCCACACTTCCTCACTATGTCGAGGCAGTCTTCTCAAGCTGCTGCTGCACAGATTAATATGTTGCATCAGCAAAGATTGCTGCAAATACAACAACAACAACATCAACAACAGCAACAACAATTCTTGAAGGTTATGCCACAGCAAAGGTCTCAATTACCACAGCAGTTTCAGCAACAGAATTTACCTCTAAGAAATCCTGTGAAACCTGTGTATGAGCCTGGGATGTGCGCACGTCGTCTTACACATTACATGCATCAGCAACAACGAAGGCCTGAAGTAAGATTGTGCCATCAATATCTTTCCTTAGAGGTTTGGTTTTGGATTTATGGTTTTACAGTAATGCTTACTTTCTACGTAGGACAACAATATTGAGTTCTGGAGGAAGTTTGTTGCTGAGTACTTTGCTCCCAATGCAAAAAAAAAGTGGTGTGTTTCTATGTATGGAACTGGACGACAAACAACTGGAGTTTTCCCTCAGGTCTGTTTTGCAGTAAATCTAGCAAGAATTAGTTTAAGGTTTCTTCTGTTTGTTTTCTTATATTCTATGGAATTTTAATTGATATAGGCATTAGGTATAGAAAATAATTAAGTTTTGAGTCTCCTTTTCATGTCTTGCTAATACTCCTTTTAATGATCATAGTTGAAGCCCTAAGATGGAACCAAATTAAGTGTTTAATGGAAATATATTGTGGAAAAATCTGATTACTTTTTAACAAGGCATCTTTATTGATATAGCATTCGATAACAAATCTTACATGCAAAATTTGTAGGATGTATGGCACTGTGAGATTTGCAGTCGCAAGCCAGGCCGTGGGTTTGGTAAGTTAGCAGATATACACTTTTGGTTAAGTTAGTAGATTTTAATTTTTGTGTTTCCTTGTATGATGCAATCTGCAAAAAGGACTTTGCATTGTTTATTTGACACATATTTTGTATTCAACTCTCTGTTCCTTTGTAGTACTATATCTTATTTTGGCCTATCGTATCTCCAGAGGCAACTTATGAGGTTCTGCCCAGGCTTTTTAAGATCAAGTATGAAAGTGGAACCTTGGAAGAACTTCTGTACGTTGACATGCCACGTGAGTATCAAAACTCAACTGGGCAAATTGTGCTGGACTATGCTAAAGCAATACAAGAAAGTGTTTTTGAACAACTCCGCGTTGTTCGTGATGGTCAGTTGAGAATAGTCTTCTCTCCAGACTTGAAGGTTACACTTCATATACCCTTTTGGTTGACAACTTACAAGTTTTTTGATGTTTTGCCTACTGAATATGCACTTCTTTGTTCTGTTTTATTTTTGCAGATTTGCTCTTGGGAATTCTGTGCTCGCCGTCACGAAGAACTTATACCTAGAAGATTGTTGATACCACAGGTGACTAGGAAACTTTTCACTTGTTAATACTCTGTAGTTCTTCATTCCATTCTGTTCCTGAATATTTTAAAAAAGGTCCATTGGCCTGTTGGTTGAGTTTCTGTTATTGATTGTTGGTTACTTGGATTTGAGGCAATAGATCGTATTGAGTTTTTGTTATCAATTTGTTGAATAGGATTAGAGTTATCTTGAAATTTGATCTGGGTATGAGCTGTCCAATATGATAGTTAACCTCTGAAAACTAATGATCAGTACGCCACTATTTGGGTGTTTTGTTTATGGCTGTTTGATGATATCCTAATAGCTACAGATACTAAGAAAGGAGTTTTTTGAACTCTTTAAGTGCTGATGTCAGGGCCTTTTACCCATTGTTCTATATGCAGCGTATCTTTTCTATATTCTGTTAGTATATCCTTGTTTCCAATTGTCGGAAATCATCAAGAGCTATTTTCGTGTCAGTTGTGGTTGCTTGGTTGTATCTGTACTTCATTCTAAGATATCTCTTTATTTTGAGTGTCCTAGGGATGTTCAATGCATGTATCTTATTAATAAGAGAGCCATCCATCTCACTTGCTGTCTTAAGTGTGTTAGATATTATTTATCTAATGGTTGTTAGTGGCGTTAAGTTTGGGGACTAATGCTATCATGTTGGTTTTGCTTGCATGAACAATGCAATTAAACTTGTCTATGGTAAACGGGTGGATATGTACCTTAGAGTGCATTATGGAAAGAACTGAAAGACATTTTAAGTTTTTTTCAGGGTTAAAAACCCTTTCTGGGTACTAGTTCTGAATAATTAAGCATTTACTGATGCTAGTAAAAAGTTCAGAACCGTATTTGGGGGAGATGAGAGTATTGCTTTTATTGACTTCTTTTAATTGTTATTAAAGAACTTAATACTGTTTTTCTTACCCAGATGAGATTTTTACAATTTGGATCTTATTACCGATGCAAGATTTCTAGTTTGCATTGCAATCATATCTTTTTTTCAACATTGCTTATGTTGACTCATTGCAAATGTTGTGATCTTATAATTGTATTCAGAATATGCTCTGGGCCTCGCAATGCTCTTGACACCTATTACTAAATTCTGGCTTATAAGCCTTATTGTTTTTTGTGACATGTCCATAATTCCCATTGTTGTCCTGTTAAGCAAAAGATAAAACTGTCATTATTAATAATTGCCATTGTTTAGCTGTTATTGGGAGGTAATTGAAAAACTTGTTGGAGATAAGATTCTTTTGTAAGTGATTACCAGGAGAAAAAAAAAGCATCCTGTTCGTTACTACTTGATTAAATCAGGAAGTCAATTTATTTTTCTTACGTATGATGTGACAGTAATTGAAATATCTTAATGTAGCAGATGGTCATTTTGTATGTCAAATTACATCAAGACATTATAAATGATAGATGAGTTGATTTCACTCATTATTGAGACCAACTAAAAAACTTATCAATGCAGGTCAGTCAACTTTGTTCTGCAGCTCAGAAGTACCAGGCTGCAACCCAGAATGCATCTTCTAATCTATCAGTGCCAGAGTTACAAAATAGCTGTAACTTGTAAGACTCATTATTAGTCACTGTCGGCTTATAAGAAATGCATTTCAGTTTTGTTTACTCAATTGTATATCAATGTGTATGTGTTTATTGGAGGGCGTTGGTTGGTAGAAAAAGAGATGATTGTGCCTGTAGAGTGGGGGGATCACATCTTGAGAATTCCATATTTTCCCTTCTTCATGTCTCTGCTGAAATAAATGTTTGCATTGCTTTAAATATATTTGTTGTTCTTGTGTTCCTCCAGTACAGTAGCAAAATTGGCTATTTTTTCATTTTTTTCTTTTTTTCTTCATGTGAGAAAAGCTGAATGTATTGTCATTTACTGAAGAACTATTCATCTATAGGTTTGTTGCAACAGCTCGGCAACTGGCAAAAGCATTGGAAGTACCATTGGTAAATGATTTGGGATATACAAAGAGATACGTGCGGTGCCTTCAGGTGACTACATACCTATTTCACAGATCAGATTGGCTTCATGGCTTTCATGTCAATTCTTTGGTGTTAAGTGGTGGTTGTTACCTTTTGTATGACGGTATAAATGTAGATTTTTTTAAGTTTCAGGTACCAGTTTAATCTAATGTAGTTGGTTAGATATTCATTTTCTGACTTTTGTTCTCTCAATTAGAACCAATCCTATTCATATCAACTTTTTTACCCTTTGACAATAGTCATGGGTGTAATCATTTATGATTTATATGAGTTTGCTTAACATCTATAGATACTTCTAAAAATCTGTTTTGCACTTTTGTTTCAAAATTTTGGTAATGGTAGGTTTGAGAGAATTTAAAATCTAAGCATCTGTTCTTTGATTGAGTTACTTAATTTTTAATGGTCTCTTATAGTGTAAACATGGTTGCAGATATCTGAAGTCGTTAACAGTATGAAGGATTTGATTGATTATAGCCGAGAAACTGGGACTGGACCTATGGGTAAGTTATGGTGGTAGTTTTGCTTGCCATCATTTTTCTTTTGTTTTCAAGTTGTTCACTGTTGTGACCTACTTAAGTTACCGAGTGAATGGTACCTATAAATTTTAATATCTTCCATCCTAATTTTACCATGTTAGTTCAATAGCATAAACTGTGTGCTTGTGGTGGCTTATCATAACTAGCTAAATACTTAAATCATTGACTTATTTCCCCCTAAATTGATACAATTCTTTTGCTGAATTTTGGATGTGCAACACTTCCATCCTTAGTTGCTTCTGGTCCTTTTTTACCATCTTATTGAAGCATATGACTCAATAAGGATGTTCTTAATTCTGGTGTTAACATGATTTTGCACTGGATTTGGTTAAAGATGGAAATATGAAGCTGGCTTTAAGAATAGATTTATGTCTTATCTTAAACCAACATAGTACTTGATTCCATGTATTTTGTGGTGATTTTCAGAAAGTTTGGCCAAGTTCCCAAGGAGGACTACTCCCTCTGGAATTCAGAGTCGACCACAACAATCTGAAGAGCAGCAGCAGCAGCAGCAACAACAGCAATTAATTTCCCAGAAGTTGACTAATGATCCAGCTATGCAGATTGCTACTACCAATGGTGTTCCTAATGCAACTAACTCCCTTAATTCTGCAACTGCATCAACCTCTGCCAGCACTATTGTTGGGCTTCTCCACCAGAATTCTATGAACTCTAGGCAACAAACTTCCATTAATAATGCAACCAGCCCATATGGTGGAAATTCTGTTCAGATTTCATCCTCAGTTTCCTCGAGCACCATACCACAGGCACAATCTAATCCTTCTCCGTTCCAATCTCCAACTCCTTCCTCTACTAACAATCCCCCACAAGCATCTCATACTACCTTAACAACTGCCAAGCATATAAATTCAACAAATTCGCCTGCGAATATTCCCCTGCAGCAAACAGGTCTTTCTGGTGAGGTAGACCATGGCGATTCTCAGAACTCTGTTCAGAAAACCATACATGAAATGATAATGTCCAACCAACTTAATGGAAAGGGAGGCATGACAGGAGTTGGTTCTCTAGGGAATGATGTAAAAAATGTCAATGGCATTATACCAACAAATAATGCGGTTTTCAATGGGGGGAATGGCATGGTGGGGAATGGAACTGTCAATACTGCCATGGGGAGTGCTGGATTTGGCACAATGGGAGGTGGACTAGGGCAGTCTGCAATTGCTAATGGCATTAGAGCTGCAATGGCTAATAACTCAGTTATGAATGGACGTGTCGGTATGGCATCAATGGTTCGGGATCAAAGTATGAATCACCAACAACAGGATATGGGGAACCAGCTGCTTGGTGGTTTAGGAGCTGTTAATGGATATAGCAATCTACAGTTTGATTGGAAACCGTCCCCGTGAAAGTTGTATTGACAGGAGTTATGCTTTAGCAGTTTTTGAGTGTAAGCTGCTCATGCAGCGGTCTGAGGGAGGAAATCTCTTGTAGCCCTGTGGATAAATATGGTTCTTGGGGCTCCTCGCCCAGCCTTTGTACTACTCTGAGAAAAAAAAAAGGGGTAAAACATAAAGCATAGCGTTTTCTTTTTCTCCTCTTTTATCGATGAAATGGTAAATGCCCTTCAGTTGCTTCAATTCCCTCTGGTTTAAAACTGGGTTTTATGAATCAGCAGACCTGCTTGCCAGGTTTGTTTGAAATATGGATCATTAAAATGTTAAAACGCGATCAGCCCGTTTGTACATATATAATATCAAATCAATGTTCTTTTGTACTCTGGTTTATTAAGTAAACTTTACAAGTTTGTAAAGTTAATTTTATTTTTTTTAATTTAATAAAATCTGCAAGATCTTAATATTATTAATTTATAAATTTTGATTGATACTATATTAATCACAACTTATGATAATTTTATTTTGGTAGAAATATTATTTATTTAATATAGAAATATCTTTTCTCATTAGGTAAAGTTTATATATTATTCAACAATATTATATTTTTCTTATCATGAATTATTGCACTATTGTAATGTTTTTCATAAATAACTTGAATTTAATGAGTAGCACATCTAATAAACAAAATTTTGATGATCGAATTAGGTTCTATAGTTGAATGACGTTAAAACTAATATTTATATTGGTGTCTCTCACACACCATTCTTTAAATTTTTGAAGGTATCGACCTTGAAACTTTTTCTTTTGTCTTTTGTTTTAACAATTTATTGAGTGTGTCATAATACTTTTGTTTTTTTTAATAATCGTTGGAAATGTATTCTTTTTTCTTTGCAGTAATAAATACTATTTTGATTTTTTGGAAAAAAATTGGATCACTTAGTCAAATCATTTAGATTATTACAATGGTAGAACATCGATGACATGATCATAAGATAATCAAAGTACTTCAATTCCATACTTTTGATTAATTCATAAATTTGAAGATTTAAATATGGCTCAAAACCGGATGTCATTAGCATCATTTCCCCCCCCTATGTTGCTATGTTTTCCAAAGATACGAATTATAGGAAAACCTGAAAACTTTGTCTTTCAATTCCCAGGCCTTTGACTTGTAATGGGTTATTTCAATTATACTCTTTATGCACAAGAGGTTGAAGACTCCTCTTATTTTGTTAAACAATTGGTTGAAGAATTTAAGTATGAAAGACTTAAAACTCCTATAACAACTTCTACTCAATAATTCATTAGAAAAAGCCTGATAGAGGTTTAATTAATTCTTTTTGGATGTCTCTTTTCCCTATCAAGTTTGGATTCTTTATTCTCCTCTTATATTTGACTACAATCCTATAGAGATTCAACTCTTTTCTCCTATTACCATAGTGAAAGCTCCTTTTAGGTTTTTCAATTTCCTAACAGAACTTGAAGGTTAAAAGGATGTAGTGAGGAAAGGGATATCTCTTCAAATTCAAGGCTATAAAGCTTCTAAACTGATGAGAAAGTTGTAACTAATTCCAAAGGAGCTTAAACTACTACATAAGAACTATTCCAACAAAGATAAACAATATGTTGTTTCTAAAGCTATAAGAGACTTATTCTCTGCATAAGAGGAACTTTATGCTAATCTTTACAACTATACTACTAGATTAAAAGAGAAGTCTGCTCTCAATAACTATCTACTTAATTTGGAATCTCATAACTCCTTTCTCAAGGACAAAAAAAATCTAAAGTACAATAGCTCTAAGACGGGAATGGTAACTTTGCTTATTTTTTCAATGTCTTATAGACAAGAAGGAAACATTATAAAATAGGATGTCTGGCCGATTCTAATGGAGTCTTACGTTGTGAACAATAGAATCTTAAAGAGATAGCTTTTGAATCACTTCAATGATATTTTAGGGATTAAAGTTAACTCTATTTGTTATGTGCAAGCTTTAGGTAATTTTATCTATCACAACTTTCCTCAAGATCAACTAAATTTGCTCAACTCACATGTTACTATTTTGAATATTGAAAAGACTTTATTCAATATCTACCTTAATCAAGCATTAGGACTAGATGGTTTCAATGTGTTTTCCTTCAAAAAATCATAGGGTTTACTAAGAATCAGGTCATTAAGACAATTTGTGAGTTTTTCTTCTCAAGGACGCTATTTAAAGAAATCAACAAATATTATTATGTCTTTTCCCTAAACTTCTCAATCCTTTTTCACTCTGTGACTATAAAACAATAGCCTCGTGCAATCCTAACTATAGATCATTTTTAATATCCTAGTGACCAAGCTAAGTTTTGTGCTAAAGAGTATAGTAAATCCCTTATAAGATGTCATGTCTGAGACAAATAATGGAGATAATATCTTGATTGCACATGAGTTATTTAAAGCTTATCATGATAAGAAATCAATTAGAAGTTACCATACGAATATTGACTTTTTCAATGCTTTTGACTCCAACAGATGGAAATATATCTTAAACACATTTACGGCTTTGGCTTTCAAAGGATCTTTATTAGTTGGATATAATAAGGCATCTCTAGTACTACCTTTAGTGTTCTTATTAATGAGGAAGCCACCTATATATTTAAGGGAGCTAGAGGTATTAGCAAAGTGATCCCCTCTTGTTTTATATATCTTCACCCTTTATGTTGAGCTTTTAACCCGCCTTATCTTCCAAGACATCAATCAAAACATGACTTTCAAATACCATTACAAATGCAAGGCATTGAAGCCCTTCAATTTTATTTTTTGCTAATGATCTCATTTTGATTTGTAAAGTTGATAAATCCATTGTTAGCACTCTCATGAAATCACTATACTTCTTAGCTCTCTTTGGACTCATAGTAAACAATTCTAAAAGAGAAAGTCTAGAAATATAGCCTAAGAATTATCCTTCCTGTTAGGTATTTGAAATTTCAGATTCCAACTTTCAAATATTATGGAATCCTTATAACCACCTCTAGACTCATTGATAAAGACTGCTTGCCTCTTTTTGACTTAATTCTCAAAAGAATAGGAAGTTGGAAGAACAAAGTTCTATCCTATGCTGGGAGGCTTTAACTTATAGTCTCTATCCTTAATAACCTTTATATTTATTAGTGTTCCCTTCTTTCTTTGCCTCGTAACATGATAAAATTTATTGATAGAAACCTTAACAATTTCCTTTGATTTAGTTGAATTAACAATATTAATTCAACCAGAGTAAAGCTAGAAGGATATATGCTTACTTAAAGCTCAAACAAGAATGAGGATAAGATCTATTAGAGCCACTAATAAGTTTCTGCTTGCCAAAAGGATTTGTAAGACTTTATAATAACTAGGAATCCCAAATATGTTAAATGGATTCATAAGGAATATCTCAAAGGAAATAACTTCTGGAACATAAACCTGATAACTCTTGGACAATTAACCAATTATTGAAGTTCAAAATTTTCATTTACAAAGAAATCAAAAATCATTTTGGTAATAGCTTATAGTTTGACAATTAGAATAACTCAGAGCCCCTTTATTTACACCTTGAATATAACACTATTCAACTCTCTATTCTTGCTTACGCCCATGTTTAAGAGATCATTAGTGATGGATTATAGGAATGAGGTCATAAAGGATTTGCCATAATCCTGAACTCTGTCTCTAACCATAATCTCGATCCTACAAAAGGAGGACATAACCATCTGGTTAAGAAATATATTTAGAAGCTTTACCAACAGCCTTGGCCTGTCCCTTTTTACTTTAACTAAACTTGCTACACCTTGGAGAAAGTTGGTTTGGTTCAAACGAAATCTAAAAAAAAGAAAAACCTTTTTGTTTCTTCTAGTTGAAATTAAAAATAAACTCAAAAATATATATATAGGAATAGTTAGGATCCTTATGTTAATGTCACCTGAAAATTCTATAGAACAATGCCTGAAAACTTGGACCATTTATTCTTCCAGTTAAGTTACACTAACCCTGCATAGATTCAAGTTGTAAATATCTTAATCTACATAGTCATACTCAGACTTGGCCTTAAATTAATAACTAATCCCTAGGGAAGTAACTTCAAAACAAATATGACTTTTTATCTTTAAGCTTGGATTGTGTTGTTGTGCTTGTGATATTTGGATGGAAAGAAACGTTCAGAACCTTTTAACAAATGGGAAAAGATCATCACATATTACTTAGATGCATCTTCAACTAGATACGGGAGATTATTATAGCAAAAGGACTTCATTTTAAGTATAGTGAAAGGTTTCGTGAAAGCTGGAACCTACCTATTGATTATTCAAATTAATAGACTATAAACTTTTGTTACTCAACAATATCTCAAATCTGGAACTCTCATATGACACTACCCTTGTGTTGAATGCTCTAAGCCCTTTGGATAAGGAGATGAACTACTTCTCATAACTGTTTCTTAAGTAAACTTGAAGCCTTGTAACAACTCTATATAGGGTTCCCTCTAGTTGCTCTTGTGTACATCCTCCTTTAGCTTAGTGCTTTATTTTTCCCTTTTGCTAATATCTTTGTAATTCTTTGTTTCCTTATTGCTTGCTCCAATTTTAGGTTCACCTACTTAAACTGTTATTGTCTATTGAGAT
>JAOTAX010000006.1:12706132-12718413 GCA_025629825.1 Erythroxylum guanchezii | reverse complement strand
TAATTCTAGTAATGCGCTACTTCTTGTGGCTGGATGCTTTGATATATGTTTGGTTTTCTTGCCTTTAATGCAATCCACACATATATCCCAATTAACAAAATCCAACGGAGGTAAGATTTCAATTTTCACTAACCTCTGTATCCTTTCTTTAAATATATGACCTAATCTTTTATGCCACAAAAAAGCAGAACATTAATTATGTGCACTACGTTTATTTCCTATAAAATGGTCAACATGAAAAAGAGATTCAGCAAAATGAACATTAAGATTGAAATGATATAAACAATCAATTAATGTACCAGAACCATAATAGTACTTATGTTTATACAATGAAAACACATCGTTTTCAATCTTAAATTGAAATCCTACATCATCCAATTTTGCAGAAGAAACTAAATTTCTAACACATTCAGGAACATAAAGACACTTTTCTAGATCTAGGTAATACCCAGTGTCCAAGATCAATCTGTACATAATAATGCCCTCTATCCGTGCCTTCATTTTGTTCCCCATATACAAGAACTTTTCAGCTCCGTTTATAGTCTGGATTGAAAGGAATCCCTGTTTAACATGTGACGTGAGTAGTTGCACCAGAATCTAACCACCAGGTATTCTTATGCACTTCAACAAGATTTGATTCAAAACATACTGAGACACAGTATGTACCTTTCTTTTCGAACCAAGCCTTTCTTTTAGGACAATCTTTCTGAAAGTGACCAGGCTTCTTACAGAAGTGGCACCTCTTATCTTTCTTAATTCGACCTCATTAACTTTGTTAAGAGCTTTGTCCTTATCTTTTCCTTTCTGTCGTGGTTAATTCTTGCTACTACTAGCACCTTGATGAAATGTGAGATGAACGGAGTGTTCCTTTATTTTCTTCAATCTCCCTTCCTCCTGAACCATCATGGCCTTAATTTCTTGAAGGTTCCATTTTTCCTTAATGGTGTTATAATTCACCTAGAACTGGCCAAACTCTAGAGGAAGGGAGTTGATAATGAACTGTACCAGAAAGGACTCACTCACATCCATACCCATAGATTTCAGCTTTGCAGCTAGCTTTGACATATGAGTTATATGATCATGAATGGGTTATGACCAATTAAACTTTTTGGTCGTCAGCTCACTCATTAAAGTCCCTACTATGGACTTTTCAGCTATATCAAATTGGGAGTATTCTTTAAGCTTCAACATGAACTCCTTTGCATTGTCCATTTTAGGCATTGACGGCTTTACATTTTCTGCAATCATCATTCGCATCAAATTCAAGCTCAGCTTGTTAGACCGTTCCCAAGCCTCATAATAAGACTTGTTAGCTTCAGAACTAGTCTCAGTTATGACTGCAGGTCTTACATATGAAACTATGGCCAAGTCTAAATCCATTACACCCAGTTGAAACTAGATTTGTTCGGACCAATCTCCATAGTTCAGACCATTGAACTTGATTAAGCCATTGCCTAAGGCGAACAAACTAGTAGATGCTGCACATACAACATATAGTCCACGCATTAATGCTTTGAGTAAACCTAAATGGATTCAGACTAACTGATAAACTTTGATTATGCATTTAAATTCTCCTTTGGGTGAAATTTAAATACATAAAGGAGAATTTAAATACATAGAAGTAACCTATTATGATGCATATATAATACTATAATGGACAATCAAGCATATTATAGTCAATATGCATGTTATCTTTGGATATACATTCATATTAACTAAATATGTTGATAAAGTCCCTTTAATGTCATTAATTATAAGCAATGGTCCACCTTTGGGTGATCTCCTAGCATTATAATTAATAATCTCAATTTTTCAGTTCAACCTTTATGTCATTTTAGCATCATATCATATTGAACAATTGAAACAAATCACAGTTAAATGATTTAAAAATTTTCAAGCTAGGACACTTTAGTGACTAACAAGCTTTCCATGCAATACACATTTAATTGGACAATTATCATACATGACAAAATTTAATTTAATTAGTTTGGTCACTTTGGTGACAAACAAACTATTCTAAATGTCCATAATGTCATGTGTTACATTCAACATATACTAGGAAAATTTGATTCCAACTATTACATAATATAAAATATTCAAAGTACCAAAGAAATATATAATATGGCACTAATTTCTAAAATTATATTATGTATAAATCAATTATGAATTAAACAATCCATTATAATTAGGCCATAAACATTTATTAACTCAATATTACCCTAAATGGCCCAAAACTCAACAAAAATCAGTCCAGAAGCTGATTTTTGGGCCTAAAAGCCCCGTGCACCAGCATTTGCAGCTTCTTCCTCAGAAGCCAATTGGTTCAAGAAAAATCACTGTAATAACTAACCTTTTTAGTTTCAAGAACTAACCTTTTAGTTTCATGAAGCAAACCTTTCAGTTCTTTTTCAACAACCATAATCACAGTAGACGGTGGCATCATTCCAATTTGAAACATTCATCAACACAAATAAAACGCAACAAAACTGATTTCAAACATGTACAGGAGAATGCGACGTATGCAGAAAACAATGTCTGTGATCTTATGCCAACATGTTTATGTTTTGTATCAACACCATTAATAATCGTTGCATGCCTGAGTTATTATGTCTGTTTCGTATACGACAATTCCATGAAAATACATAATCATGCAAAACTCCATTCATACAAAAAAAAGAACACAATCATACCATAAAATCATACAATACCATGCTCTCAAATAGAACAAACAATCATGGTGTACGACAGACAACAATAAGACAACATCCATGGCCCTGATACCAATTGTAATACTTTTATGGATCAATTAAGTTTCGCGTACCTAGATCCATGATTTCTTGTTCTTTCTGTAAAGCTTTTTAACGTTCTTCATACAAGTTTATTTCCTCTTCTTCTTGAACTTTTAGTGGTTTCTCCAATGGTTAAGATTACCTTTCATAAGTTTCTAAAACTTGTTTATACTTTAACCAACCATCTCATAATAAAAGAGAGAGGAAAAGGGTCTTTGACCCATTTGAGAACCCTTTAATTAATACCCAATAACCATCATCTTGGGTGCTTTTCATGGGACTCAAACTATAAGTCACATGGGTTAATAAATATTCTAACACTTGTTCTATCATAACCCCCAGCAAAGTTCTTTTAGTCTATTTCTACATGTAATATCTGAGGAGAAGAATTGATATATTTACAAGTCTATAATACTCTAATTCTCTATAAGGAGCGGAAAAAGTGATGTACTTTGTTACATAAACTAAGATTATGAGTTGTTAAATATTCTGTGCAAGTTTTTCTTAGATTACGGACGTGACTTTAATATGTCACACCTGTGATTTTTTTATATAGTGGACTCATGAGTATGACTTAAATAAGTCACACCCGTGACTCGAATATATATCTTTCTAAAAAAATACTATAAATATAATTAAAAACATTCTATAAAAATTCGAATTATTTAAGCACCATGATTATACAGTAATCTTGACTAAGAAACATTAACATTAAATTTAAAATTTTATAAATTATTATATAATTATTTTAACAGTATGATTATACAGCAATCTTAACTAAGAAACATTTATATTAAATGTAAATTTTTTGATATTATTATATATATAATAAAAAACAGTTTATAAAAATTTGAATAATTTTAACACTGCGACTATACAGTGCGAGAAGCAATTATATTAAATTTTCAAGGTTTGATTTTTTTACTCCCCTTATCTATAGAAATCATATTATAATTTTGTTTTTAGCATTAAAATTTCAAGCTTTTAATACTATACTTTACTAACATTATTATATGTATGTTCTATATAATAATATTATTAAGCATATTTGGTCTGAAATAATGAATAATAATAAACAATTTATATTAATTCAAATTATTTTAATATATCTAACTATTATTAATTTCGATATAATATAAAAAAACTTATACTTAAATAAGTGGTCAATATTAATATTTGGTAGATATGTAACTGTATTAATTACATTGTAATTATTATCAGTCATTATATAGTTCATATGAATGAATTTTTTTTGATTATGTTGAAACAGAATTCCTTTTGATACAATTAATATAATCAAATAAGTATATTTAATATATATAATAATGTTATTATACATACATGCAAATCTTAACGAATTGTTGGCATATGAGATAAATTTGATGATTTATTTGTGATTAAACAATCAAGAGAAAACGAACACTTTCATGATGTGAGATGACAGTGGTGAATTGTTTTCATGAAAGTCGTAGATTTTTGTTTTAGCTTCTTAACGATATAAAGTTTGAAATTTGTGAAGTTCTGGATTGAAAGATATGGAGGTTGGTTTGAAAGAAAAGTAAGAATTTTGTTAAACGTACTTCCATTTGTTCTTCCCAACTTTATTATCTATTTCTCCATAACAATTATAATAAATAATAAATTATATATTCTTAATAAATTATTTAATAAATATATAATAAATTCAAAAGCTATAAATTTTTTAAATACATTAAAGTACCAAAATTTTTATGCATTGAGTTGGAGATATATTTTATTTTTTGAGCTACACAGAATTGTAATGCAGATGTAATATCTCGATCGTCATGAATGCGACTCTATACAATTAGAAAACCATCTCCTTTGCCTTGAAAATGATAAAGATAAAACTCTTGGTATTTTGCTTCACTGATATTATACACGATCGCGACTTTGCAAAATCAATAGCCAACTCGCGATTGTGAGGTTGGGGGCTGACGCAACACCCTTTGATCTTTTGGCTATATCTTCTTCATCCGACCTCCAAATGACATGATACTTAATCCATTGGACTTGTAACACATTGCTCTACTTCTCCACCAAAAATCTTAGCCATATGAAATCATTCAAGAGAGATCGAATGAAAAGTGTGGGACAGTCTGATGGAGTGTGCATAGGCATCAGTTTCTTACGCACCCGTGACTCTTGCACTGGTGTGACACTTGTGACTTTTATTCCTCACACCCATAAGTGTTAATTGCTAGACTGATCTTTATTTGTCACATCATGACACAGTGCTCTCCAATAGTCCAGTGCACCCGAGAGCATTGTGCAAGCTGAACAATCTTGCTTCTTTTGACCATAACTTCTTCTTTAGTAATCAGAATAGGATAATTTTTCATTTGGAATAAACTAAAGACATAGGGCTACAAATCATCTGAAGAAATAGAATTTTAATTCAGTCTCTAAGATGTTCAATTTCTAGATGGAAGTTGAATATAGTATACTATTTCATAATAAGAACATCCTGAAAATGTTATAGGTATAGTTTTCAGATTTCTAGACCAAATTGAATGATTTTAGTGTCAATAAAAACTTAAGAGATAGGGGAACACTCTTCCAGAAGAGAGCATTGCCAAATTTCTTTATTTTCATTGTCTAAATGATCAAGAACAGTAGATCTGAAATTTAATTTTTGTAAAAATCTGAAATTGATTCAATGAGTTATGAATTGTGATTTCAATGGTTTTATTGAGGTATAAACCTAAGTACAAATTATACTTAGGTGAGTTTTAAGATAGGATTGATTATGTGATGAGGATAATGGAAAATACCCGGAGTTGTCATGAACATACACTGTGCTTATTTCCTAGACTTTCACCAGTGTTAATTAACAATAATTATTAAAAGAGTAACATATATACCAAACAAATATTAATATTAAAAACTTAAAACTTAATCAAGTAACTATATTTTAATAAATAATAAATAAAATAATTCATTACATAAAAAACATCCTACTGAGTGAATAGCACCTAAGATGTCACACCCGTGAGCATATATGAAGCTAAAACGCAATCGTCCTTCGTGGATGAGTGACGGAACATAATGGAGCATGAGTGATAGTTATGACCATATTTAAAGGCATGACCACAGGGGAAGAATCCAACCGTTAGATTAAATCAAATAAATAAATAACGATAAATAAAAAATGGACGAGTGGGATTTAATTCAGAGGCATGACTAGAGGGGAAGAATCCAATCGTCAGATTAAATGGACAAATGGGATGGATTTTCTGGCCTTTCGTCCTTAGTATATATGTACTTAAAGAACTCCACTTATCACCATCAACCTTTCAGAAACAAGAATTAAACCTATATTATAATACATTAACCTTGAAAAATTGAGTAGACAGGTTCAGTTAAACCTTTTTGCATTCAATTAAACCTTTTTTAAGCTTTATGAATTGCATTTTGATGCAGACAACCTTTTAAAGGAAAGATAAGGAAGTAATTTCAATGGTGAAAAACAACTATAAACGTTTTGAATGCTTAAAATTCCAGATAAAAAATTTGCACTTATCATCAAAGAGTGATGTACTAAGGAAAAAATGCAAAAATCTTCTACATAATATAATGAGAATGAATGAAGGATTAACACACACTGGATATAATGTCACCCAGGTAATTCCTTTTCTCAACTTCATTAAGAACATATAATTACTAAATTGACAAAGAATTGAATTACTTTGCAGACATATTATCAACCAAAACCCAAGAACTTAGAAATGTTAGATAAACGAAGGTCAAAACTCTTGCTTACTGAAATACCGAGGATCGGATGGCTTGAATGTATGATTCCCTATAGTTTGGAGCTCGACCAACATCTTTAAATGTATTCATGAGTGAACATCTGTATGGTTAGAGAATAAAAGAGTAGGACGAAATAAACCCACTTTTTGATTGATTGATAAATGATAGATGTCCTATCTTTTAAATTCAATGTAATTTAATCTTCTCACCTACTAAGTCATTTATAATATATCAACTCTAAAATGACAGCTACTCACAATTTTCGTTGCATTGTTATTAAAAAAATTTAAAATTAGCTAAGAATTTTAAAGTTATCATTACTCATTTCCCTTTTTACTCTTCCCTTTTGGTACGCAATCTCTGTCTCTTATCCCAATGTGGACTATTTGTCTTTATGTCTATCAAGGTGTCATGTTTAATAAATACCTATGAGTAAAGTTTTACTTGCTGGTTCTTTTTCAATGCATTTATTAACTTAGTAAGTAGGGTTGATTTTTGGTATAAAGATACTGTGAAATGCAATCCTTTCCAACCCTTATTCCTATTAGTTTCACGAGGGAGGGAGGTACACCTAGGTAGCTATTCCATCGTAGTCTGAGGTGGGAAATTTTTTAGGCCTTAAAATTGAAGCTCCATATCCATGTCTTTTATGGGAGTGTAGATTTTGGGTTGACAAGTTTCTGAGTGAATATGAAGAAAATAAAATTTTATTACTATGAGATTTCGTTGACTTCTTACTTGATTACTCTTAATATTTGTGCCAGTTAATTTAATCTTATCAGCTATGAAGTCATTGATACCTCATTTATAACACTGCATCTCTAAATCGACGGCATATTTGTTGGAAGATTGTCTTTTGTTATGCGTGTAGATTTTGGATTAATAGTTTTTGTTGTTCATTCAGGTCAAAATGTCCGAAAATAGCTTTTTATTTATATTTGTAGGAATATAAAATAAAAAACAAGAATGAATCATATTAATAATTGTCATCAAAATCTAGTACAATAATGCTACTACAAAACTGGTGAAGATTGTGGCAAACAATCCTATGTTGCAGAGAGGAGTTTCCAAAAGCTTTGAAGCTAACACATATCTTATATTGAAATATGAAAAAGAGAATAATAAGCTCCTTGAGAAATGAAATTTCTTCGAACAACAAATAAGAACACTGCTAAATCAAAACTTCTTTTCAAAATTTTGTCAACTCCGTTTTCTCAGCAGCCAAACGAATAAAGAAACAAATGAAAATCAAAGCATTTACTCCAAGTGTATTCTTAAACTAAAAACCAAACTTTCATGTGCATTTCACTCACACTTCCACTTCCTCACCAACCAACAAAAACTCAAACAAAAAAATGGAAAAAAATTCCAGTTAGCAAAAGAAACTAAGCACCGAACAAATTCGATACTTGTTCTCTCCTACCCCGAACTCAAAACCCACCTGCCTAGTTGCTCACAGAGCCTTCTTCTTACTTCTAAGTTAGTTCTTTCTAGAGGGTAGGGTCTAGAAGCAACCCAGAAGCCGAAGATTGTGAAAGGTATGGAAGAAAAGGGAGAGACTCTTGGTAGTTTAGGTGAAAGCGATAGCAGTACTGGATCATTTAGGGCTTTCATTTTAAGTTCTGGAAAAGAGTTGTTAAGAGAAGAGTGCAATGTGGTTCTGTTGAGGGAGTGATTAACTCCGGTGTTGAACCAGAAGAGGTGGAGGATTTACTTGGTAAGGCAAATGAGGAGTTTGATTCAAATAAGGATTTGGAGATGACCACATAAGAGGCTGGTGCGCTAGCGATTCTGTTGACGTTGATGGCTAGAAGTTGGCTACGAGAACAATGTTAAGGGACTGCACAAATGAAGAAATGCTCACCTAAAGTTGTGACAGTTATTCTAGTGGATGGTGTGGTGCTAAGAGAGATCGGAGAGCTGGTGTTGCATGATCGGAAAGTTTGCTTGGTCACCTCCGCCATATAATGAGCTCCATCGGCATAGTCAAAAACTGTGAATCAGAAAGAAATGATCAGTAGTTAGCTCCAGTGAAACCTAATATTGTTTATGGTCGATGATTAACACTTACCAAGTACACCTCTAACCTTGAAGATCTTATTGGCTGCCCAGTTCTGGTAAGTAATACCGCCGTTTGTAGGGATGGTCTAACCCTTACATTATAAAACTATGTAAGTCGTCGATGATCCAAATTAGAAAGTGATGGTACAGGCGAAGATGATGGTGAAGGAGGTGTTGGGGTAGATGCTAGGGAAGGTGAGGGGATTGAAGAAGTCGATGGTGGAGAAGGAGAGGAAGCCGAAGGAGAGAGAAAGGGCTCTTTGAGTGTGTAAAGGTAGAACCTTCAAAAGTGGACGAATGAGATTTAATTTAAAGGCATAACCACAGGGGAAGAATCCAACCGTCAGATTAAATGGACGAATGAGATGGATTTTGTGGTCGTCCATCCCGTTCCCCCTTAGTATATATATACTTAAAGAATGATAGTTGCACTGACCTATTTGATCTTTAATATGGTTTGAAAAGAACATGTCAACTAACCATGCTATTCTTTTAACTTTTTTTATATGTAATTATTCATTATTCCATTCTAATGCCTTAGTTTTTAGGTCTATTCTTACGAAAATAAATTAAATTTTAACTATGGATTGCCTGCTTCTATACTTAAGGAGATGACTATTTTTCATTTAAATGGTATGTTAATTATTCATTTACCTCTTGATAAATCACAATTGGTTGTTAATGATCTGTCAGATGGTGAAAGTAATCATCATAAAGTACGTTTAATGGTGAAAGACCACAATTATATGTAATATGTTTGGCCTTAAGATAGAAATACATTTTCTTCCTTTGAAAAATATTATCAGGGTTCACCTTACATCTTTCTTGTTGTTTACTTCATTTTGTCATTACATTAACTAGACATCAAGAATGGACTCCTTCATAGGATATTTAAGATAAAGTATATATGAAGTAATATCTAGAGTTTGTTACTTAAGAGAGTTATGAGGTTATGTATATTAGTTCAATGATTCATTAACTTGAATATCCATAATATAGTTTAGGAGATTTAGTATAAAAGTATAGAAACTGTGTTACATACATTAGCAATCCAACTATCTTACATTCTACGCATTATAGAAGGGAGTCATTAATAAGGTCTCTTATGTAAATCACATACTTGAGATGCTTTAGTCATCACTTTTTTATCGAATGATTACCTACAATAGTAGTTTTAAATTAAAAATCTTAATGTATTATAAAAAAATTAAGCAATAAATAACACTTAAGTAGTTCATATGCCTTTCTCAAAGAAAATATATTTTTTTACTTATTATATAAAAAGGATAATGAAATATAAAGTGTCAAATCTTTTTATTTTTTATTTTAGTGTCCAAATTTTTAAAAATGAACATATAGACAAAAATTTCCTTTAAAATATTGCAAATATATTCTAGTTTCCAATAGGGAGAGCACTAATAGGAAAACATAAATATCTTTGAAAATGGGAAATGTTGTTATTCAAATAAGCTTTATTATAAGTAGATTGTTTTATTATTCTTATGGGCATTATATCTTTATATAATTCTTTTACTAAATGCTTTAAAAGTCTTTTAATGGTAGGAGCTCTAGACATATCAAGTTTTTAATAAAATCATATACTATATGAAAAAAGCAATAAAATAAAAACAATTTAAAAAATAAATAAAATAAAGCAATAATTAAATAAAGAAAATAATTGATGCGTAAGAATGTTACTATGCTAGAAGTTATAATAATCAATAATAATAATAACAATATTATTATTAATAAAAAAAGATGAAAGCTTGTGAGTGACAAAGCCAGTACTGTAACCTTTTTTAAAAGAATAATATTGAAACCCCTAAGAAGGGGAAAAATAAGTTACAATACATAAAGGTAACAAGGAAAAGATGAGTATCCATAGTGTATCAGGTATCAACTGAAGTTAACACCTAAAGCATCTCAAGCTAGCTTAATATACACAGTACATAACCAACCCTAACCGTTACTTATTCGTCTAGTTCCTTTTTTCTTCAATATCTTTATGCTAAATTCCACATATACAAATTCCCTTAACCTAATCATTAACCAATCTAAGTTTACCTATATTCTTTATGAAATAGCTACCCTTTCACTAACATTAATAGTTTTCCTGTTGATTACAATATGTTCCTAAATCAATTGATTTAGTTCCTTTTTGAGCATGTTCCCTAAATTTCTCCTCATTTTAAAAGCATTTTACATTTTTTTCCTTCTAGATTTTGTAAAGGCATCAACCAAAGATAATCACAAACATCTTCTTATCACCTCTCCTACAATCATTTGAAGAATTCTAAGCAGTTAAGGATGTAGTTATTTAAGTGACATAATTCTAATGCTTCTTTTTAAATAATAGAGGTAAATATACACTTGAAGAAGAGGTGGATAAGTGTTTTTATGCTCTCCTTGTACAAGTAGCAACTACTAGTGATGTTTAAAAAGCTTAAGTTATCTAAAGTTGCTACTTTATTACTCACTACCAACCATAAGAAAAAAGAAGTTTTAGGCAATAGGTTCTTTCTCCACATCATCTTATACTAGGACATGTTTTGTCCACTACATCTTATAGCTTCTCTGAATGAGTAGTTGATAAATTTTCCTAATGAATGCGTAAGCTACACTTAAGAATCAATTCGTTTTGAAATAGGATTATAACTAGCAATGATCAACTTTATAATAATAGGCATATTAGACCATTGGTTAACATATACAATAACACTCACTTTAGAGCAAATTAGTCAATTTCTTAATAACTCTAGCATCATGTGTGTGTTATAAAGGGGCCTATCATTTTTCCAATTTTCAAAAAACATTGATGTTTTCTCACCATTTCTAACTCTAGATTTTATATTCCTAGTAAGTGTTAACCTAAGTTTCAAAATCTACAACAAAAACTAAGAGAATTATAGTTTGCTTCTAATTTACCATAAGTTTTTTTTCCTCTCGTAAATAATTTGTTATCGATTTCACCCATAAGGATTCTTTATTCTCCAGTAATCTCCAAAGTCTTTTGATCATTAAAACTTTGTAACTAGTATTAATTGGGGTGATCCTTAGCCCTCTATCCTTAAGAGGTTTCTAGAAATGCTCCCATTCAACTTTGCATTAAACCTATCCTCTTTATGTCCATCACATAAGGATATTCTTAACACTTTCTTTAATATTTTGGTCTATCCTCTAAATAGGAAGAAATGAGATAATCAATATACATGTAAAGAGTTAAAGACTAGTTTAATCAGTTATACTATCCATAAAAATGATAGTGATTTATTACACCAACTACTTAGTCTCCTTTGAATCTTCTCTATCAATGGGATACATTCCCCAAATTGAAACCTTTTATTAGAAATTAGTAGACCAAGATAAGTAAAAAGTGGATTCTTAACTTGAAGACCATAAATTATTTACAATTAATTCAAAAAATGTTAAACACTTATAGATAATATCATATGGCTTTAGTTCCTATTGATTGTCAAATATGAAATTTCCTTGAAAGTATTAAGAGAGGCTGTTGGGTCCCGTTACCGAGACCCAACTGACATCATCTTTCTCATACTGACAACCTTGAGGTATTACTTGCAGTTTTAAAAAAAAAACATCATAGTGGTGAGCATTACATTGATCAAACTTATTCCTAAAACTCTCAACCTGATATGTTCA
>JAOTAX010000006.1:12687780-12699050 GCA_025629825.1 Erythroxylum guanchezii | reverse complement strand
TTCTTTTAACCCATTTTAGTTCTTGTGCTTCAAATTTGTACCTAATACCAAATATGAACTAAAATGAGTATCTTAAGAATTTCACAACAATGATCACCAAGTGTTTAGAAGTGAATGTATAAAAAATTAAGTACATATCACTTAACCCTCTTTATCCATGTTATGATCTAAACATGTATCTCATGTCTTCAAGTTTGATGCATGATTCAAATATTGAATCTTGGGGAGGGGGGTGCGGGGAGAGTTTGGTTTGATATAATTAAGAAAACAAAGTGAAATAAAACTAATGAAAACAAAATAAAGAAAACAGTAAAAAATGATCAAAGTGATGAATGTGTTTAGAATTTGGTTCTCAGTTCAATCTCATCCTACACACAATTAAACATATGTCATTGTCATATTGTTTTCACACCTCTCTTAGAAACTATTGATCGTAGATTAACAATAAGCTCTATTAACCCTAGTTTTCTTTAGAACGTGTTTAATCAAAATAAGCTCTTTAATTAAACTTAGCTATCGAACAACCTAAAACAAGCTCTTTAGATTTAGTTAGATAGCTGTATTACGAATAAGGAAAATAGATTAATCTAGGCATCAACCGCACAAACTCGGGTTATTTAACCTATGTTGCATTATCCTGAATGATTCAACATCATTAGTTGCCACAAATGAATCCAAAATAGAACTATTACATATTATATTTAAGATTCTAGCAATGAGTTTATACATAAACAATTAAATGATAACAAGAATATTCATTATCCATACATGAATATCCGAATCAATGGACATAGAATAACATAAACATTCCCTAAAGAGAGTGAGATTTACAATACATAATGATGATATGCCCAAATGTGTTCTTTTGCTTTGATTTCACCTCTAAGTCGAAAGAAGATTAGCTCTCCATAGATATCCAAAAAGTGCATGCTCTGCCCCTCCTTTTCTTCCAAAAATGATTCATCTTCCTTTGGCTACTCAAAATGTCAATTTATAGCAAAAACTAGGTTTCTAGGTATCTGCACGGTTGTATGCACTAGGTTTCTACTATAAATCGTGCATCCAACCGTGCAGATACCTAGATACCTAGAAACCTATTTTTTGCTATAAATTGTCATTTTTCAACCGTGCAACCCATAAAAATGTGAATCTCGTAAAGATACACAGTTGGATTCCCGACCATGTTTCCAACCATGTAAGTCCAAAAAGTATCTTCCAATTGTATACACGACCGTGTAAGTATATATACAACCATTTATCTCTTAGGTCTTATTGAATTGTTGTTCTTCTTGTAATTTCTTATCCAATCCTCACCATAATCCATCTCCTTCTTATTCCACAATGAAAATTGAGTTTGAACATTAAGATGTTGGCTTAAGGAATGTTCTTTTAACCCATTTTAGTTCTTGTGCTTCAAATTTGTACCTAATACCAAATATGAACTAAAATGAGTATCTTAAGAATTTCACAACAATGATCACCAAGTGTTTAGAAGTGAATGTATAAAAAATTAAGTACATATCACTTAACCCTCTTTATCCATGTTATGATCTAAACATGTATCTCATGTCTTCAAGTTTGATGCATGATTCAAATATTGAATCTTGGGGAGGGGGGTGCGGGGAGAGTTTGGTTTGATATAATTAAGAAAACAAAGTGAAATAAAACTAATGAAAACAAAATAAAGAAAACAGTAAAAAATGATCAAAGTGATGAATGTGTTTAGAATTTGGTTCTCAGTTCAATCTCATCCTACACACAATTAAACATATGTCATTGTCATATTGTTTTCACACCTCTCTTAGTAACTATTGATCGTAGATTAACAACAAGCTCTATTAACCCTAGTTTTCTTTAGATCGTGTTTAATCAAAATAAGCTCTTTAATTAAACTTAGCTTTCGAACAACCTAGAACAAGCTCTTTAGATTTAGTCAGATAGCTGTATTACGAATAAGGAAAATAGATTAATCTAGGCAACAACCACACAAACTCGGGTCATTTAATCTATGTTGCACTATCCCGAATGATTCAACATCATTAGTTTCCACAAATGAATCCAAAACAGAACTATTACATATTATATTTAAGATTCTAGCAATGAGTTTATACATAAACAATTAAATGATAACAAGAATATTCATTATCCATACATGAATACCTGAACCAATGGACATAGAATAACATAAACATTCCCTAAAGACAGTGAGATTTACAATACATAATGATGATATGCCCAAATGTGTTCTTCTGCTTTCATTTCACCTCTACACCGAAAGAAGATTAGCTCTCCATAGATATCCAAAGAGTGCATTCTCTGCCCTCCTTTTCTTCCAGAAATGATTAATCTTCCTTTCGCTACTCAAAATGTCAATTTATAGCAAAAACTAGGTTTCTAGGTATTCGTGCATCCAACGGTGCAGATACATAGAAACCTAGTTTTAGCTATAAATCGTGCATCCAACTGTGCAGATACTTAGAAACCTAGTTTTGGCTATAAATTGACATTTTCCAACCTTGCAATCCAAAAAAAATGTGAATCTCGTAAAGATATACTGTTGGATACACGACCATGTATCCAACCATGTATGTCCGAAAAGTATCTTCCAATTGTATACACGACTGTGTAAGTATATACACAGCCATTTATCTCCTAGGTCTTATTGAATTGTTGTTCTTCTTGTGATTTCTTATCCAATCCTCAACATAATCATCTCCTTCTTATTCCACAATGGAAATTGAGTTTAAACATCAAGATGTTGGCTCAAGGAATGTTCTTTTAACCCATTTTAGTTCTTGTGCTTCAAATTTGCACCTAATACCAAATATGAACTAAAATGCATATCTTAAGTATTTCACAACAATGATCATTAAGTGTTGAGAAGTGAATGTATAAACAATTAAGCACATATCACTTAACCCTCTTTATCCGTGTTATGATCTAAACATGTATCTCATGTCTTCAAGTTTGATGCATGATTCAAATATTGAATCTTTCACTTTTGCATCTTCAATTCAATCAATTATATAAACATGGATAAATCTTAAGAAAACTATAATTTCATTAAATCAAAGAATTAATCAAATATATTACATCCTAGGTTCATCATACTAACTATATATCCTAATTTAGTTCATAATTAAAATGTCCTTATAAAAAAATGTTTCCCTTGACCTGAACAGTAACTGACCTCATTTAGTAAGTAATTGGTGACCTACCGGTAGCTTTCCTTTTCAGGCAAGTCCAATGGAGACTTGTATTAGAGATTGCTCGACTCTTTCCAATATCTTAAAGGTCTAGTAGAATGCTAGTAACTTGTTAGGCTTGAAGTTTCCCTCCATACGTGACTTTTTAGATATGAGTAAGGGATGATGTAAGCTTCCAACTCTTCAATGGTGGAAACTAAATCCTATAGGAGTGTAGTGTCAGCAGAATCTCCTCCTTAAAAGCCTAAACTTTTCCATTCCACCCTCATGAATGGGGTTATTTCTCCTCTTAAGGAGCTCCTACAAACAAGTGTCGGAACTTGGTCGAGTAGCTTAATTTTTTTTATTAATAAAAGGCCCTTATTTCTAGTTCAAGCATGGGCTCATTCCAAAATAGGAAACAAGGGTTTGGAGAAAGTGCTCTTGACTGACGAGGATACATTCATTTTTAAGTTCATACATGAGGAAAGCTTGACGTCAATTATAGAAATAGGTCCTTGAAATATTGTTGGATAACCCTTCTTTATTTAGAAGTGGGTTGTTGTATGGAATTAGATAAAAATGGTATAGAATTCTTTCCCATATAGATCAATTTATACAATGTTCCTCTAAAATATTAGACTTTGGATGGCTTAAGCTTTCTGGCTAGCTCGATGGGTAAACCACTAGCCTTTGGCTCCCTTACTGTAAAGTTCAAGAGAAGCTGTTATGCTCAAATCTATGTTAAAGTTAGGATAAGAGATGAACTACTTGAGGTGTTCCCTGTCATGAAACTTAATGAGGTTAGGGAGCTAATTAGAGTTGTGATTAGGCTTTCATATGATTGGAAGCTTCAATTGGGTAAAAAGGCATAGAAAGAAACATATAGATTGTTTAAAACATGTGATTATCTAGAAATGATGACCTTTGAGGAATTAAAGTTGCATGGAGAATTAGAATCTGTTATTAATGATCAGGAGGTTCCTAAAGCAGCAAGGGTTTCTTCTGAGATCAATGAAGCTATAGAAACAGTTGATGTAACTGATTAACTAAATTTTAGTTGTCAATATTTGAATTAACCGTAAGTGCATGGCATAACTATAGCTGGCACAGGTAAGTATAGGTCGATCCCATAAAGACAATGATTACTAGTAATTACCTTTCTTCTATTATCTAGCCTACAAATTGGATTTTGGTTTTTAATTGAACATAATACTTAAACAATTAAGATAAAATAGAAAACAATAATGAACATAGAAATAAAGGAAATTACCTAGAAAACAATCACTATCAAGAATTAGTGTCTAGGTAATGAATCCCCTTTAAGCCATTAGATAATTAATCTTTTATCATGCAATTGTTTTATTGAATATTAAACCATGAAAATTCCTATCTTATGCTAATAAGTCTCTCAAGACTACTAATAACTAATCCATAGGTTTATTAATCAAAATCATTTAAGTTAAAGTTTTAAGGATTATTTTATCGATTTGTGAATTCTGTTATTAGGTTTGAACTTAATCCAGAGGATTTCTGTTAACCTATCTTTAGGTTTACAATCAACTCCTTTCAATTATGGTAGATCTATTTATTCATAAGATTTCACAGTCTTTATGCCATGAAATCAGGTTATGTACTAATATTATAGATCTATTAGAACATGTATAAACACATAATTGAATCATAATATATCAATCAAAACAATTGCATTAAATAAAAGAATCAAAACATATTTTAGCACAAAGTGGGGTTCATCACACTTAGACAGTAAAATACATTTAGTTACACATAATACAAAATGAAGTCAAACATAAACAGGAAGAAAAATTGAAACAAAGGAGCATGGATCACCATTTCAAGTTACAAAAGTATTATAAATCTTTTTCTTATGATGTGGAGGCATGAAGCCATGTTCATGAATGAATTTCTGAAGAAAATTGGGAAGAAAATTGGAATAGTTTACGTGATTATTAGGTTGATAAAAATGTTTAGTTTTTTTTTTATCTTCATATTTGCTTACATTAATCTTATTAGGTGGTTTAACGACTAAGTTATGCCTTTTTTTTCTTGATTTAGGAAAATTGTGATAATGCAATGGTCAATAGATCAAAAATGAAAACAACTCATAGTCAAGGGTCAAAGTTATTTGTAGTTGTCCGAACTGAATATGTAAGTTCTATGTTTGCAAGTTATACTGAAATCAATAAACACTGCATTGTTATATGTGCCTTATTTTTTGTTTCATAAAATAAAGTGAGAAGGAAGTACATAGACAATAGTGTGATAGGATCCTACTATATAAAATCACTCACTATAAGGAATGTAAATGATGGGCGTTAGAAGAAGTAGAAAACAACCATGAAAACATAAAATTTTGTTCAATATTTTTGTTAATTTACTAATATAGTAGTAATTATTAATATGTGGATTGTATATAATTTTTTAGTTTTAGCAAGAGTTATTAGAGAAGTCTATGTATGAGGGGAATAAGCTCAATACAGATGACATTTGTGATACGGTACTTGGTACTCGTTCCGACTATGTGAATGGCCTTGGCTATAGACCTAAGCTAAAATTTTGAACCTCAACATATAAAACAATCATTGAACACCTTTAAGAGGAAAACAACGAGCTTAAGGTACATTATAAGCTGAAGTAATTAGGGATAAGAAACTCGAGCAAAACTAGCAAAACATGATATGTTATTCAAAAGATTAGTTGGTCCTGATGATGATAGGATGAAGAAGAAAGTGAAAGGTATTAAATCTATCTCCTATACTTTTTCTATCACTTCTTGTATATGCAATAATTTAATTTTAATAATTTTTCTCAAACTACAGAATTGATGATGATGCAACTGTTGATTAATTATGTTGTGAATGGTAAAGTTATGTGAAGTTTGATTTAATCAAAACCAAATACTTACTATATCAAAGCTCTCACAATATTTAAGTTGATTTTAAGTAAGCTTTTTGGATGATTACAGGTTCATGGACATGGAAAATACTTGGTAGTCGTTCGGGTTATGCTATAATATTTTTGTAATTTGAGCATGAAATATTATAATTTGTAAACTAATATTTTTGTTTATTGTTTTGTCTATAAGAATTATTCAAGTTGTCATTTATATCTTGTACAGGAACAAAGGATCATCCTTAAATATTATATTCTTTTTGTTGACATAATTTAATGATATTTATATAATTTTACTTTTATGTACAAAGCTAAATTTTTGAATTAATAATCTTTTTGTACGATTTAATTTAATAATAATAAGCAAATAAGTCACGTTAAAAAAGAATGTCGATATATGATATACAAAACATAATTTTCAATTTCATGGATTAAAAAGTAACAAATAATATATTGTTATATTATTAAAACGTAACAAATAATATTTGACTATGGTACTGAAAACGTAAAAATAATATTTGGCTCCATTAAAAAGCATAGCTAATAACATTTTCCTATGCTATAAAAAATTTAGCAAATACTACATAGCTACGAGGATAAAAGGTATCTAAAAACTGTTAGCTACGTTTTATTTTCATAGTCAATCATTTGACACCAAATTTTTCCCCACCACCATTCAATTTTTAGCTATGTTTTTGTAATGTTTTAGGTATAAAAATTTATCACAGCTAATACTTTTTGTCTACAATTTCTGAAAACATTGCCTATAGTTTTCATCTATGAGGAATTGGCGATGATTTGTGAGACAAAATAAAAATTTCACAATAACTATAGGCTACATTTTTTAAATATTTAGCTACGTTTGTTTTCGTAGTCAATACTATACTTTGTTCTGGTTTTTTCTCGTACACCATCATGGCACTACAGTCCATTAGCATTTTAATTCTTTCTTCTATTTTTTTAATTACAAAAGATATTGTGCATATGATCAAATTGATTGGCTTGCTTTTAGATTAATAGCAAGTTCCTCTGGCAAAGTATCTAATCCAAATAGTGATCAGATACTGTTTGGGACAAACGCAAACTTTCTTCTTGAATACCGACCAAGTATAAAACTAGAAAATCTAAGGCATTTAGAAGTAAGAAGTAATTTTGCATATATACACACGATTTGAAGAATCATTATGGCAGTGAAAAATACATAAAATTTTTAATATGTTGTCTTCTGAAAAATATGGGAATAATTGGCTCGCGCATTTTTTGCATATTCCATTTCAAGTCTCTACATACTTTTCTATGGCACCAGACAAGGTAGACTTGGGCACAGCACCGATGACACTTTCTTTCCTCTCACCTTTCTTGAAGAACAGCACAGTTGGTATGCTCCTAATCGAATACTCAGTTGCTATATTTGGACAATCATCTGTGTTTACCTTGTAACATGCGATCTTTCCAGCGTACTCTTTTGCCAATTCCTCAATTACAGGTGCTATCATTCGACATGGTCCACACCAAGGTGCCCAAAACTCCACCAGTACAGGGTTTTCGCTTTTTATCACGAGTTCGTCCCAGCTTGAGTCTGTCACCACTTGCACTGCATGTAATTTCAAGCACGGTCTTTCACAAGTTAATTAAATAATCAAGAGAAAAAAAAATACTGCAACTATGTAACTTACTAGGAAAGAGGGGAAGGGGATAATTTATAAACCTTGGTCTAAAGCTTCACGGGCTTTGCAAACAATGCGAGAAGACTGGTAGCTGCCTCTGGAAGGAGCGAAGAATGAGGAAGAAGAAGTTAGCGATATGTTGGGTTTGTGAAGTCCTTTATTTGTTGGAACATGAAGCTTCTTTAAGGAAGCAAATGGACGGCAAACACTGGCTCTAGTTGTATTGCACACTGTGGTGACTTGAAAACAGTTCTTCATAGCCATTTCTAATATCTCAGTGATCTCCTGCTTTCTCGCTTGTTGATTATGTATACGCTGCTACTCCAGTCAATGGAAGGGTCTGAAAGATGATTATGATGATAATAAGTGTGGACTTGGTCTATTGGACAAGAGTGCGTACAAGATTTTATGATGATAGAAAGTCAATGGATATCGCTGCAAGATTATGAGGTGTTGGATGCGCTGGAGTTCATGTGGATGACATTTTATCAAGTGAGACATCAAACTGCATAATTAATTAAGTCCAGTGTTTGAACGTGCAAATATTTTCCATGGTTTAGTGACCTTCCATTGGTTGGACATAAAGTTCATCTGGCAGGCACCTTGGTGGATCATTAACTTGTAGGCTTATTTCCACACCTCCAGTAAGGGATTGGGTGGCTGATCAGTTTCGGGAAAAACATTCAGTGATAGAAAGTAAATGGGAAAGATTTACATAAGTATCCAAGACAATTACATTCAATTTTTTCCCCCTATTTTCACTTCGATAGCAGTTAACACTACTGTGCGTTTATTAATGATATTTAATTTTATAAAAATATTATTTAGTTGAATTATCTCAATTAAATTCAATTTAAGTATTCTCATGTATAGTTGCATACAATTTATTTCAGTTGTATATATTTTCATTCCATTTACATTGTACTTCCCATGTTTAATTTTCTTTTACTTTTTCCAATTTTACTTTTAATTGAAAATTAAATTACGATTTTAAATATTTATCATAATAAAATTTAATTAGTGAGACATTTATTTTTAATTATAATTTTCAGTCCTCTTTATTTTAATTTGGAACAATAACATTATTAGCACATTTTCTTTTTAATTTGGATAAATTTGGGCAAATAAAAATAATATAGAAATTTAGGTAATTTTAACATTTGAGATATTTTCTAAATTTTTTACTTGGATGGAAAGAAATTAAGAGGAAACTTCTAAGAAATTTCTTTATTCTGTTAATAAAAGTATAACGAAGCCCTTGGCTTGGAACAAAAAAATAATAATAAAAGAGTGAAAATTTAAAACACATATTGAACCAAAGTTGTAAATACCATACCGGATTTGGTACCGGATTGGGTTCTGGTACAATACTATATCGGTACCGGTCAATACCGAGTACCAGTTTGGGTAATTTTTTAATTTATGAAATAGTCCCTGAAATTTTTTAAAATTTACAAAATAGTTCATTAGTATATTGTATAGTTGTACTATATATTTTACAAGTTTACATCAACCCTATCTCCAAAAATTATAATAATAAATAATAATCATAATTAATATGAAATAACAATAATTTTTAAATATTTTACATATAAAAAATAACTACAATTAAAATGAAAAAAGACAATCATCATCAAACAAATATAAAATTAAGAATAATACAAAATATTTAAAATATTACAATAATACAATTTCATCATTTTAATAAATAATAATTATATCAAAACATCCCATAAAAAGAATAATAAAGATCCTTAATTCTCAAATTATTACAATTTACAACAAGAGTTCGTGATGTGGAAATAATCAACTAGAAGTTAAACCTAAAGCAAAAACATTTATAATTACATTACATATATAGAATTTAACATAAACATAAAATATAAGTAAAATTAAGAGAAAAGGAAAAAGAAAAACCTTGAACAAAATTCAATCGTCAACGGGAGGATACTCGTTATAGCTGCACTAACCCTAGTTATCATTTGGTACAAAATCCTCATCATTGAGAAGAGCCTCATCATCATTATCATTCAAATTTAATGCACCAAATGACATGTCAATGCTTTCCCATCCAAGATTATCTTCCAAGTCGTTGACATCTATCAAATTCGGTTCTTCAAAAACTTAATCCGTCAAAAGATCAATATTATCACTGAAAATTAAACCAGTTGAACTACTTGTGCTATTAAGACTCCTAGTAAACAATAAAATTTAATTATTAAAAAATTATAAGAAATTATATCCAAATTAATAATGATAATAACATACCTTTCATGAAGCTTTAAATTGTAACGAAAAAAACCAAGTTATTCATCCTCTTATGCTCCAATTTATTCCTTTTCTTAGAGTGGATAAATTCAAATGTGCTCCAGTTTTGTTTACAGCTTGTTGTGCTCACACATTAACTTAAAATACGAAGTGCAAACCTTTTCAATTCTGGAACACCATTTCCAAAGTGATCCTACCAAGAAACTGTAACAAAAATAGCGTTATAAACAAAATGAAGTGTTAATTAATTTCAAAAAATAAAAAAAGGAAATAACTAATACTTGGAGAAAGTTTTCCTCTTTGTCAAATAGCAATTGGCATTCCAAAATTTCCATAAGACAACTTATAAAGCTCCATTTGTGAGCTTAAGAGATCTTGCATCGTGTTAATGCTAACAATTGTTGTAATAATTAAAAGCATTCCAGTATTAACTTCAGCTTGCTTAGTAAGATCTAGTCTAAAATAGACACTAGGATTCAAAAATGCCCCAACTACAAACAACGGAGAAGAAACTTGTCTTTCCCTTCTCTCATTAACGTTCGAAAGATATGTTGTGTACAAAGAAGGCCTATGTTTCAGATTGGCCTTGATTGCTTCCATCGCTCTCTCCATGACATCAAAAAAATAACCTATTGTTGGCTTTTCTTCACTATCAGCCAAACAAAGCACCCTCACCAAAAGCTCACAAACTCATATAACAAATTGACATTGAGATCAAAATTCTTAATCTTCCAATATAATTTTACAAACCTCAACTCCGGCATTAGACCTAGCATGTTGAAATGCAATCCCCTTTTAGGCATCCTTAAAAAAGGAGCCAACAAATGGTCTTCCACCTTGGTAGGGTTGTTGTTGGACCCCGAACTTTTCGTAGAAGATTAGAACTATTGAATGAGAAATTTTGGTTATTAGTCACGAGTAAAGAACAAATGAATGAAAGTTATTGAACCAAGAATTTATAGACAAGAGTAAAGTAGGGAATAAGAGATTTTGAAATAGAAAGAATTAAGGTGAAAGTCAGCAGTAAAATGAAAGCAATATTTGTGGAGTAAATTGATGAAGAATATGCATATATGTGTATGTTCTATCATTGGTGTTCACGATTAGTCATGAATTATAATATTCTATATGGAGGATATTGATTTGAAATGAAGTTGAGAATGAAGAGTAAATGCAGTAGAAAAAGGTGATCTTAGTATGAGTTGTGTTAAGGAAAGATTTTGAAACAAAATTGGTA
>JAOTAX010000006.1:12674804-12685476 GCA_025629825.1 Erythroxylum guanchezii | reverse complement strand
ACTGCTTCTTGATAACTGCTTCTTGATTCTTTAAAGAAACGGTTATTCAGTTGAGTTCTGTAACTAACTCAGACTAATCTGTGTTTTGCTTCTTCCGTCTGCTTTTCTTCGTCTGCTTTTTCTTCGTCTGTTTTTTACTTCCGTCTGCTTCTTCTTCGTCTGTTTTTTGCTTCCGTCTGCTTTTCGCTTCCGTCTATTTTTTTCGCTTCCATCTGCTTTTCGCTTCCGTCTTCTTTTTACTTATGTCATTATTATTTGTTCCTCATCAAAATTATGTTCGTAAAGCCATTTTCATTTTGACTTAACACATCTAACAGCTTCACTACCTCCTTCTTAAACACTTTTTTTATGTGAGGGTTTAACCTTCACTATCTTTCCCTCACCACTTTACTTCCTTCCTCAAGATTAATCCTATGCATTACTATATTAGGACTTATTCCCTTTACATCACATGTTTACCAACCCATGGAATTTATCCTCTTCCTAATTGTCTCTACCACCCTGCTCTCTAGTCCCCATCCAGCTTCAAACGATAATAGGTAATGTTTGGCCCTCGCCTAAAAGGTATACTTAAGATATGTAAATAAGGCATTTAACTTAAGAGTTAATGGTTTATCAATGGAGGGTGACACGAGTGCTTCCATTCTTACTAAAATCTCTTTATTTGTTTAAACACCCAAGTCTTCCTTTTCTCCTTCTCCTTCAATTTTAATTTGCTCAAAACTCAATTCTTCATTGTAGCTCTTCTCTTACTCTTTGATGAACTCATCCACTATATCTATCTTTATACGAGATTTGCTTTCATTCGAATTCTTCAATACTTTTGTCATATTAAACTCTACTTGATTGTCGCCAATATGAAGGATAAGTTTCCCTTTGTGGACATCAATCAAAGCTCTCCCTTTGTTCATAAATGGCTTGCCAAGAATAAGTGGGTAATTCATATCCTTTTCAAAGTCTAACATCACGAAGTCCACTAGAATAATGAATTTTTCTACTTTAATGATGACATCCTCCACCATACCAAATCATATCTTTATTGATTGATTTGGTAATTAAATAAGCATAAAAGTTGGCTTCACATCACCTAGCCCCAATTTCCTTAAAATAGACAAAGACATAAGATTGATACTTCCACCTAAATCATATAAGCATTTAGTAAACTCTAGATCACCAACAACATAAAGTATAGTAAAAATCCCTGGGACCTTAAATTTTAAAGGCATATGATTAGTGATTATAGAACTACAGTTTTTAGTCAGACAAACTATTTGGTTTTCCTCCCAAGTTCACTTGTTTTATAGTATATCCTTGAGGAATTTTGCATGCTTGGGCATGTGATCCAAAGCCTTCACAAAAATACAAGTTGATTTGTAATGTCTTTAGCTTTTCTATAAACTTTGCAAATTGTGCATCTAATTTGTTCTTCTACAACCTTTGTTGGAATGGAATCTTCAGTGCGTATAGGGGAGGAGGAATGTAGGGAGGATCCTCTTTCTTCTCTTCATCCTTTCCTCTTTTTCTTGTTCTTCTACATAGTAGGGTTTAGCTTGTTTCCCACTAGTTCTTCCAGTGCTTTCCCACTTCGTAGTGTAATGGCCTTCAGTTTCTCCTTTGTTTTTGCTTCTGTGTTGCTCATGAGACTCCCCATACTTTGTGTAGACAATGCATTGACTAATTAGCCTGCTTGAATCTCCAAATTATGAATGGAAGATGTATGATTCTTTTTTATTTGGTCAAATTTAACTTTCATCCTCTTCTGGGTCTCATATTAGCTCGTGAACTTAGAATTTAACACATCCATTAACTTGTCCATCTTTGATTCCAATGAACCGAGCTTGTTTTGCTAAGAATTTGGTCAGCCTTGAGCTCTTATTTGAGGTCTTGCATTGTTAGACCAAAAGAAATTTTTATAATTCTTCCACCGAAGATTATAAGTATTCGAGTAAGGATTATTACCTCTCTAACCATATTGTGCTCCTATAAAGTTGAGCTACTCTATGTTGTTTTTTTCAACTAGGAAGCAATCAACTATGATATGATTCTCTGGTCCACATAGCTCACATCTGTGCTGAATTGCCTTGAGTGAGGTAGAAGAGGTGGCTTTCAGGCTGTTCAATTGTTTGGTTAGGTTTGTAACCTCAACCTACAATGTTGTCATTGAGTCTACAACTAGCACTCCCTTTTGATCTCCAAAGCTTGATTGCTTTCTACTTCTTTTCGGTGCCTAAATACAACTATTGTTTTCCATGTCTTTTGACAAATCATGTGTCTCCTAAACTATTTTCCTCATTAATGAACCACTAGCTACTGCATTAATGGAACCTTGTATGGGTGGATTGACTCTATTGTAAAACGTTTGTAGGAGGAACTCTTTTGACAAATTGATGTGGACAGCTCCTTTGCAACTCCGTAAATCACTCCCATACTTTATATAAAGATTCCCTTTTGTTCTGATGAAAATTTGTAATTTCCTTTGTGAGCCTTGTAGTATTTGTTAAAAGTAAGTACTTAGCTAAAAAGGCTTACAATCCTATATTATGACATTTGTTGGGTGAGTGAATTCAACCATGCCTTGGTTCAATCCTTAAGTGTAGAGGGGAAGAATCTCATCTTGGTTGCATCTTCTAACAACTCATTATACCAAAACGTATCATAAATCTCTAATAAATTAGTCAGATGAGCATTGGTATCTTCATTGGCCAAACCATGAAATTGAACATTGGTTTTCCGTATGTTCAACATTGCTGGTTTAATTTCAAATATATTCTTTTGCACTAAAGGTATTATAATTCCTTGCTGATTAGAATTACACCTTGGTCTCATGAAATCTATAAGAGTCCTTTGCTACTCTCCATGATTTCTTTCCTTTTCCATTGTTCTTTCTATTACTTCATGGAATTTAGCTTTTTGAATCTCTCTTTCTTACTTTGTGATGTATAAAGCTGATATATCTTTTAATTTGCTTGAACTCCAATTGATCCTTGTGTTCATATACTTGCAATCATAGAGGAAAAAGTATCAAATCCTTAAATCAAAGGAATTCAAATCAACTAAGATGCTAATTCAATCCTCGACAACAACGTCAAAAACTTGTTAATAGTTTTATATATGATGAAGATAACAAGGTGAGAGTAGAAACTGAAAGGTAAGAAAGCTAAGTTTCACGTAAATGCTTGGGAGAAGAGAGTGTCATAGACGAAGACAAAAACATGAAGAAAATGAAGAAGGGAGCATAAGTAACGAAAATAATGGGTGAAAGACAAGGATGTTGGTCTTTCAAAGAAGAAAATATCGTGAGTGGTGAGTGGCAAGTGTTGTGACACTTGTCACTTGCCACTTGTCATTTTATTGTGGTCTCCAACTGGCTCTTTTAAAAAGCTAGTATATTTGTCTCCAATTTTTAACCTAATTTTCTCCTAATTTTCAATGAAACTTGTCATTAAATCTTAATGTCACTTAACAATAATTTGTACTGCCATTTGACATTTATTTCTACTATCATTTATCAATTGTCTTGCCACGTGGCATTTTTCCTAGTCCAAAAATACTCATAATTTCAGAAAATTCTCATACTTCACCAAAAATTATAATTCACTACTTATACACTCCAACTCAATTTTTAAGACACATAATTCATAATTCTCATTATAATCACATTAAAACAGTCATTTATACCCAAAAATGTCAAATGAGTGTATGAAAAATTCATTGTAACGTGTGCGATAATCAAATTCACATGTGTGTATGATAACATTATACATGAGCATGAAATGCATTTTTCTAATCTCTCATTGCTATTTTCTCAATTACAGAAATCTAAGGTTCTAACCTTTAGTATAGAAACAAGATGTTACAAAAGGTCAGTGTACAACCAAAAGAGAGCATTAACTAGAGGTAAAATAAATAAAACAAAGGAGATTACCATAAGCAAATTTTAAGGATCAAGAGTCAAAAAGTAGAGCAAAAATTTTTGAACTTATGGTTAACTTTATAATTAATAAAGAGGAACAAGGTATTCAAGTATTTTACAAATTATACAACATAAAAAAATTTAATTTTAATATGTTTCTAACTTTCAAAATAGAAAGGTATTGATTTAAAAAGAAAACTCTATATTTTATATTTTCAATAAACATTTTTCAAATGCCAATGACATTACTTAAAGGTGAATAACAAATAGTTTAAGTTAAGGGTGACAGTTAAGCTTGAGGCCCAAACTGACTCGACTCCACTTAGTTTGAAGTCGATGAGTTCAACCTGATTTGGCTGGACTTTGGGCTGTGTTTATGTTTGTTTTGAAAATTTTGAGCTTTGGAATGAGCTCAAGCTGGATCGAGCTTTAAGTTGGGCGAGCTGCCAAGCCCAACTTAAGTTTATTTCTACAATTATCAACTAATTTATTTGCACGATAGTTTAAATATTTGATTTTTATTTTAAAAAATCAAATAAATATTTTACAATGTTAATTAATAATGGGATATTATATCTAAAAAGAAATTTTGTTTAATAATTGAAGTTATAAAACATATGTAAACTTTGTTTAAAAGAAAGCACAGAATATAAATTGAGAAATAAATTCTCAATTATAATAATTAACTTAAATTTATAATTGCTATGTATAATTAGAAGTAATGAAGTATGATTAAAGTTATTTTAATTTTTTATTTGTGTTTTTTCCAAATTTCAAATATCCGTTCAAATAGTAAATTTAAAATTAAATTCTAGTATCATCTTTTCGACTACTTATTTTTAATTCTTTTTGTTATATAATTAAAATCTCCTACATATTATCAGCGGATCGTTCACTGTGTTATTGTTGTTATTATTATTATGTAATTAAAATCATAATTTCAATAATTATAATAAATTTGTAGTAATTTAAATAAAGAAGTTATTTAAAATTCAATTCCTTTACTATTATGTTAAGAATTCAAATTCTTTAGAAAAATAAGTAATTGTATATGGATTTTTAATAATTCAGACAATTACGAATTTAATTTTATATAGCAAAGAATGAAAGAAACAACAAGCTTATAATTAATATTACTAGTTCCGACGTCAACGTCGTCTCAAGAAAAAGAAAATGACTAGAAGTTTAGGAAACAAAAATAATCACATAGAAACAATCTAACTCTCAGATCTAAGCCTACCATCCTGGCCTTCTTCTTCACAGATTCGCAGGTATCAAAATTTTCTCTCACTTTGTCTCTCGCTGCTTTCGCTTCGTTGTGCAGGTAATAAATAATTAAGTATTTATTTGGTTGGTTTTTGGTGTGTCTCTGATCGGGGATTTCTAGAATAATATAATATATACTACATTAAAAACAAAACAAAGAATAATAATAATCATGGAAACTTCGTCGAGCCAACAAGAGTTTGATTACCTGTTCAAGTTGTTGCTAATTGGGGACTCTGGTGTTGGGAAAAGCACTTTGCTCTTGAGTTTCACTTCCGACAACTTCGAGGATCTCTCCCCCACCATCGGTACGAATTGCTGTAGATTTATGTTGATTTCAACTTCCAGTGAATGGTTGTATGTAGGTGTGGGCAAACATGTGAATGTTAACTTACTATTCTTACGCTTTGTAGGTGTGGACTTTAAGGTGAAGCATGTCACCATTGGTGGGAAAAAGCTGAAACTCGCTATTTGGGACACTGGTAAGAACACTTTGTTCATCTATCATTACTTTGTTATTCTTGTCCTTGAATTTCCCTTCATATTGTATTTGCTTCTGATTTTCCTTTTTCTTTTTTTGTGAATGCTCTAAAATATCCTAAAGCGGTAACTGATTATAATTAATTTGCAATTATTTTTTTATGACTATTAAAGGACAACTTTAAATCGTAAGCTGCATTTTGCATATTAAAAAAAATTGATAGTATTGGCATTTGAGTTCAATCCTATGTTTTGTTATTCCAACCATTCTTCCCTTCTCTTGTCTTCTTTTTCTCAATTTTGCCCTATCAATGGTATAATATGTTAAATACCTCAATACCTTCTTCAATAATGACTGAAGATTGAATCTTCAATTTTATATGCAGCTGGACAGGAGAGATTTAGAACATTAACTAGTTCATATTACAGAGGAGCGCAGGGGATCATTATGGGTGCGTATTTCATTCACCTTTTCTTTTTTACTTTTTCTCACCTTATCCTTCCTCCAATGGTATTCATATATATGCCTGATTTCTTTTAAAAATTGCACTACATATATCTCTATTTATTCCACTGTGGTAAATGTGATGTCATGAACAAATTTTCAGTATGGCCTTTAAACAGAAAAAAATTCTCCTCTATCTTGTTTTCTCATATTGTCTGCACTTCCATGAAATGGGTATGTATGTTTGAGGTTTTGAGGTGTCTTGGCTTTTCAAGCAGTTTCTCTGGAAAAAAGACACGTCTCGCAATATCTTGCCAGCTATGGGTTGGCTGGGTTCTCCTACTCTGATTCTTGCCTCTTGTTACACTATATTAATATGATCTGTCTGGGAATTGATACAGTATATGATGTAACACGGCGAGAAACTTTTACAAATTTGTCTGATATATGGGCCAAAGAGATTGATCTGTATTCGACAAGCCAGGATTGTATCAAGATGCTTGTCGGTAACAAAGTTGATAAGGTATGTCTCAGAAATAAGTTTGTTTATGAATTTCATTGTTTTAATCCTCGTTATTCTTATCAAAGTATTGGGTGGAAACTTATATAAATTTGGTGTATTTTATCCCCATCATTTATACCTTGTGCAGGAAAGTGAAAGGGTTGTCACCAGAAAAGAGGGCATTAACTTTGCCCGGGAATATGGGTGCCTTTTTCTTGAATGTAGTGCAAAAACTCGAGTCAACGTAGAACAATGTTTTGAGGAACTTGTTTTAAAGGTAAAATTTTCACCTGAGTGGGTTTTTAATTTTCAAATTTGAAGTTGGCTGGTGTTGCTTTTTGCTTTCTTTATCTTGGAGGTCTATCTTTAGAGTTTGTACTATGCCTCTGCAATGCTTTATTTTGGCATTTCTATGGGTCTTTCTCTAGGTTCTTGTGATTTTTGGATAATGACCAAATTTTATTCATATTTCCATCAATTGAAATAGTCATTTCTACAGTTGTCATACATATATGAATACGGAGTCAACTATTAGTCATTTCTGCAGTTGTCATACATATATGAATATTGAGTCAACTATTAGAAAATATCTAATGACAAAATGATTGGAAAATATATAGAATTTTTCAATGATTTAACCATGGGGACTTACTGAAATATTTTGAATAGTAAAAGGGATGAAATTGTGAGGTATGATAAGGAAAACTGTTAGAAGTTAGTTTCGGTTATATTATAACGGAGGTGATGGAAAGACTCAGTTGATTTTTTCCCAATATTAGGATGAATCTGAATATTTTAGAGGATGTCTGAATGAAGTTAGTAAAAGTAGGACTACAAAATTGTTATCCATTTGTAATCCCTTGACTGGTGTTTGTGGAAACCGGTATCAAAATTTTCCTTATTAATATTAGAATGATTGGTTAGTTGTGTTCCCTGCATGATTTGTTACTTCTAATGAAAATGCTTGAAGTGGCAGACCTTTGAATGTCAACAGAGTGTTCCAATTGCATGAAACAATTTCTTAAAAATTTAAATTTAATTGCTTCAAATCTGTACCGTGAAACCACAAAGAGTTGATATAGATATAGAAGTGCTGGAACCGTTCCTGAAAGGTGCTTGATAGGGATCATGTGAATCTTGGTGTTAACTATGATCTTTAGTGGTGTTCCTTTGGAAATTTGAATGACCATTGGTTTTTGAATAGGGGCAATGGTCTCATTGCTTTTAAAGTAATGGTCATTCTTAGAATCACTACTAAGCATTTTATGCAAATTTGCAGATTATGGAGACACCCAGTCTGTTGGCTGAAGGTTCAAGTGGCGTGAAAAAGAACATCTTTAAACAGAAGCCTTCACAGGATGTTTCTGTTAGTGGCTGTTGCTCATGGTGATTCTTCTCTTCTGTGTCGGTTGCTCGTGGTGGTTGGGTCCTCGAGTTAATGACATATCCTTTGGTTTCCTTTCTTTTGGTTTTTTATTCTTAGAAATGACCAACCTGTGACAATAAAGTGTATTAATCATCAAGGCCCCGTTTGGTTGGCGGGAAAGTAAAATTAATTTGGAATCTAATTCTTTGGAAGATAAATCTATAGAAAGTAAAGAGATTTTTATATTAGGATATTTATAAGAATTTTAATAGAAAAATTGGGTGAATTCTTATTATAATGTTTGGTATGCAAAAATATTTTATAGAAAGTAATTTAATTTTAACTCATTTTTTCAATTATATCCCTCCACAAAAATTAAAATTATTATTAATTTTTATACTACAAACAAAATCGGAAAAGCCTTGTTAACTGGCATCTTCTCTCGTTTCGAAAAAGCTTGTTAATTGCTCCCTCTGTTTCTCGCTTTTTCAATGCCTCTGTTCTGATTTATTTTGTTCAAAAACTAAACATGCTTCGGATCTAAATATATGATATGTTGTTTTCTTTGCCAGATGGCCCAGATTTAAGAACTTGGATATGCCTCTGGATGTACCCTCTTGCTATGCTTTTCCAGCCCTTTTGTTCGTTATTCTAGGAAAAAGGTGAATAATCGTGTAATGGCCCTTCCTTTGGGAATGAGATCTTCTATGCCATTTTCCCAGTTCTTACCCCATGCTGGAGGATCTCATCCATAGTTAAAAGAAGGGGATGGGATCCTCTGTGCCATTTCTCTAATTCCTACCCTGTGGCATATCACTGCCACAAATTTGTATTTGTGGATGAGATCCTCTAGCTACTCAAGAAATGGCACAGAAGATCTCACCCCTTTCCTTTGACTGTTCGGATTATATTCGAGTTGATGTTTCATAATTTCTACTCATTAGGTCTTTAGGTCTGCCCGAATTGATGTGAGCGGGTTGAATTAGGCGAAAGGGCCAAATTATTAGACTCAAAACAATTGATCCTTTTTTAAAAACTTTTTAGAGACTTAGGGTCTGATTTGTCGATTTTCGTTTTTGTTTTTAAATTTAGTATTTGTTTGTTTAAGTTGTTGGGTTTTTGTTTCTGTTTCTTCCGGTTTTAAAACATTATAAAAACTATAAAATGTAGTTTTTTTTTCATAATTTAATTTTCCATCAACTAAATATATATATATATATATATGTGTGTGTGTGTTAATTATTTGGTATATAAATTATTAATAACAAATATTAATAATTTAATTTAATATTATATTTAATTAACTAAAATTAATTGTTAATATGAAATATGAATGATTTTAATTTTACGAAATAATTTCATTTATTTTTTGTAAATAAGCTAAATAAATTTAATTTAATAATTATTAATAAATATATTTAAATTAAAATATCTTCAAAATATATATTTGAAAAATTTTTTGATTTAATAATTTAAAATAAATATTAATTTTTAAATAAAAGTTAATTTTTAAATTACTTATTTTAATAAAATAAAATATTATATAAAAAATATTATATAAGATATTAAAATAATTTTATATAATAAAAATAATTAATCTAAATTTTATCTTATATGGAATTGTTATCAGGAATAAAAATATAATTATATTGATTTAATTAAACAAGTTTATGTTTTTATTTGAAAGAAAAATAAAGCTAAAATCAAAAAATGAAAACTAAAAATTACAGCTGAAAAAATGAAGTTGAATCAAATGGTCTTTTAACTTTCAAATACACATCATTCCACGTAATGCTTTATGACATTTGTTGGATACATTTATAATTATGCTCATTTAAATTGGTTAGTATTATTAGTACTCTTTTATGAGAGTGATTGAGTAAGAGAAAAGAGGTAGGCTAAGAAATTGAAAAAAAATTGTTTAAATTCTTATTACGTTGTCCCTTTTTAAGAAAATTGGGTTAAGAATAGAGCTGGTATATGATATAGCTGAGTAACTGAGGACATTAATAACAAAATGTTCTTCTTCGTGTCAAAAGGCTTGAATGCCACTTCAACTAAGCTAAATAAAAATGTGACCTAGTCGAGTAACCAGAGAACATTCATGACAAGGTATTTGTCTTAACATCAAAAGATTAGGTTGTCATTAAAGATTTTTTTTTAAAATTGTGTTACAATAAATGAAACCTACCAATCTTTTAAAAATAGAAAGAATTTTCATAAAGATTATTTAGTAATAGTTTGTCTTTTTAATCGATTAGTAATTATAAACACATGCTTACAAGTGCAATAGGTGTATGAATAGGGTGCTAATATTTTGATTGATATGTGAATCAACACACTTAAACATTAAAGGAATAAGTTAGTATGTTATTACGTTTTGAGTGGTTGATGTTTGAGAGTAAGTTCATTTCATAAGATTTAGGCCCTGTTTAGTTGGATGTTAATTAATGGAACAGAACGTAATGAAATAAAACGGAACGAAACGGTTTATAATAAAATGGAACGTAATATAGTGAAAAGTTGTTTGGAATGGATGGAAGGGTTCATAATATGATGTAGTGAAATGTTGTTTGGAAGATAGATGAAATGTAATGTAATGTATAATAAATGACTTTTATATCCCTTATATTAAAATGGTAGTTGCAGGAGGTTTATTATTTTATTATTAATTATATAAAAATATTAGTATTAATTATT
>JAOTAX010000006.1:12656614-12672729 GCA_025629825.1 Erythroxylum guanchezii | reverse complement strand
CACATACTAGCCTTAATTCATTATTGTTCCACCAATAACAATCGACCAGGGACAGTTTAGAATAGTATTATAATGCTGATAGCTTTCCTATCAAATCACATACTTGATGACATAAGCCTAATACTATCTATGGAATGTAAATCACATTACATAAACGACATACATGCATATATAAAAGGAATACCTCACAATATATTATTAACAAGTCATAATGTTAATACATGAATCACGTATGTCCATTAGCCTAGGGCACACTACTAACAATATAATCATATATGTGGTTGTACTATTTTGCTAGATATTGGTGAGTCTTGGTTAATTATTATTTGGTTTTTTGAATTATTTGGTTTTTTAAGAACTTTTTTTAAATTATTTGGTTTGTTAGTACTAAGTCCCATAATTTTGAAATTATGGGAATTGTTGCTTTAAAATGTGTTCTTAAACTTTGCAATATTAGTGGGTGAGGTGTCTTAGCTTCACCTTTAATTTGTTTCTTTTATTTACTATTTGTATTCTTGTTAATCAAGTCTCTAATTAAGTAAATCATTTCACAAAAAGATTTTCAATATAGAGAGAGTTGGAGCATTACTAAACTTTTATGTAAAAAAAAACTTAAACAAGATTAAAAAAGGATGAGTTAAATTGCGCAAATTAAATTATTATGTAATATATGCTACTTTCATATATTACTCCATATATTGTCCTAAAAGAATTTTTTTTTATTTCAATTCTATACATACCAAGTCTCATTCAAGCATTGCTAATTATATGATCAACGTAGATAAACATTTAAATTTAATTTGTGTGATACGCCTTTTGGTTTAAGGTTCTTCATTTCTTCTAATGGATTAATTGGTTCGAACCAGGGAAAATTTCACAACATATTCACTAACTTTCCTTACTCGTCGTCCGTTGTCTCCGATTGTGATCCGTCCAGGTAGATTTTCCAATTTTAATTTTCATATTTTGCTTGAATAAAGAAGAATTTGTGTGAATGGAAGGAAAGCCTGGGTTTTGTATATGAACTTGTAGTGATTAATCGAGAATTATTAACATTAGAAATTCACGAATATGTAAGGATGATTTGAGGCATAATAAACTCCTAGGATGGTATATAGGTTGAAAACCCATGATGCAGCTCTCATAAGGCTTATCGGTGATATATTCCATGAGCCTTGGAATCACAGTGAGAAGACCCTGTTTTGATTCATGTGGTGTAACAATGCCACGTATCATAGTGTTTGTTTGAATTCAAACTTAGTTTATGAACTTATAGTCATTAATTAAGAAGAATTAACATTAAAAATTCACATATAATTATAGATGATCTAAGGCATAATAAACCCCTAGGATGGTATATAGACTCCAACACCTATGATTCAGCTCCCATGAGGTTTATCAGTAAAATATTGCACAAACTTAGGAGTCATAATGAAAAGACCCTACCCTTTTTCTTGATTCATATGGTATACAATGCTACGTACCATAGTATTTGTTTTAATTCAAACTTAGTTTATAAACTTGTACTGATTGCATTTAGTAATTCAGTTATTTACTTTCAATTGAATAGCTAGATGGACAAAAGTTGGATGTCTCATCAGAAATGGTCCGTTGAATACTTAGAAGGAGTTAAGAGTTTCATGCAATTTATAAAAGATTAAATAGGTGTTGAATGTTGTATTTGTTGTCTATGCATAGATTGCTTAAATGTCAACATTCAAAGTCAAGATGTGGTATATAATCACTTGCTAATCTAAGGCATAGATAAGTTTTATACCCCATGGCTTTATCATGGTGAACGTTCAGAAGCAAGTTATAGTAGAAGTGTTGATACATTTGTTGGTGATAGTAACAATAATGATATAGAAGATTGTGATATTAATGACAATGGTGATGATGGGATTGATAAGATGTTAGAGGATTATAGGAATTATATGGAGACTATGAATGAAACTGGTTTGCCTAACATAATTGGTAATATAACTGAAGATAATTTTGGGAAGTTATTGAAAGTTGCTCAAGAAGAATTATATCCAGGGTGCTCCAAATTCTCACAACTATCTTTTGTCGTAAAGTTATTGCATTTGAACATCTATAATAAATGAAGTAACAAGTATTTTGACATGTTACTTGACTTGCTCAATAATGCATTATTTGTTGGGCACAAATTTCTCAAATCTTATTATAAAGCAAAGAAATTATTAAGGGACCTTGGATTAGGATATATATATCAATACGTGCTTGTAAGTATGATTGTGCTATATTTTGGAAGGACACTAAAGATCTTAAAGAGTGTATCATTTGTGGTACATCAAGATGGCGAGTGGCTGATGGGAAAGGGAAAGTTATACCACATAAAATCTTGAGATACTTCCCTATTAAACCACAACTACAAAGGCTTTTTATGTTAACAAAAACAGTCATAGATATGAGGTGGCATAAAGAAACACGTTCATGATAACATTATGCGTCATCCAACAGACTTAATGGCATGGAAACACTTTGATGGAAAATTTCCATAGTTTACAGAGGATTGTCATAATGTTCAACTTTGATTAGCCTCAGATGGATTTAATTCATTCGGTAATATGAGTACTTCTTACAACATGTGGCTGGTAATTCTAATTTCATATAATTTACCTTCATGGAAGTGTACGAAGGAGCCTTTTATGTTATTGTCTTTACTTATTCCATGACCTACTACTCTTGGTAAGGATATCAATTTATATATGTAACCACTAATTGATGACTTAAACCATCTCTAGGAGGTTGGACTAGAAACTTATGATGTTGTTGAAGGTGACACGTTTATAATGCATAAGGTTATTTTCTAGACTATAAATGATTTTCCAACTTATGGGAATGTGTCTGGATGGAGTACTAAAGAGTATATGGCCTGTCTTGTGTGTAACCATCAAACTCATTCGATAAGGTTACGAAGTAAAATATGTTATACGGGACATTGTCGCTACTTGGAACATGGGCATAGATGGCGAAAAAGTAAAATTTTTAATGACAAAGTAGAATTGGGTGAAGCTCCTTTGCACTTGTTTGGTGGTGATGTCGTTTACCAACTCTAACTTTTGGGTGACATTACACCTAGCAAACACCCAAGTAATAGAAAGCAAAAGAAAAGTATTATTGAGGTTAATTGGAATTTTAAAAAAGTACATTTTTCAATTTTCCATTAAAGGGAATTGCTATTGAGGCATAATCTTGATTTGATGCATATTGAAAAAATATTTGTGATAATATTTTAAGAACTTTGATGGGAATTGATGGAAAAATAAAAGACACAATTAAGGCTAGATTAGACTTAGAAGACATGAATATAGGAAAAGATTTGCATTTGAAAAGAAGAGATGATGGATAATACGTCATTCCACCTGCTTCTTACAACATGTCAAAAAAAGAGAAGCAAACTTTTTGTCAAGATCTTAAATCAATCAAATTTCCTAATGGGTATGGATCTAATATGGCCCATTGTGTCAATATTAAAGAGGGAAACGTGTTGAGATTCAAAAGCCATGATTGTTATGTACTTCTACCACGATTATTTCCTGTTGGAACACATGGATATTTGTCGAAGGATGTGTCTATAACTTTAGGACAACTTAGTGATTTTTTTAAGCAATTATATTGCAAGACACTAAAAGTAAAAGAGCTTGAAAAAACAAAAAAAGACATAGCCTCGATTCTATCTAAGTTGGAACTCATATTTTCTCATCTCTTTTTATATTATGATGCATTTAGTAATTCACTAGCCATACAAGGCAAAACTTTGTGGATCGGTTCAATTTCGATGGATGTTCCCCATTGAAAGATAATTTATATTAACTTATAATTTTTTTCTAAAGTTATTACTTAGTAACAATTATTAATGATTTATATTTTTTTAGGTTTTTATGCTCTCTTAAGCGTTATGTATGTAATAGATTTCAACCTAAAAGGTCTATTGCAGAGGCTTATATAGCGAATAAAGGCTTAACATTTTGTTTGATGTACTTAAATGACGTGGAGACAAGATTTAATAGACAAGAATGTAACTTTGATTTTGATCAAGATGGTGGGTTGTCAATTTTCTCCCAAAAAGGAAGGTCATTTGGTATCAGAAAATAAACGAGTTAACTAAAGATGAACTTGAAATAGGGCATTGGTATATTTTGAACAATTATGAGGAAGTCGATATATATATGGAGTATGTATATTACTTTTGATTCATATTTTCATATTTAAACTTTGTGGTTCATTCTATATTTCCTTATCTCTATTTACTTTTTTAAATAGAGCACACAACGATTCCATTCGAAGTCAAAGAGATTGTTAATATTGAAGAAAGACATAAGATTAAGTTCCTATCATAGTTTAGGACTCGAGTAAGTTATTGATGGAATATTATAAACTTATGGCAATTTTTATGTTAGATTAACTTCTAGTTATATTTTGTTTTCAAGATGATACAGTTACATAACTGTAACATACAAGAGGTGACAATAGCATTATATTCTTTGGTATGTGAGCCTCATATGTATGGAAAAAAAATATAAAGGTTGCATTGTTAATAGAGTTAGATTTCACATACAAGATCGAGACAGTCAACCTAGAAGTCAAAGTTGTGGGGTTGTTGTTGAGGGATGTTATGACGATGATTTTATTGACTTCTACAATGTCATCTAAGAAATAATAAAGTTGCATTACATCAAGGATAAAAAGGTTATTCTATTTAAGTACAAATGGTTCAATCTTGGTGACATAAAAGTGAATGGAAATACTACTAGCATCAATGTTAGTAAGATATGGTATGATAATGACCCCTTTTGTCCTTGTAAGTTAAGTGAAGAAATTTTTTACCTCAACGACACCGTAATGGGCAACGATTGGAAGGTTGTTCAAAAGTTTCAACACTAAAATCTCTTCGATTTTTGTGAAAGGGAAAATGGTCAAATAAGTGAAGATGGTGATGAAATATATCAAGGGATTCAATTGAGAGCTAAATAATGGAGCCATACAAATAGATGATGCAGATATATCATCATTCTATAGGAGAGATGTTGATCCCAATATAGTATAAGTGGATGAAGTCAAGTGAATATTGTTGTAGAAAGAGATGAAGACTATATTAAGGATGAACTATATGACAATGATGATACTTGGGCCGAATATAATAGTGATGAAGAGTTTAATCATAATGTAATTAATGATGATAATTTCTAAGATCTTAATCATGATAATTGAAGGTAATAAAAATGTTGTTTATATTGTTTGAAATGTATTGTTGATGTTTGAGTTATGTTTATGCGTATTGTTGATGTTTGAGTTATGTTTATGTAGATTTTGGATGTTTAAGTTATGTTATTGCTATTGTTGATGTTTAAGTTATATTTATGCGGATTGTTGATGCTTAAGTTATGTTTATGCGTCATCCACGATGTTTGACTTATGTTTATTCGTATTGTTGACGTTTTCCTTATGTTAGTGCGGATTATTTATGTTTGAGTTATGTTATTGCAGATTGTTGATATTTGAGTTATAGATATCCAATATAATGGCACCTAGTAAAAACAAAGGGAAGAAGGTGGCAAATATCGAGGTTGTTCATCCCCTACAATAACCAGATCAAATAAATCTTAACCAACAACACCAATCGACTTCATCCACTAATAAACACTGCCAGCAACAATCTCCATCTGTCTCAAATAGTATAGAGGGATATGCAAGTTTGCTAATCTTTAACACATACAAAGACTTATGCTGAAACATAAATTTACATATTTATTGTGTATTTTCTTATCATTATTCATTTGTTGTCAGGTTCCAATATCAATGTCAAAAAAAGAGGTAGAGGTATAATTAAAGGTTGTGAGTTGCTACGAATGAATGTTGCAATGAACAGTATGTTGTTTTTAAATATTGATACCTAGCAAGGATGTCATGTAGACAGGATTCTATCCGCTAAATTGCCAAGTGAGTTAGGGGTAATTGCCATAACTGAATTGTCTTGCCTTAAGCATACGAAGTAGTTGAAGGAAGACAACTTGCTACAGAATGCTTTGGATCAAGTTTCAGTAAATTTTCAGTTTATTTAATTATATGCAATATTGTTTTACTTATTTAAAGATTAATTTTACTTTTATTTTTTCATAGATGAAGCACAATATCGTTGATATCGACAACCCTGATGTTTCAAATTGTGTGACTTTACTATTGAAACCTATTGAAACAAAGGACTAGGGATCATCGTTATCAACTATATCAATATTACAAATATTTTCCTTTGGATGAGGTGACAAGTAAACATGTTCCTGAGCATACATCTCCAAAAAATTATAGCAATATATATAACTATTAAACCTCTACCAACTTTGAGGTTTGTTTTCTTTCTCATCATATTTGCTTCCATTAATCTTTTTGCACAATTTAATGACTATTTTTTTCTTTATTTAGGAAAAGTATGGGAAAGTCAAGGTTAATAGAGGAAAAAATGAAAACTTCACACAACCAAGGCTCTAAATCATTTGTTGTCTTGCGAAATGAATATATAAGTTGTTTGTTTACAAGTTATAATTACATCAGTAAATACAATATTATTTATTGTGTTTTGTATTTTTTCATAAAATAAAGTCAAAAGAAACTACATGGAGAACAGTGTGATAGGGTCACACTCTACAAACTGACACATTATAAGGAAGGTGAAGGTTAGGTGTTTGAAGAAGTGCACAATAATTATGTAAGTATAAAATTTTGTTTAATTTTTTAGTTTATTTATTTATGTAGTACTAACTAATAATATTTGAATTGAATATTGATTTTATTTTTTAAATTTTAGAATAAGATGCAGGAGTTGTTTAGAATACGATTCGGCTATATCAAAGATCTTGAGTTTGGGCCAAAGCCAGCCGTTTCATCCTCATCAAGACCACAATATGTTCAACGTCTTAAAGAGGACAACCAATCGGTCCATTTTAAATTAGAACGTAATGAAAAAAATTTGGTCAAAATTTTACTTGGCCTGAATTATGTAAGTATTGAAGATGAAAATAATTCTTAGTCATTAAACTAATATTTGTATTTTTTATTTTGTATTTAAGTATTTTTGAAATTGTAATCAACATCTTGTACATGATCATATTTAATGATATTTTAATTTATATATACAATGCTTCTAATTTTCAATTATTTTTATTATATTTTTGCATAATAAATCAAACAAAAAAATCTAAATATTACATACAATAATATCAATTAAAAATCTCACAAATAATTATAATCTACATGATATAACATTTAGTTATAATGTATATTTAAAATTTCAAAACATCACTAAAAATATTTGGCTACATTTTTTAAAGCGTCGCCAATAAGTTTTCACTACGCTTCCTTTTCGTAGCTAAAAGATATTAGCTACAATTTTAGAAACATAGTTAATAAGTTTTGGCAATGAAAATGAACCATAGCTAGAACTTATTGGTGACGATTTATAAAAATGTCACCTATAGTTTTCGCTACGAAAGCTATTTGTAGAAAACATATATTAGCGACGATTTGGTGAAAACATCGCGTATAGTTTTTTGTTATAGGAATTTTGTGATGATTTTGAAGACGAATATAAATTGTCACAAATGAATATTAGCGACAATTTTGTGACATTTAGCGATGAAATTTTTCGTCGCTAAATGTGCCTTCTGTTGTAGTGTACCAATCAATGTTACCACTAGCTTCTACATTTTCTTAGATATTTATTTATCTCTAAAAATAGTATGAAACAAAAAACTTAACCTTAAGTTAGTACATAAGTTGAATATCTTAACGTTAAGTTAGTACATAAGTTGAATATCAAACCATAATTGATACTACCTCTGAACTTATTTGATTACATTGGTTACTCCAAAATATGATCACTATACAGTCATCAGTATCTTCCATTGTGATAACCATATAGCTATGTAAATTGCATATAGTAATGTCTTTCATGAGTATACTAAATAAATTGAGAATGGTTGTTATTTTATTCATATTATTCAAGTTACAGTACGACTTATTTTTATATCTTTTCAACATCGATCTATTGATATTGTCATTCAAACTCATCTAGTGAGTGAGTTTCATACTTTCATCTCCAAATTCCAGCTACCTATTTTTCATTTATTTTAAGTTTAAAGGAGGATATTGAAAATATTCTAAATTTCCAATTTAATTGAGAATATTCTAAATTAATTGTTTCTACAATTATTTCACCTTATATTTATTTCTTCAATTATGTACCTTGTTTGTTCTTCTTGATTTTATTTCTTCATCTGAATATATATTCTTGTATATAAATAAGAGTTCATCTTTATTAAACAACAACAACAACAAAAACATTCAATAAAAATCCCGTTAAGACGCAGAGTTTGGAGAGATCTAGTAGTATGCAACCTTACCCCTAACTATTAGAGAAGTTGTTTCTAAATGACTCATATGAATGAAGCAGAAGAAACAAAAATGTAAAAGATAAATTAAAAAATAAAAATTTAAGATTAAAAATAAATAAAAAATAATATTACTAATAGGTAAAAAAATGATAGATGCAAATAATATATATATATATAAATAAATAAAAAGAATCATACTATCATTAATAATCATAAACAAAATAATTATAATAATATTAATGACAATACTAAAGATCCTAGTAATAATAATTATAATAACACTACTACTAGTAGTAATAATAATAGTAGTAGTAGTAATAGTAGTAGTACTAATAATAATAATAATACAGACATACATACTTACCACATAGGCTAATTACAATAGGCAAGAGTTAAAAGATATAAGAAAACTACCAAGATCTCTATCATGCTAAAGTTTTCTATTGTGGGCCATGTCCTTGATAAGTTCCAACATTGTCATATCCTTTTGGATCACCTCCTCCCAATTCTTCTTAGGCCTCCTTACTTTTCTCTTACTATTTCTAAGTACGATCCTCTTGCATCTTCTCACTGTAGTGCCCGAGTGTCTCCTCTTAACATATCCAAACTACCTAAGCCTTGTCTCTTTTAATTTGTCCATAATATTCGCTATCTTTAATTTGCCTCTTACTATTACATTCCTTACCTTATCTCTTTTAGTAAGGTTGCACATCCAACGGAACGTGCACATCCAACGGAACATTCTCATCTGTGTTACCATTAGCTTATGACTATAAACTTATTTGATGGGTCAACACTCCGCTCCATAGAGCATGGTTGGCCTAATTACTAAACGATATAATTTACCTTTAAGCTTGAGTAGTATCTTCTTGTCATATAAAACTCCTAAAGCACCTCTCCATTTTAGCCCCACTGATCTGATCTGGTGAACTATGTTTTCATCAATTTCTCTGTTGGTCTAGATGATAGATCCTAAATATTTAAAACCTCCTTTTGCGATATAGCTTCTGAACCAATCTTTACCACCACATCTGTAGTGATCCTATGTTCCAAAAATTTTCACTTCACATACTCAGTCTTAGTTCTACTCAATTTAAAACCCCTTGATTGTAACGTATCCCTCCACAGTTTGAGCTTGTCATTGATCCCCTCTTTTGTCTAATCCACTAAAACAATGTCATCAGCAAATAACATAAACCAAGGTACATCCCCTTGGATGTTCTTGGTGAGCTCATCAATTACTACTACAAATAGAAAGGGACTCAAAGCAGAACCTTGGTGTAACCTAATATCTATAGAAAAAGGCTCAGTATCTCCACCTATTGTCCGTACTTTAGTTTTTACACTATCGTACATATCCTTAATAATTTGTAAGTAATTCATCAGAACCCCCTTGACTTCTAAACATTTCCACATGATTTACCTTGGAAACCTATCATATGCCTTCTCTAAATTAATAAAAACCATATGAAGGTTATGATGTCTTTGTCTGTAGTATTTCATTAACATTTTGAGGAGGTGTAAAGCTTCTGTTGTAAACCTTCCTGGTATGAAGCCAAATCAGTTTTCTGATATATGAGCATCCTTTCTTACTCTCTTATGGATCACTTTCTCCCATAACTTCATAGCGTAACTAAGTATTTTAATGCCTCTGTATTTGTTACAACTTTGGATATCCCTTTTGTTCTTGAATAAAGGAATTATCATACTACATCTCCACTCGTCTGGCATTCTGGCAGACTTAACGATCACATTAAAAAGCTTGGCTAGCCAAGTAATACCCTCTTCTCCTAGGCTCTTCCATACCTCTATGGGTATTTCGTCAGGTCCTACTACCCTACCACCCTTCATCACCTATAACGTATTATTAATTTCATCCCTCATAATCTTTTGGCAGCAAGTAAAGTTACGAAACCTCTCAGACAAGCTAGGGTCACCTAAACAGATGTTATCCTCTACGCATTCATTAAAAATGCTATAAAAATACCTAGGCCATCTACTTTTGATGTCATTTTTAGCTACAAGTACTCGTCCTGCTTCATCTTTTACACATCGAACTTGATCCAAATCCCTTGCTTTGCGTTCCCTAGCTCTTTCCAATTTAAAAGTATCCTTTTCTCCATCTTTAGTATTCAATCTTTGATACAGGTTCTCGTAAGCTCTACTTTTATTAACTGAGATTATCCACTTCACCTCTTTCTTTGCCAGTTTGTACCTTCTCTATTTCTAACTCTCTCCACCTCTGTGGGGTTACCCCATAAAGCTTGATAGGTTGTCTTCTTAACCTTAACTTTTTCTTGAACATCCTCTTACTACTCCTTGACCCTTTAAAAGTACCCAGGGTCTCTACAGATGTGTTCCTTAAAAGAGTTGCAACCCTCTCCCACATCTGGTTAACATCTTTGATCAAACTCCAATCTTCTTCATAAATGACTCTATCTTTAAATTGTTTCACCATATCCCCTTTCAAATTCCACCATCTGATTCTAGTGCACCTCTTAGGACTTCTCTTCTTCCTTCAATCCTTAATAAAAAGAACCAAAACTAACAATCTATGTTGAGTTGACATGCAAGCACTAGGTATCACTTTACAATCTTTGTAGCTAGACCGATCACTCCGTCTTATTAGGAAGTAGTCAATCTAAGTCCTTAGGGTTATATTCCTATAAGTCACCTGATGCTCCTTGTTTTTCTTGAAAAAAGAATTGGTTATCACCAACTCGAACGCTACTGCAAAATTCAACAAAGTTGTTGGCCGCGTGTTGTTACGCTAGTCAAAATAAAATAACTAGACTACTACTATAGCAGTGATGAGTCTAGGTCGATCCCACAGAGAGTGTATGTAAAGTTTATGGAATGAAATTAACCGATGTTTATTAAAAGGGGGTTCTGGATTTTTTTAAGAAGAAAATAAAATGAAACTAACTAATAAAAATAAATTAAAGAAAACATGCGGAAAAAATGATAAATGTAGGGAATTCAGTAGGGACCCGGTTCTTTGGTTCAATCTCGGCCTACACCCCGACTAAGTATATTTTATTAATTTGTTGTTCCTAAACCTCTCCTAGCAACTATTAATCGTGGGTTAATAATTAACCCGAGTTTTCCCTTAAGTTTTGTTTAATTAAGATACGATCGTTAATTAAACCTAACCACCGAACAACCTAGGATACGATCTCTAAATTTAATTAGGCAGTAGCATTAAAATTTAGGAAAATCGATTAATCAAGGCAACAACCACATACGATGCATCATTTAACCTAGGTCATGTTATCCCTAATGATTACGAACTATTATTCGCTACACATGAATTTCAACATAACAATTACGGATTATATCAAAATTCTAGCAATGAGCTTAAAATTAATGATTCAATGAACGCATTAAAATCATCAATTCACAATACTCAACGGGTTCATACACAAATAACCGAATAATAACGAAAATTCGATTATCGATACACAATATCCAAATCAATTAAAATAGGATAACACAATCAATTTATAATGAGAGAAAGAAACAATAAAATAATTATAAAATACTTAACCCGGGTCGTCGGCATCGGGAGGTCTAGCTCTTCATGGGTCTTGCCCGAAAAATTGCTTCAACCCCATCCAATGTCCCTACTTAAATACCCTTTTGATTTCTCATTGTTTATTGTAGCTAATAGGACTAATTAATTTCATCCCATCTTAAATCCTTCTCCACTGTGCTTCTTGTCTCCTCGTCTGTACAGGCTTCTCCACGCATAAGCCAGCAAGCTGCAGCAGTCCTGCTCCTACGCCCCAGATACAAGCCGCAAGCCCAAGCAGCAGCCACAGCCTTCACGCCTGCGCAATGTCTGCCTTGACCTCGTTCCTGTAGCTCTTCCTCACTGTTCCCCAATTAGACAATTAAGGGTCACACATCAACCCCTTAAAACATTCTGCTTGCTTCCTTTTTGCGTGTTGCCTTCTGAGTTTTGAGTAAAACGCCTCCCTCTTGTGCTATGGGACGCTACGTTTAATGCAGCGTTAAACGCTTCTGTTGCTGTGCACTTTTAATTCTCCTATTTTAATTGTTCTTGTCTTTCTTGTTTTTTTCTTCTTCTTGCTCCATAAAGACAAGCAAAAATAAATCTCTGAAAAATGTCCCAAATGTAATGCTTCTAACTCACTTTAATTTCTTTGCTCCCAAATTGAACCTAAAATCATATATGAATTACAATGAGTATCTTAAGCATTTTTATGTCAATAATCACTAAGTGTAAATGATTAAATATATCAACAATTAAACACATATCAATTGTCCCGCTATCATTCCTTTCACCATACCCTAAGCCTTCATATGCTTTTGAGTAACCATGCGAGGTTAATCCTATATGACCATTAAAGTCTCCTCTGAGAATAACTCCCTCGTTGAAGGGTTTTTATTGAATCACTTCATCTAGCTCTTCCCAAAAATGACACTTAATTTGTTCTTCCAACCCTACTTGAGGTGCATATGCACACACCACATTTATAATGGCTCCCTTTACCACAATCTTTAAGGACATGATCCTATCATTAGTCCTCTTGACTCCTTGGCAACCAAGATACCTACCCCATTCTGTCTTCTCGAACCCCCTAAATACCAAAGTTTCAATCCATTAATTTCTTTCGCTTTAGCCCCCGTCCACCTTATCTCCTGCACACATACTATATGAATCTTATACTTATCAAAGTCTCCACTAATTTTTAAAGACTTCCCTGTAAGGGACTTGATATTCTAAGAATCTATTCGTAATCTATCAGCATCTTTTCGTCTTCTAAACCCAGACCTCACTGAAGGACTAACCCTTGTACTCACATTAGAGCTCAAGGCCACCACCCCTATCCTAATATCCAAAACAAGCTAAAGAGGACACGTATAACAGGCCCCTAAACAAGCCCCTAAATGACTCTAATAGCAATCAGTGAAGAGAAGCAAGATTTATATTTAGCAACCAAAAGTTGCACTACACGAGTGTGAGGGTTTGCAAGTAACCCTAAACACACGATACTAAAATTACAAGATCCATAAATGGACAACTAATAACAACTAGCTACTGCAAGAAAACTAAAACACGAGACATAAATGTTAGAAGAAGAATAATAAAATAAAAACCAAATTGTTCTGAACTATTAGAGATGCCACACACCAACTTTGTATTTACTAGTTCTATTTATCGTTGTTTGCTCGAAATGTCACTACAGTAGGACTCTCGTTGATTCCGCCTTTAGAAATGTAAGGTCAGTCGCTCCTCCTTTTGCTTCCTGTTCAAACAAGAAATACTCCCGCACTTGCAATATTAAAAGTCAATAAATGTAATTAAAATTTAATATGTACTAACACTATTATAAAATAGAATAATAATAAAATAGAATAATAAACTAGTAGTAAAATAATAATGAGAATAATAGTAATTAAATAATCAATGAATTACCTAATTAATTAATTAATTAAACAATTCTTGAAAACCAATCTTTAAAAAGAAAACTGAAAAGTGTCTTATTCGGTAACTCCCTGAACTGACCACCCCTAATATGCAAAAACTTTACCGTTCCTCTTTACGTATGCAGGCTAAGGTGCCAGCACTTCCACCTAATCGGAGTTCAGTTTGGTTGTTCGCCAGTGTTACGTCAATATGCTCAATTCCTAATAGGAAGTAGAGAGGACAGATTAGAGGTAAAAGAAGATTATGCAAATGCCAGGAGACAGATACACCATCCTAAGCTCTCAAATTCCAAACTATTCTGCATCTACCCCTTGGTTTACTTTATGCTTTGGGTTGCTATCCTTCAGAAACTCTTTGGGTCTAGAAAACCCAAAACCGCACAGCAAACACAAATTATATTCTAACAAAAAAGCTACTTAATTAATCATTCCCAGTGTAGTAATCACGATAAAGGTTGGTGTCGTCGAGTCACTAGTCGCAACAACAACAAAAATGCCAATTGCAACCTCCAAATCTGCATAGAAAACTTATGGGAGATGGCTGAAGATTGGACAGAAAACTGAAAAATTAATCTTTTTTAAGTAAACACATAATACATAATACATGCTTTCTCTTTATTTTTTAAAAATGAAACGTATGTTTTATCTCTTTTAAAAGATCCATGCTTATCCTCCACCAAGAAACCATTACTTTGATAGGCCATGCTCAGTCTCATTAGAAGTCATGCTCCTTGTCTTTCAAATTTGTAGTTCATCTATGTGAATACATCTCCTTGTATCATCCTTAGTATAAAAGGTATTTGTCCAACTTGAACAGAAGTATGTCATTTTTCAATATACCAAACACTCTCCCAAACTACAGATTTTGGTATGAGACTATACATCAAACACAGCTTCTCACTCTCAAACTACTAACTTTGATACAAAAATTCTATCCCGGAGACACCTTTCAGTATTGTCTTTCAGGCTTAGAATCCCAAGTCAGCAAACAGCTGATAAATAATGATGAAGCCATTGTGAAACTCAGGTTAATTTCCACCAATAATAATAAATTCACCTTGAGCATTATTGCTTAAGTGAATAAAGTGTGAACGATTGTACTAAAAAATCACACCAGGTAAATTCTCAAGAAAGACTGGAGGGGTCATAAATGGTTTCACTTAAAACCCAACCTCCTAGATAGAATTTTCCTAGACATGTAATTTAATAGCACAATAATTCAATACAACTATACCCGACAATAGCTATTAAATAGATAAATAAAAAACACCAGAATTTAACGAGGTTCAGCCAATTATACCTACTTCCTCGAACACTACTAAATTAGTATTTCACTATTCTTAGGAAATAATAAAAGTGAAATATTACAAAAGGAGATAAGAAATTTTTGTCTTAAGGAATGACAATTTTTGGATGATCAAAAACTAAAAGGAGGGGAGTTGTTTTATAAGTAAAACAACCTCCCACAAATCTATAATTTCTCAATGTGGGATTGTGGGATGAGCCACAATATTTGACTACTCAACAAATCTCTAACTTGGCGAATTCCACTTTTTCAAATTTCTCACAAAACTCATCTTTCGTAGTGTTTTCAAATACGCTTTACAGCGCCCATCATCTTCAATTTTTAACAATATTGGTCAAGTCTAAACAATGTTGGAACTTGACTACAGTCACCACCTTTGTCAACAAATCAGCAGGATTCTCAGTCGATCTTAATCTTCTGGATTGCTACTCCACCTTCTTCTAGAATGTTGGGACCCAATCTCGGGACCGGATCCCAACCGGAAAACGAAGAGCGAAGCAAAGTGTGGAAGAGAAATCAACGGTAAACGCGTGCGGAACGAAATCGAACACAAAACGCGAATGCGAAACAAATTCGAAAGAACGGACCATGAGGCGAAAGTGAAAGAAACGGAATTGAAGGAAACAGAGTTCGCAGCGAATCGAAACGAATTCAAATAATCGGATTTACGAAATCGCAAAAAATGAAAAACGAACCAAACAAATTGTCCAACATCTGGGTAACGAATATGTCAGAAAATCCTCGCGTTGGAAACCCTAAGACTAATCCGAAAATCCGAAATTCGGTATAATTTTTTTTTCTCTCTTGCACACTTAAACAAATCAAAAACAATTAAATTTCCCCTTTTGGAAATTCTACCATTCTAATCTCACTATCCTTTGCCATTATTTTCCATAATCTCAAATCACTTGATTTCTCTTAATCATGCATATCTTAATCGCCTC
>JAOTAX010000006.1:12615889-12626020 GCA_025629825.1 Erythroxylum guanchezii | reverse complement strand
AAATAAGTAAAAATATAGAAAAATGTTTGTATCTTTTAAATTATAAGGATGTTTATTTATATAAATAAAAATATAGAAAAAAAAAGAAGATTGTATCTTTTAGAGGGGCATTCTGTATAGCCTCTGCTATAGATAGAGATAGCAATAGGTAAGGCTAGGTATATAGCCTAAGCTTGGTCTAAATTTTTTGTTTGATTTTACCCCAAATTTCAATCAACTCAGAAAGATTTAACCCAAGCTTACACTTAATTGGGCTTTAATAGGCCCAAATAACTATTCATCAATATACAAAATAGCTTTGTTTTATATGTGAAAGAAATATGGGCTTTAGGCTAGGCTCAAATCGTGAATCTTGAGTTTGAACTTTGTTTGAAGTCTGAAAAAGAAGGCCTAAAGTTAGGTCCAAACCCAAAAACCCAAAATAGAAGCTTAAACTCGATTGAAAACCTAAATTTTTTAAAGTCTAAATTTAGTTTAAAACTCAGTCAATTGGGACTAAACTACTGATTTAAGATATAATGAAATTAGGCTAGAATAGGCTTAGGCCCTTTTGTCATTCCTAACTAAAGGGATCCTTATAAAATTAGAGAGGGACATTTCAGGTAGCCTCTATTGAGAGTGATCCTTGCAAGATCACGGGCACTTGTCATCCCAAAATCTCATGTTTTTATTAGGGCTGACAATGAGTTAGATTAGAACAAGTCTTGATCCATTTTTCTTAGTCTTGAATCTATATAAAGCTTAATTAATCATTAGGTGCCTGGCCTAAGCCCCAGTTTGATTAAGCTCCGAGCTGTCAAAACTCAAAACATAATTTGTAAGTACTTTATTGTTGCAAAAAATAGTAGCTACAAATTCACAAAAGAAGAAGAAGGTTACTCCATAGTTTCACTGATCGATGAAGAACAATAGAAAGAAGGTTGATTACATGGTTACAGGAAATGCTTTATTGAATCTAAAATATACATAAAATACATCTTATTATGGGAATTTGTTTGTAATCGGTGGTTAAATAAGAATATATAAATACTTGCTAGTCGAATTGAATAAAGAATAAAAGGAACCCTAAGGCTTCACAAGTTTATCAAAGAGGACTCATCCTTCAGACTGGGAAACAAGGAAAAAATGGAGTTCCAGTTAGCAATTAGCTTTCAAGCAATGATAGGAGAAAACTAAAGGATTGTTTAATTCTACTTCTATTTTTCTATTGTGATTTTTAATTTTCGTTTTTCGTTTTCCGTTTTTGTTTTTCCTTTAAATAAAAATAAAAACTTGTTTGATTATTAATGTCAATGTAGCTATATTAGATAAAAATTAGAGATAAATTATTTTTAATTTGTTAAATTCATTTTAATCTCTTATATAATATTTATTAATAAATAATAAATAAAAATTATTTTATTTTATTAAATAATTAATTTTAAAATGAAATTTCATTTATACATTAATATTTATTTTAATATATTCTAATTATTAAATCAAAATTTTATTTGAAATTTATATATTTTGAATATATTTTATATTTAATTATATTTATTAAAAATAATTAAATTAATTTATTTTAATTTAATTGTAAAAATTAAATAATGTATCATATAAAATTAAATTATTTATAATTTTAATTAATTAAATATAATCTTAAGCTAAATTATTCTTAATTCTTATTAATAATTAATATATTAAATAATTAAATAATATATATTTAGTTAATAGTAAATCAAGTTATGAAAAAAAATAAAAACAAAAATAGAAATTTAAAACTCAAATAACCAGCTTTTTTTACTAAATTTGAAAACAAAAACAAAAAATAAAAAACGAAAATACAAATAGAAACAAACAAGTCCTAAAGCGACCACTTGTAGAGATACAAAATCTTAGAGATAACCTTAGTTTGGGACTTAGGAGCATAAATGTTATAGCTAAAGGCAATTTTAAAGAGAATAGAGACACCTCCTATTAGTTCTTGCTTATTCTTTTCCCATTCCATTACACCTAACAAATCCTTTTTGAGATATGTACAACTAATTAATTGGAGAATTGAGCATAACAAATCTTTAAAGAATTACCATTGAAAGAACAATTGATTAATGAATTCAAGTACAGATTTGCAAAGTTGACATGTGAGATTCCTTTGCTTCTAATATATGCTAAGCTACTTACAAGAAAATAAAAGAGGTTTTGGGAATGGCATACTTAAAACAAACTAGTTTAGACCAATTGATCTTCAGGGAAGGTCTCCTGAATATCTCCAACATGATTTGTTTGTCAACTCTTAGATTTATCTTTCTATCCAATTATGGAATTTGAGGATGAAGGTTTAGGTTTGTAATTTGGGAAACTAGTTTTAAGACAAGACAATCCTCTTCTCTTCCAACTCCATTCCACTCAATCAATAATTTCTTTCACTCTAGCATTCTTAGGGATCCTGAGTTTTATAGAGGTCCTTTTAGATCTTATGAGAAGAGCTAGATCGGACCAGTTATCAGACAAAAACCAAGTATTTAAACCATTTATAATCAAGCATTTGAATTTTTGGCTGAGTAGATTCCTCAACTTTAACATTTGATCTAAATTCCATGAATGCTTCTTGCTAGGTTTGACACCCCAAAATCCCATATCATTTAAGTAATAGACATGCATCCTTCTAACCTAAATTACCTCTTTTTCATTGAATAATCTCCATATCCTCTTAATGAGTAGCATCTGATCATTGCTTTAAGATAAACAATTCCTAATCCCCCTCCCAACTTGGGATAACAAAGATCATCCCATTTTACTGTGGTATAGGAGGACTTCCCATTATCTTTTAACCATAGTTTTTAATAATATTCTCTATATCCTTGAAAAGGCTCTTAGGGAAAACTATATAAGAACTCCAATATATATATATATAGGTTGTCTAAAACATAAATAATAAGTTAAAGTCTTCTTGCATAGGATAAAGATTTGTTTTTCCAATAATTAATTGATCCTCTTTTTTATTGAATCAAGAAGAGGTAAAAAAAAATCTTTGAAAGATGGGCTTTTGTAGTGATTAGATCACTAAAATATTTAAAATACTCTTGTGGAAGAGGGAACATTGAGTTATTGTGAAGAGATTCAATTTTTTAAACTCTATCTAACATATAGTGCATGCTTTTACTGGAGTTTATGAAGAGTCTTAAAGCTTAGAGAAATAGCTAAGGGGACCCATAAAGATACAGGAGAGAGTGTTATGTCTGACACAAAAAAAGTAGGTCAACAATAAAGGCCAAGTTGAAAATTTTAAGAGATTTACATTTATAGTAGTACCTAAACTTTCCACTCATCTATTGATTCCCAACAATAAGCTTAATGAGAACTTCAATTACAAGAGCGAAAAGGTAAGGTGATAAAGGATCTTCTTGCGTAAGACCTTGGATCTTAAAAGAGCTTAGTTTGATCCTTATTCACCAGGACATTAAATAAAGTTGAGGTAATACAAACTTGTATCTAGTCAATAAACAAACTAAGGAACCCAAAAGAAAGAAGGCAATTGTTGATGTAATTCCAATCTAGAGAGTCAAAGTCCTTATTAATATAAACCTTAAGAGTGCAACTCTTGATTAAAGGTTTGTTGTAGTACTTAAAAATTCTTGAACAAGAAGAATATTGTCATTAATATTTCTACCTTAGATTAATGTAGACTGATAGAGATTAATGAGAAGCTTTAGAAAATTCTTTAATCTTCGAGCAATCAATTTACAAATCACCTTTTAAACTATATTACAATGGGAGATGGATCTATGGACATATAAGAAAACAAGGTTTACCTTTTGGGGAACTAAATAGATGTAGGTCTTACTGAGTTCCTTGAACATTCTTTTAAGATTAAAAATACTCCAACACAATTGCTAAAATAATTCATTAATGAATCTCAAAGTTTTGTGAAAGAATAATACATTAAATAAAGTTAAAGAGGGCATAATGAACATTAACTATAATGCAAGGTCTTATTAAAAACTCAGCTTGAAAGGAATCAAGTTTTGAGTCAATGAGGTAGTTAAGTTCCTAAACAAAGGAGATGGATTTAAGCTCCTCTTGATCATAACAAAGCTTCTAAAGGTAATCAGGCATAATACAAATCTTATTATGATTCATTCTTATTAGAATATAACTGAAGAACTTGGTATTTTAATTATCCTCTCTAAGCTAATGAATTCTTAAGTTTTTCTTTAATAAGGAATTATGTATTTTAAAGGCCTAAATGTAGTTCCTCATGACCTCATGCTCTTGTAGTTTAAGTGAAGTATCAGAAGGATTCCTATAACTCTTGGTCTGGATTTTTAAAAGAGAGAGTTTGATTGCTTTAATGTTATTTGAGGTATTAGGAAATGAGTTGTAGTTGAGTTTCTTGAGTTTGTCCTTTATTGCCTTCAATTTCCCCATTAACTAAAAACCTACATCCATTAACTTGGACCTGCTGACCCTTACTATTAGCCCTTTCAAAACCTTCAAGTTAACAAGGTTAAAGGAAGCAATATTGGAGTCCTCTATAAAAGAATTATTAGAGTAAATTAAGGTACCAAAATGGGCATGACAAGAGGGGAATTTGCTCAACCATGAATAGCTCTCTATCAAGTTTTCTCCTATAAGGCAATCTCCATTTTATCTGTTGCTTTATATAAAGTATTGACCATTAAAGTTTAAATTAGTGACTCCTAGATGAGTCATGAATGATTTGAGCTCATCTCTTAAATGTATCAAATTAGTTTCCTTCCTTCAACCTCCTAAAAGTTCTTGATACAATTGAGGTCTTGTAATAGTAGCTAAGGATATAGAATTCCTACTTATAGCCTTTTTAGATCATTCCAAAATTCCTCTTTTTTAAGATCATAATTAGTAGCATAGATAAGACAACAATTAAGATTGATGATTTGATAAGTGGAAAAAGACAGCCCTCTAATGTTCTAGGTGAGGAAAAACATTAGCTAAGAGTAAGATCAGACACTAAGGATGACCTCGTGTTAGGCTTTCTATCAAGCTTATTAACAGAGGTAAAGGGCACTTTCTTAGAATACACCTGTGTGTAAGAAGAGCTTCCATTAATCCCTCTATAACAAATTTGGGATTCTCTATAAGGTTATCATTAGCACGGGGAGCAAGAGACAAATCTTGAACTCCTCCTTAGGCTTTGTCTCCTCAATATTGCTAGCTAAAACACAACTGTCTAGCTTAAAAGTGGATTCCATATTCTTTGAATTAATCAAATTACACACAGAGATATTGTTTTTAGTATTAGTGGAGCTAATAATGGGAATTTGCTTCGAACTTTTAGTATTAGAAGGAGCACATTCTTCCAAATTGATTAGCTCATTGTAGCATCCAAATTTGAAAACTCTTTTAACAGGTTTCATTTCTTATACTGGAGTTTAGGGGGTTTCCACTAGTATATTATAGAGACAGTTAAAAGTTCAAAATCATCAATCTAATAACTTGTTAATTATTGGTGAATTAAACAACTCCTTGTCAGTTTCGCTTTTTATCGCACTCTTGCATAACCAATTCTATTAAGCCTTGAGAATAAATACATAAAGGTTTTTCAAAGCACTTGCCAAGTAACTTAAACCCATTTAACATTTCAAGGAATTAATGTAAAAGTTATCCTAAATAAGAATGTATCTCCCTTTATTCTTGTCTAAAACCAAATTGATCTCCATCTAAAGAGAATAGTTGGCTTTCCATAAATATGACATGGTCTTACTTCAAAATATTTATTAAGCAAGCTTCATTGTTAAATTTAAAGGAGCCCACTTTTCTTATCAAAGTTTTTTCCAACCCAACCATAATTTTTCCCTTGTTAAAGAAGCCTATTGTTGCATTTAAGAGAATGATGGTCGTTTGTCAAGGAAGAAACCTATCAAGGAAGAGCTCTACAATGCCGCACCTGCTTGTAAAACTTCTAGAGGAGATACAACTTGGACTATCCATAGATTGAACATTGGGAAAGTAAGAAAGCTTGCTTCGACTTCAATTGTTTGCCTCTAGTTTGCTATAGGTCTTGCTATTAGGAAAGGGAGAGGAAAACGCAGTGATAGTAGAAATGGAGGCGAAATTTAAAGAAACTGGAAGAGTAGATGAAAGGGGAGGAAAAGGTTCACATGTGAGGTCATTAGTAGGCGACAGAAAGACAGAGGTAATAAAGAGGAGAAGTGAGAGCAAGAGGTTGAAGTGAAAGTTCAAAGAAGATGTTGAGCTGAGGTTCCTTTCCTAGGGCCTAAAGTGTCAGCTCCTTGGGGGGAAAAAATGGTGAGGAAAAAGATAGAACACCGGTTTAAGGGAAAAAATCAAAACTTCCTAGAACTTGCAAAAGGAGCTTGGGGGAGACGCTATTTTCTTTACCATTTGGGAAATAAACAGACGAGATAGCTTGGCACAAGGTTGTTAATCATCAAGTTTTCACAAACAAAATCAGGTTAGAAATTATAATTCTCTTAAACAAAACATTTCAAAAGAAGTATACGTAAATCAGAACAAATAAATTGTCAAAACTTTCCTTACCCATTTACGCAGTATAAAACATTTCAGGTTTCTGATCAACTCTAAATCCTGAGGAATAGGATCTGGGCACCGCACTGAAGTTGTATGATGAGAAAGAGCATGGGAGCATGAAATATATTTGCAGACTATGAAAGAGTAATTCACGTTTTTAGGGTTTTTATTCACAAAGATCATGGCACTCCAAGGTTAAAACATTGTACCAGTTCTGAAGCAAAAATGAATAAATCAAAAATGGGGGAAAGACTTCATGATTATACACCATCCATCTTAACGGAATGGACTCTATGGGGCAGCTATTCTGTACAAGAAAAAGGGGATTTAGTACTTAAGCCAAGAACTTAACACAAGTGAATGCTTTCATCAAAACGCAAATGATGGCATTTGGATGTTGCCGTGATTCTGAAGCTCCATTTCTGCTCTTCCTTGGTCGGCTTCATAAAGTTCTATGCAAAAGCATAACCAGAAAAGCAAATTTGACTGGTAAAACAAAGGCTAATTCAGAAGGCATATGAGAAACATTCGGAACTCACGAATTATATCATTACACTAATCTACATAGAGGTGCTCCTCGTTGTTTAGCGTTATCCCGAGCTTTCGGTGAAATATGAGATTTTTTGAGCAGAGGTCATAGAATATAGTAACATCAAAAGGCCATTTGTTTACTAACGATTTCACATAGGAATATATTTTATCATGTGTCTCAATACTTCTTATTTTGAGGTGCAAATCGCTGCTTCATAAGTTTTACACGTTCATCATCTCCTTCGAGAAGGCGCAAAACCTGTTGTAAGCAATCGTTCATCAAAATCCGAAAAGAAAAGAAAACATTGAAGGTAAAACTAAAAGATAGACAGGTTCAAACTATAGCCAATGGAAAAGTATACTGCAAGTTCCTAAAGATCGTCTTCAGCACTATATAAAAGCCTGCATTTGCGTATTGCTGTCAGGAAATAAACAGTTACTTGAACAAGTGTCCAGTAAGAACTAGCATTTCACATGTATTAGTTAATTAACAATGCCCAACCGAAGATGCTTGTAGTAAACATATTTGGAGAAATTCAAGTACCTCTCCAATTGATGGCCGCACTCCAGGGTCTCTTTGCATACACAAGGAAGTTGCTTTAGCCATGAGATACAACTCATTTCTTTCATATGATTTTCCAAGGCGACAATCTATAAGTTCATGCAGAGCGAGCCCATCAAGTAGTGGTTCTGCCTAATATTCATAATAGGAAAGCATAGATATGAGCAATAACAAAGAAATGATTAGTATCCCATGACAAAATATTATTATGCAAATTGAGAAAGTGAAATAGCAACACCGTACCCATTGGCGTAGGGATTGTTGTCCTTCCACTCTTTTCTCATCAAAGACCTTTCGTCCTGATATTAGCTGCAGAAGAACAATGCCAAATGCATAGATATCTGTCTTTACAGAAACAACACCATTCTCTGCATACTCTGGAGCTAGGTACCTACATCATCCAGAAGACAACTTGAATTTGCTTGGCTGCAAACTAAGCTTCAACAATTGTATTTCAATACTCCACCATTCAATGTTAGAAACTGAAAAGCCTCTATAGTGCTTACCCAAATGTGCCAAGTACCCTAGTCTGAACAGGATCATCCCCATTCTTCCACCTTGCAAGGCCAAAATCACCAAGCTGTATGTGGATAAATCATTCCATGAACTGAGATGGTCTTAGTTATAACTACCACTCCCTAGGTTAAGCATATAAAAACAAACAGATATTAAGTTCGACCTTTTAGTTATTGCATTTTATCATGATTATCTGGTCCCTTGGTATTGTAACATGATGCAAAGGAAACCTGTCATTGTTTTTTGAGTGATGACAGAAACATAGATTCATAGGCATTCTTTAGTATTGTTATTTAAAGAAAACTAATAATATTTTCTAATTAGTGGATATAAACTTTTAGGGAAAGGAATTTTCAATTTTTGTGAAAACTATATATAGCTTGTTAAGAAATACAGTAATTATGCATTCAATTGTTTGATCTTAACCGGCTCAGCTTGGAAAAGACTAAGAAGATCAATAATCACAATACAAATGAGAATTCTTGGTTAAATTTTAGTTCCTACCACAATACAAATGACTAATATAACTGAATATGCATATTCTACAAAGTGAATTCCTATCTGTGTACATGGTCTATCACAAGTAACAAATAAAAGAAGAGCATTAATGTAAGCGTATAAAACACAAAGAGGCAGAGAAGTTGACCATTGGAATAAAGTCATGTGTTAGCAGTATGTTGCTTGGTCGCAAGTCCCGATGTATTATAGGTCCACCACGGCATTCTTCGTGCAGGAAACGCAGCCCTTTTGCAGTTGCAATGGCGATAGCAAATCTTTGACGCCACCCAAGAGTATTTGCTGCCTTGTCTACATAATGGAAAGTATACCGGTTAAGCTTATGATTGTAGTCGTGGTCCAGAATTAGTAAAGGTTACATGGATGACCATTATCATTAAAAGATCCTTACCAAATAGATGCCAATAAAGAGATTTGTTGCAAATATACTCATAAACTAGAATGTTAATTTTCTCCTTGCAACAAAAACCCAAAAGCATAACAATATTCTTGTGGCGGGCAAAACTTAAGACATAAACCTCAGATTGAAACTCCGTAAATCCTTGTGTGCTTGCTTCTTTGTGAACTTTTGCTGCAATCAGTTGTCCATCTCTTAGCTTACCTTTATAAACACGACCATATCCACCTTCCCCTAACAAGTTATCTTTTGAAAAATCATCCGTTGCCTGCTGAATCTCAGCAAATGTGAATCGCATTTTATCAACATACAATTCAGTCCTCGCCTTACAAACAGAACAGAGAATTGGTGCTTTCGAGGATCTAAATTGGGAGCCACTTTTTTGATGTTTCACAATGATCTCATGCTTAGAAGGGTATGTATTCTCCATTTGTTTGCTAGAACCTGGAATGTATAATACACTACATATCACTACAAATGGTAACCAATTTACAAGCACACTACATAGTTATCTGAGAACACAATGGAACAAGCAATCAGACAATATAGTTTTCCTCTCGCTGCATAGGAGTTTGATGCCAGGCTCATATGATTAATAACCAAGACATCACATACATTTTCCAGCATACCTACATTATTAACTTTCTGGCAAAAGCACACAGAAATTGTTAGTAAAGTCAGTACAAACAATTCAAAACAGACAACTTAATAAGCTTCCTAGTTCTATTTTGACTCTCAATTAAATTCAAATATTATATTTTCATCATTACTGCACTTCACGTCCGATTTCTGCTCTAATCTAAGAAGTGTAACTAATCATTTCCCATTCAGTATTAATACTAAGTTTTGGAAAGCATGCTTCACTATAGTCTTAGAAATTCTCTCCGTGGTTATGATTTGCGACAGATAGAGGACAGTTTTCGTGCAAATTGAAATTTGAAAATAGGAATAATTATTGTATTCTAAAAAGTAATATCTACGAAAAATGTAATTGATTTCAATATCTCTTCACTAATATTAATAAACTTTAAAACAGGTTAGACAAAGATTTACTAGCATCACACTAGCACCTCCTAAAAATCACATTTAGGTTTGTAAA
>JAOTAX010000006.1:12537003-12550614 GCA_025629825.1 Erythroxylum guanchezii | reverse complement strand
CAAGAAAAGAATAGCTCTAAAATCTGAGCATCGGAAAAATGAAGCTAGGTTCGCAAGATGTCCAATGGACTGTTTATTTAGCCACGATAATAGAAGCAACCATCCTCATACTTTGCCTTCAGCTTCTCTTGGATGTCATAACAATTTTCGAATCACCAGCTAGCAAACGAGGGTGCTTTTCATCACCTCTTCAGAGAATAGAGAAACAGATTTCATCAAGCTGGCGCTTGGAAGTTCTAAAGTGATAATGACATGGCAAGGCGGCATACACGTAAAAGCATGTACCAAGATCAGGACTTGCTCTTATTCCACCATCTCATTATCAATCAAGACACCCAAATGCTAAAGTTTTGCCAGTCCATGCTGACAAATGCACTTTATAACAGCAAATAGGTGACTATAACTTGTCTGGTTGGTCTTGACTTCAAATCCTGGCAGGACGTTAGGCATTCAATTCCTTAAGACGCTCAGCAGCCCATTCTCCCAACCTCGTCCACCCGTACTCTCTACATGCATCAATAACTTTTGTCAACATGGGGATCGTGGTATCACATGACATCGCCTTAATAAACTGTTCAAGCTCTTTCTTGCAACCGAATTTACAGAAGATTTCAATCATGCACTCATAATGCTCCAACTGAGGTATGACATAATACTTATTGCTCATTGATTCAAAATACTGCATACCCAACTTAACACGACCCTCACTTAGACAAGCACGCAAAACTCCACGGAAGGTGACATGATCTGGCTGCACTCCTTCCTCTTCCATAAATTTAAACAGTCGAAGCACCTCTTTACCCATTCGATTGTGGCAGCATCCAAGAATCATGGAGTTCCAAAGAATTAAATCTCGCGATGCTGCTTCTCTAAAGATCAATAAAGCATATAGCAGATAATGACATTTAGAATACATACAAACCAGAGCTCCTCTAATCACGGTATCAATAAGGTAACCATTTCTGACTATGAACCCATGGATTTGTTTCCCTTGATCGATAGCACCAATATTCGCACAAACAGTCAAAAGTGTTCCAAATGTAAATTCACTTGGTTTTGTCTGCCATTGCATCTCTCCAAAAGTTGACATAGCTTGCTCACTCCGCTGGTGACGAGCATAGCTGGTCAGCAAAGCATTCCACGAAATGCAATCCCGTGATTGACTCATTTGATAAAACCAAACTCCGGCACTTTTCAAGTTCCCACATTTACCATACATATCAAGAAGCGCATTTCCAACAAAGATGTTGGAATAAATACCATGACGATAAATGAAACCGTGAACCTGCTTCCCTAATTCTAAATCTGAAAGGCCAGCACAAACATTCAGTACTAATCCAAGGGTTACAGAGTCCATTGGTTTAGCTGTTCTACACATTAAAAGAACAAAATCTAGGGCTTCTTCCCATTGCAGGTTACGAGTGTATCCTGCCAACATTGCATTCCAGGAGACTACATTGCGTTCAGGCATTTTATTGAAGAGTTCCCTTGCTTCTCTCGTTCCCCCAGTCATAGCGTAAGCTGACACCATTGAAGTCCAGCAGATCAAATCCCTTGAACTAATTTGGTCAAAGACCCTGCGAGAATTCTCCACTTTCCCACACTTTGCATACATACCAATAAGAGAGCTTGAAACCACAGCATCCCCATCAAAACTAATCTTAGCTGCAAGTCCATGAATCTGCATACCCTCCTCGAGTGCAAACATACCTGAACAAGCGAGAAGGGCGTTAGACAATGTATAACTTAATGGTCTAGTATTTACACGAAACATCTTGAAGAACATCACTACTGCCTCATGTACATCACCCACCTCGAGATACCGCCTAATAATCACATTCCAAGTAACCTCATTAGGACAATCAATCTCATCAAACATTCTCCTAGCTTCATCCATATCCCTACACTTTCCATACACGTCAACGAGAGAACTCCTCAAAATCACATTCTCATAAAACCCATATTTCAGAACAAGTCCATGGACTTGCCTTGAGACAAAAAGATCCAAAACAATGCCACACGACCCTAGAACGCTGGCTAAAGTAATCTCATTTGGACAAATGCCTTGGAGACGCATATCGCTAAACAAACCGAGAGCCTCCTCTCCACTGTCTAATTGGGCACAGGCCTTAATTATGGCATTCCAAGATCCACCATTTCTTTGGCGCATTGCACCAAACAGTTTCTTCGCATCATTCAAAAACCCGCGTGCACCATAAGCCTCAATTGCTCGATTCACAAGGAAGACAGGTGGGCTGGGATTGAAAGTGAACAAATGGGATTCAAGCTTAAGAAGCGCAAGATTGGAAGAACAAAGCTTAAAGAGACGTGCGTAAAGAGAAAAAGGAAATGTGAAAGGAGAGTTAAAGAGTAGAGAAACGGCTTTTGAGAGGGAATCGGCTTTGATGTGGCTCAGGATTGTCTCCACCAAGTGCTTAGAAGCAGCCTGATGTGTCTGTGTCTGTGTCTTGGTCTTGGTCTTGAGATTGGGAGGTACTTCAAAGATGAACCGATTCAGTATAGAGGCTCCACTCATCGCCTAAGATTACAAACAAAGTAGTCCTTGGTTTGCCACTATTGATCCGACTACGTCTGAAGCAAAATTTTTTCCTATTGATATTTTAATTTTTAAGTTTAAAATTTTAAAGATTTAAACAAGGCTATTTTGATTAATTATAAATAAATAGTTAAATTGGATTAACTTTTAACACATTCAAAAGAATCCTAAAGTATCTTTCAATGTCTTGGCTACTGAAGAGTCAAGATTAAAGGATGCAGAGGGCTTAAACAGGGAGACCTACTCTCTCCGTCTCTTCCTTGTAGACATGAAGGTTTTCAACAGCTATTCAAGAGAATTGTGGAAAGAAATAGTCTCTTCAAATATCACTCTAGATGCATCAAGCTTGAAATATTAAGTTTAAATTTCGCAAATGATTTGTTCTTGTTTTCTAGGATTGACGCTAACTCCATTTCATCCCCCAGCTTTGAAGATATTCACTAGACTGTCAAGTCTACATGTTAATAATGAAAAAGTGGGATGTACCTTTCAGCCAATGTAGCTCAAAATGCAACATGGTTCTCTTCTCTCGCTAGTTTCAAGCTTCAACATCTTTCACTGACATACCTAGAAATCTCTATCTCTTCAATTAAGCCTTATAACCTAGACTATAAACCTTTACTAAAGGAAATACAAAATATAGCAATTAGAGCTTAAGATCACTGTCCATGATTGGGAAAGCTTAATTAATCACATTGATACTGAACTCCCTCACAATCTATTGGGCCTCACACTTATTTCTTGTTGTAGTTATTAAATCCATGGACAAAGTACTTAGAACGTTTCTATGGATTAGAGGCAAAGAGCATGTCATCAAAGCTAAAATCATATGGAATGAAGTGCGTCTACCTAAGCAACAAGGGAGACTAGGCTTCATGCTACTCAAGATCACTAACGTGACCATGTTAGCTAAAAGAGTTTGGAGGTTGTTCAAGGAAAGACAATCCTTTTGAGTATGATGGGTGTACAACTATTACATCAAGGGATCAAATTTACGATACTTAAAAATCTCACAAGATGCCTTCTTAGTCATATTGTTCTTACTTACCAAATACCATATTACCCCTTACCTGTACAAATTTGAACCCTACCCATCCAACCCAAGGTTTGCCTTTGAGCTCTTTGGAACACAATGCCGTCACTATAGGACCATCTGGTAATACTCCCTTAAGGAAAACCTAGTGACAAGTACTGGATGATGATGCCCCTTTAATTAAACTCCACTACTACCCTCCTAGCGATGTGGAAGGTAAACCTATAGTGGCCCCAGATCTGGACATTATAAAAGTGGGAATGAAAAAAATGAGAAGTAATTCTACAAGAGTTCTTTATGGATAGAAGACCCTCCTATCAAGCTATGCACTCTTGTGCATCCAAACACTGGAAAGGTATGGGTTTAGAGCAAATTTTACTGAATGAGGATAACATTTTCTTGTTTAGATTCAGCTTAGCTGAATCAGCTCATAAGATTTTGGAGCTAGTGCCTTGACATATCAATTACCAACCACTCCTTCTTTAAACTTGGAGGCCAAATATTAATATTGAGGAGCTTAAACTTAACAAATACCTATTTAGGTGTGCCTCCATATCCCCCAAGAATATTAGACTCTAAAAGGCTTGAGTCACTTAAGGAGATTTTTAGGGAAACCACTTTGCCAGAATCTGTGTCCTAGTGGAGGTTGTTAAAGACCTGACTCATTTATCACTATAACAAGGTTGGATGAAGCTGGGAATCTTCTTGAAGACAAAATATTGGTCTCCTATTCCTAGAAACCAAAAGTTAACAAGGTAAAGCACAACTGGATCCCTATTGGGAGGAAATTTACAACTGGGGAATATCCTAAACTGAACTATAATGAGTCTAAGGAGGAATCCATTAAGTGAATATTGGTATTAGTGAGAACAGTGTTGGCATCTACAAGACAACAGAAGCCCTATAGACTGTAAGAACCTTGAATGAACCTATTATGCAAAGTCGTAAAGGAGATAATGAATATGAAATAAGTTTAATTGAAGACACGTCTATAACTTCCAGTCCAGTGGTTCCTACAAGCCTCCACAATGATAACATGAAGGAGATCACAAGGAATGGTGAAATAGAAGGAGTGGAGGGAGAGTCTAACTTTGTAAGAAGAACAACTAGGAGATCTAGGAGGAGGATGAAGTCCCTCACTGATGTGTGCTTAATTGTTTATATATTCGCTTCTTAACACTTAGTGATTATTGTTGTGAAATGCTTAAGATACTTATTTAATTCATATTTGATATTAGGTACAAGTTTGAAGCACAAGAACTAAAATGGGTTAAAAGCACATTCCTTGAGCCAACATCTTGATGTTTAAACTCAATTACCCTGAGGATTGGACAAAAAATTATAAGAAGAATAACAATTCAGTAAGCTTTGGAAGATATATGGCCGTGTATATACTTACACGGTCGCGCATCCACCGTGTATCCAACCGTGTAAGTTCAAAAAGTATCTTTGGTCATATATCCAATGGTGTATCTTCATGAAATCTTCAATTTTTGATTTGCACGGTTGGATGCACAATCGTGCACCTAACCGTACATCTTCCTAGAACCCTAGTTTTTCATATAAAGTGACATTTGAGCAGCTAAGAGGGGCATGGATCAGTTTTGGAATAAAAAGGTCAACATAGCTTCGACTTCTTTAGGATTTATAGAGGGTTAATCTTCCTTTTTTTGATTCAAAGGTGAAATCGAAGTTGAGGATCACATTTGAGCTTATCTCTCTCTCTCTTTAGGGATTGTTTCTATTATTCTATATCTATTGATTTGGGTATTTGTGTAAGGATGATCTAAATACTCTATTAGATTATTTTTATATAAACTCATTGCTATAATCTCAAATACAATACGTAATAGTTGTGCTTTGGATTCATTTATGGCAACTAATGGTGTTTAATCATTAGGGATAACATAACATAGGTTAAATGACCTGAGCTTGTGTGATTATTACCTAGATTAATCTGTTTTCCTATTTTGTAATACGATTGTTCTACTAAATCTAGAGAGCTTGTTCTAGGTTGTTTAATAGCTATATTTAGTTAAAGAGCTTGTTTGAGCTAAACACGAACTAAGGAAAACTGGGATTAATAGAGCTTGTTGTTAACCTACCATTAATAGTTTCTAAAAGAGGTGTGAAAACAATAATTCAATGAAGTATGTTTAATTGTGTGTGGGCTGAGATTGATTTGAGAATCAGAATCTGAACTTATTCATCAATTTTATCATTTTCTCACTATTTAACTTAAATTACCTTTGCTACTACAATTTTACTTTCTTTTGTCTTTTGATTCCAACCAAACCCCCCATATCCTAAACACTGATTCCTTTCATTACAAAAGCTTTATACACACTCTCTATGGATACGATCCCCATTAACCAATGCTATAAAATTAGTTGTTTTATGGTGCATTCGCCACATATCAACACTCACCCCTAAGAATTAATATCTATAGCTATCTAAAATGTTAAAGGGCTTAATTGCCCTAACAAATAAAAAATAGTAGGAGATGTCATTCAAAAGCACGAACTTTTTTTCGATAGGGCTTTTAAAAACCAAAATAAAGGAGGAGAAGTGGTTCAAACCACTATTTTTAAAAGGAAACTAGTGTTTCCTTACTAACCACAACTTCCACCGTAATGGTTAGATAATTATGGCTTTTGATACTGATGAGGTAGAACCTCACCCTCTACTAATATAGCAGAAAATTATTCACTTAAAATTCCAATGGAAAGGCTTTATAAAAGGGCTCTAGGCTTCTATAATCTATGTATTCAATCACAAATTCCAGAGAGTTGATTTATGGAATACATTAACCAGACTTAGAAATGGTATGAAGGAGCTTTGGTTAGTGGTAGGAGACTTCAACAACACATTATATGCTAATAAAGTTGAAGGCTACACCATTTGTACAAGGAATCAATATGAAGAAGTGAGGAACTATGTTAATAAAATCTAAGTTATAGACCTAAGGATGGAAGGGAACTTTTTCATATGGACAAGAAAACAACAAAATCATTGGCTGATAAGGAAGAAATTGGATAGATATATGGTAAATGGGGCTTGGCTCCATGCTGGTCTTGTAAGCATAGCTTCTTTCAAAAGAAGCCTATTATTTGACCACTCCCCAATCCTTATTTAAAATATTTTTCTAGACTAGAAAAGAAGCTTCCCCTTTAGATTCAAGAACTTTCTAATGGGTATTGAGGGTTTTAAGGATGAAGTAGGAATTGGGAAGCAACATAGGGAATCAAATTACAATACCTATTACTGTGGAGATTAAAGGTAGTTAAAGGGGCGCTCAAGAAATTGAATAAGGATTGGGGTTGTAACACACAATAAAAAGTAGTTACGACAAAGAAAGAACTTATCAATTCTAGGGAGGCTCTTTATGAAGACCCTATAAATAATCAACTTAGGGAAAAAGAAGCACTAGCTCTTAATAACTAAATAAGGGCACTATAGATAAATATGGAGATGCTAAAGTAGAGATTGAGGGATGATTCGCTTATGGATGGTGATAAGTGCTCTAAAGTTTTCCATAGAACTATCTTGGAGAGGAGAAACACTAATTAAATCCTATTTCTAGTGGACGAGAATGGCTCTAGGCCTGTAGCAAGGGAGGATTTACATGAGGAAATCAAGAATTACTTTTAAAACTCCCCAATTCCTGCCTCTATTGTCAACTCTTCCATTAGGAATGTGATGAATATTGCCAATTTCCAACTCCCCATAGAAATGGTAGAGGATTTTAAGTCTTTAGCTGATGAGTAACAGGGAGCTTTTATCTAAAACAAGTCTATTAGAGATAAAAATATTATTATTCAGGAATTATTTCAAGGTTATAACATTAAAAGAGCACTTAAGAATTGTGCCATTAAGGTTGATTTCTAGAAAGAAATTGAATCCTTGGATTGGGTTTTTATACTTAACACCTTGCATGCTTTGGTTTTCCCTAATGAATTTGATGAATGCATTAAGTAGTGTGTAATTATAGTTTCCTTTGGGGTATTGGTCAATGGAGAACTTATAAAACTATTTAAGAGAGCTAAGGGACTAAGGCAGGCGGATCCTTCCTATCCTTACCTTTTTACACCAACAATGGAGATTCTCATCAGAATGCTAAGGAGGACACTCCAACAGGGCAAAATCAAGTCATATTTTAAATGAAAAGCACTAAAAATTATCTCATCATCATTTACTGATGATTTACTGTTGTTTACCAAAGTAGATCCCTCATTCGTTACCACACTAATGGAAGTTCTAGAATCATTTAGAAGGTTTTTTTTGTCCTAGCTATGAATAAGAACAAAAGGGTACTTCTTATTATTGAAAGTGCCTTGGAGAATGTGGTCTTACGATCTACCTAGCTGAGTTGGAGTATGAAAAAACTCCATTAGCGATCTGGGTGTTCTTATCACTAATAGGAGACCAACAATTTCTGATTTCAAACCTCTTATAGATATAATTAAAAGAAGGATGAATAGTTGGAAGAGTGAGTTGCTATCTATAGCAGGGAGATTACAGCTTGTGAAATCAATTCTAAGTAGTCTCTATAGTTGCTGGATTTCACATATATGGTTCCCTAAACAACTCATTAAAACCATAAATAAAATACTAAGCAGATTCTTATTGAGTGGTCAGGTTAAGAGTAAAACACAAATCAAAGTTAGTTGGGATGAATTATGTAGACCTAGGAAGGAAGGGGCATTAGGTATTCTGCCCTTAAAAGCTTCCAATCAAATGTAAATGCTTAAAAGGGGATAGAGATTAATGACTCACAAGCAATCTTTTTAGGTGAGATGGTTCATTTTAACTATATTAGGAAAAGGAATCTCTGGGAGTAGGAGGCTGAACTAGGTCTTTCACAGACCCTAAAGCAGAACCTCCAATTAATAAAAAAAGTATAGGAGGAATTTCCTCCACAGAGTTGGAGATGAGGCTTTTACTAATTTCTGGTATGAAAATTGGTCAAACCTTGGACCCTTATCTGAAGTTCCAGAGCTAAGCCATTTAAGGCCAATTGTGAGGAACTAAACTTTTGTCAAAGAGGCCATTTTAAACTACACTTCTGAAATTAGGGAATCAGTATAAAAAGAGGACAATATGCTATGGAAGCATCATTAAGCAGGTATATTTTCTAATAATACATGCAGGGAATTACTAATAAACATGTTACTTGAATTTATCAAGCATGAAATGGTACGGACCAAGGTGGCGTGTCTGTGAGCTTCTTTAACTTTATGGCTTCTTATAAAGGGAAAGCTAAATACAAAGGATATAGTCAAGAAAAACTTGAATATCCCTGTTACTTACATCTTTTGCAAGGAAGAAACTAAAAGCCCAGATCAACTACTCTTCAATTATCAATACTCCAAGCAAGTTTTATGCTAATTCATTATAGAATTCATCTACATAGTAATTGGGAAGGGATACCTACCTGGCTTTGAATACTTAAATGAAATAAAGACCCTAAATGGACTATAGCAAAACTGTCCCTGAGTCACTTGATATATGGCTTCTTGTTAGAAAGGAATAACATATTATTTAAGAAGCAGTCTAGGAAAGCAAAAGAGTTAAGATTCATCATTATGAATCTATTAAGAGAGCAAATAGTCACCTTCAAAATTATGGAGAATCCAGCTCACTCACCTCCCGTTGCAGTGGAAACCTAATTTGGTATTATACTTTAATCGCACTCCAAAACTTTGAAAGCTAATTTTGCCTCTTTCGGAAGTTACCTGAAGATATAATTTTGGCTATTAAACAAAGTCATGGTGCAATCACAATGATAGGAAACAAACAAAACCGAAGCCTTTAACTCTTTGTAATAAATGATAGTATTGGGAAAACAATCCCCCGGGGAAAACAACTTGTTCCTATTCTTTTATGCAATTAATTATTATTTAACTTTTCACAAGAAAAAGGGGAGAAGGTCATTGAGGAAATAATGAAGAGTGAAGGGTTAAGAGTGATACATTCCACTTCATTGCTCTAAGGCAAAAGAAGGAAAAATCTTAGTGGAAGCTCACAAGTATTTTAGATCTAAAAATCATTTCTTTCCTTTTTTATACAAAGAAAGAGAGAAGATACACTAAGTATAGAAAATAAAGAGAGAGAGATGGAGAGAGAAAGAAATTTTATTGCCTCTATTTTTTTTAAAATTTTTCAAACCTTATTTGCCACATAGGATATACATTTGACAAGGGATCAAAAGATGTCAAATATACATTTTATAATGGATAGGCTTGGCAATTGGGCCTGGGTTGACTAGGCCTCAGGCCTGGCCCGGCCAGGCCTAGGCAATCATAAAACAACGTTGTTTTAAACTTTTTTTAAAAAATACTAAGTCAGGTTGGGCTGGTCGGCCAAAGGATAGCCCGATGTCGGGTCAACCTGGCCCATTGCTACTCCTAACAATGGAATACTAACAAAAAAGTTAAGTTGGGGTTGAAATTGAACGTTTATGAAACGTTAAAGTTATTTTTGAATGTACTAAAACATTTGAGTTTAAATTGAATTATGATAAAAATGTTATAGTCTAATTTGACTTTTTACCATCAATTATACCAAAATAATGTTATTGACTCAAAAAACATCATTTTGATATAATCTAAATAATTTTAAATCAAATTCAAACCATTAATCATGGGTTTCAAGTCAAGTCATTGCCATCCCTCGAAGTAATCTTTTTATTAAAAACCTTTAACTTAATTTAATTTGTTTGCTAAGTCATAATACTACAATAGACAATAATTAACAAATTCTTCTATTAATAATCTTAAGATTTGGGATAAAGTTCTTTTAAATTTGATTCTTTATCTTTTATAAAATACTTTGATAAAATTTTGCAAATATTGAGTTGAAAACTAAAATAAATATTAAGATTGAAAAGTACACCATTTAAGCAATGAACAGAAGCTTCACGTAAAAACAAGCATTATTATTGCATTATGTCTATTTTTGGTGGGCTTTCTCTCGGATGAACAATAACTCACACCCTTAGCACAGTAACTTTCAATTTGCAAAAGTTTTTGGGTAGGCTTTGAGCTAAAGATAAGTAACTTACTTCTTTAGGAAGTTATATGAAAACCCCCAACTCTCTATAGGTATGGCAGAGAATCACTTCCCTACCCTTCAAAAGTGCTTAGAAGCTAACTTTTTATGCAAACAGAAGGATAAAGGTTTAAATGGAGTTGGAAAATATTGGAGTAATGTAGTTTTAACAGATACAGGATAAGCCAAAACATTTCTCCTCTACCTTAGTTGATGGCATTATCCCCACACCCCACCATTTAAGTAATGAACAGAAGCTTCACATAAAAACAAGCATTATTATTGCATTATGTCTATTTTTGGTGGGCTTTCTCTCGAATGAACAATAACTCACACCCTTAGCACAGTAACTTTCCATTTGCAAAAGTTTTTTGGTAGGCTTTGAGCTGAAGATAAGTAACTTACTTCTTTAGGAAGTTATATGAAAACCCCCGAGGGAGATTCCTCTCCATAGGTACGGCCGAGAATTACTTCCCCACCCTTCAAAAGTGCTTAGAAGCTAACTTTTTAAGCAAACAGAAGGATAAAGGTTTGAATGGGGTTGGAAAATATTGGAGTAATATTGTAGTTTTAACTGATACAGGAAAAGCCATACTTTGGTTGGTTTTTTTCTAAGCAAAAGACCTACTTTTCCTTTCATGCAAAATTGGGCTTTGATCAGATGGGGTAACATGGGTTTAGACAAAATCTAGGACACCTTCCTATTTAAATTCATAGACAGTGGAATCATGCCTTTGACCTATTTAAGGAAAACCTATGTTCATTCAGAAATGGGTTCCAGGTATGGAATTTTGACAGATGCATATTTGACTATTATTATATACTCATGTTTGATGTATTTTTCTTGATATTTTGTAGTTTTATTGTATATTTGGTACTCAATTCGCTCCAAGTGCATTATAGGTCATTATTGCCTTCATAGACCAAAAGGAGAAGAATTCGGATGAAAACGTGGCATAAAACAAAGTTTTGAAGCAAATTAGAGATTCACGGTAGTGTTTGTGCCTGTGTAAGTCTTTGTGCCAATATAAAATCATGAATTCAAGTGTTTTTCCATATACACAGTCTTTTAGAAGCCGGTGTATCAGACTGTGTATGTCCTAGAAATCCTAAATATTACTATAAAAGGATGTAACCGAGGAGAACAAGAGAGAATCGACTTTTGCAACAGATTCCAAACGTGGAGAACATAGAGAAAGGATGATTTTGATTAAGGAATGTGGAGAACATGAAGAATTTATTAAGAGATCCAATAAATTACAATATCAAACCTCAAACTTGTGAGAACATTCAACAGAAGAAAATTTGATATTTAGAATCATGATTCCTTTGTTTTCTATTCATTTTTCTTCCTATTTATCTTTGATTTCATTTTCTGTCATGTGTAACTAAACATATTTAGTGGCCAAGTGTGATGAACCCTAGTTGGGATAACAATATGTCTTGACTCTTTTGTTTAATACAATTACTTTGATTGATTTATTATGATTCAATTATGAGTTTTATGCATGTTCTAATATATCTGGAGTATTAGTACATGATTTGATTTCATATTATTGAGATTGAGAAATCCTTTATATGAATAGATCTATCATAATTGAAAGGAGTTAATTGCAAACCTAGAGATAAGTCGACATAAATCCTCTATAATAGGGGTCAAATCTAATAGCCAAATTCATAAATCAATTAGGCAATCCTAAGAACTTCAACTAGAAAGATTTCGGTCAATCCACCTATGGATTAGTTATTAGTAGTCTTGAGAGAGTTATTAACAAAAGATAGGAATTTTTATAGTCTAATAATTAATAAAATAATTGCATAATAAAGGGTTAATTATTTAATGATTTTTAGGGGGATTCATCACCTAGATAGTAATATTTGATATTGAGTTTTCTAAGTAATTTCCTTTGTTCTTTGATCATTATTATTTCCTAATTTATTTTATTTGTTTAAGTTTCATTTTTAATTAGAAACTAACATCCAATTCATAGGTTAAATAATAGGAGAAGGATAATAACTAATACTTATTGTCTTCGTGAGATTAACCTGTACTTGCCTGTGCTAGTTATAGCTACGTTGTGCACTTATGGTAAAATTAAAATTGGTGTAGAAGCGACCAACCAAGTATCTGGCACCATTGCTAGGGACGGTAATATTAGGAACACCTAGATTTTATTACTCTAGTCATTTTTATTTTATTATGTTTAATTATGTTTCCTTTCCTTTCCTTTTATTTTAATTAAGTTTTTGTATTTATTTTATTTTTCTTGTACTTTATTGTATTTGTGGCTTATTCGTTTAATTATCTTTTGAAATTTTCTACATTAATGGTGTGCTTGAGGAATATTTTTAGGGATTAAGGTTGAAAGTCATAACTATAACTCATAATGGAAGGATGAAATAATCAGTATTCTTATGGGAGCTATGATGAGTCATCGCAACATATAACATCACCATATTTGAAAGAGTCATTTCCTTATATGTTTTATGAAGCTCTCATTTCTTTATATGTTTTAGGAAGCTCAACTGATGTCCATACTGTGTTGCAATATTTGTGGGAGTAATTATTACAATCATGAATGTTAGGCACCATCCTATATGTGGGAGTAACCAAACATGTACAACCAACCTCAAGGTGCATTATACAAGAATGTGTATAATTCAGAGCCTTTAGAATATGGATGGAATGACTATGCTTTAACTGAATATGTAAAAAAAGAGCATCAATACAAAAGTTGTTGGCCACCACAAATTTTTTCATTGAAGTTAAGCATGATTTAAATAATTTTGGAGGTTTTGTTAGATTAATTGTTTTGGAGTTATTTAATTATGTCAAATTTAGTAGGATTTATTGCATGAGTTAATGGAATTAAAGTGTTAAGGTTATAAGCAGCTTCAAGGGCATTTTTGGAAGATTACTTAAGCATTAAAGTTATAAGGCTTATAAGGAAGGGCAAATTGGACATTTCTC
>JAOTAX010000006.1:12525975-12536903 GCA_025629825.1 Erythroxylum guanchezii | reverse complement strand
GAGTAATGAGCCATTAATGATTTTCCAAATCAAGAAAATAAAATGATTTCAATTACTTCATAAATGTTGCTTTTATTACTTTTGAATGATTTGTGAAATTGCTACATGTTTTGACATATGAATTTTGATGACGATTTGTGATATGGAAATGCTTTTAAAAAGATACTATGTTTATGAAGGCAAGTTTTGAAAATGTGTTATTTTGGGTAACAAATTTACAAGTTATGAAATACATGTTATGTGGGTTTGGTTTGGTCTATTCTATATGTCAAGTGCACTTCGACTAAAGGCTTCTTCCGCCTGCCCGCTAGTGGCATGGAGCTCCTTCAAGAACTCCCTCAAGTTTGTGACTATACAAAGCCACTATGTGGGATTGTGTTAGTTCGATCTGTTCACGACTACATAGGACCATTATATGAAAATGTGTTAGTTCGTTCTATTTATGGAACTCCCAAACCATTTTGATGTGCTTATGTGTTTATGATTTGTGACAAGTTTGATGAATTCATGATTCATGATATTTATGAATTGCTTGATAAGTTGTGAATTTGGGAAATATGTGTTACATGAAGTTCAATGTGCATTTTGCAATGGAAATAAATATTTCAACGGTTTTTGCTTGTTCCTCCATTATAAACTCGTTACCCACAAGCTTTTAAGCTCACTCCTGCTCTCTTCCCCTATTCAGGTGATAACTAAGAGACCAAGTGAAAAAGAGTCAAAGCATCACTCCGATTTTGCATATGTTTTGTATTTGAAGTTAGATTATGTAAAACAAGGCTTTAGTTGTGTTTTGAGAAAATTACTGTTCATGTATCTTTTTGTATTTTGGGATTTTGAGATATTGATGTAATGTGGCTTGGAATGCTATTAAAGCTTTGTAAAACTATTATTCTATGATGCTAATGAAATATGAATTTGTGTACGGATGATTGTTAAGTTGAAATGTGAATTTGTGTATGGATAAGGTGGAGTCGAAATATGAATTAATTAAGGATGAGGTTAAGTTGGAATTAGGTACACTTGAGGAAGTTATTAATTTGAGATGATATATTTTGAATGCGAATGGTTATTACTTATAAGTAAGAGGTTATGGAAATGAAAGATAGGATTTTGTGGATGATGAGAATTGGATGTAGGTGATGAATCAAATGAGTTGAGACTTGAGAGTTTAATGAAAAGTACTTAGTAGTTGAATTGATATGAAAAGATATTGCGTTTTGCAAGCTTTCATGGGTGTAGAAATTGTGTTCTGAACTCAAAGGAAAAACTATATCAATCTAGGTAGAATTAGCTAGAGTTGTATTCATGAAAGTTATAGCTTATCTTTCTAGCTTTCCAACGATATAAAGTATGAAATTTTTGGACATCGTATCTGAGAGTTATGGTCATTTGAAGTTTGTGATGCTGTATAGGATGGACATTCAGGACAGCTACATTGTTTTGAAATTTTAACCCTTATAAAGGCAAAAATTATTTTCGAGCTCTTCAGAGAAATTGTAGATCTAGAAGTCTTCTTTGAAACAGTCTAAGAATGACCTTAATCCGATATCTCTAGTGAAAGTTATGCCCTTTTTACCAAAGCACGTCTGAGGAAGCAAAGAAGGGCAGTCGTGATCACGACTCTGTGGAACGATCGCGAAAGTCGCGATCGCGCATTCCAGCCGAGCGAGCGCAAGTTGGAAGAGCATGAATTGGATATTTTACTGAACATGCTTCAGTATTTTGATGATATCTTGATCTGTAGGGCTCAAAATGAGATGATTCTTCTTTCTAAATAAAATAGAGGCATAGAGCTACAAATTATATGAAGAAATTGAATTTTAATTCAGTCTCTAAAACTTTCAATTTCTGGATGGAAGTTGAATATATTGTACTATTCAGTGTAATAACAGTCAGAAAATGTTTGATGTGTAACTTTCAGATTTCTAAATCAAAGTGAATGATTTTAGAGTCATTAGAAACTTATGACAATGGGAAACAAATGTTCTGAAGAAGTCAAATTGAAATTCTAATTTGAAGTTTCCCAAAAGCTATTCTGAAATAGGAGAAACGAGTTTGATTATGATGACTGACTAGTGGCGGCACATCGCCTTGTGGGATGCGCGTTCAGATGTCACTTAGGACATCGGGCATGTGTTTCACGAGGGCAGGATGCCCAACACTTATAGTATTAGAGCAAGAAGATGAACCGATAATGGTTAAGGTGATTTCTTGGAATACGCTCATGTTTTATGGTTCAAGAGCCAGGCTCTAGAAGTGGGGTCCAACAGTTGTGGTATTAGAGTTCCAGAATTAGGATCTTACATGGGCATTTTTTAATTATGTGTCAAGGTCCATGCTTTGTGAACATGTCATAGCAGACAGTAGTGACTAATCCTTAGCCTGAGTCGCAAGCGTATATGTCACACGTATGAGTAATTGTTAAGAGTTTGAGTTGATGGGATTAGTAAGAAAAATGATACTCTTTCATGATGTGAGAAAATGAAGTTGTGGATAAATAGAAATGAGAAATAGTATATGGGTAAATATGATTATAATGATTCAACGTATTTGTATTGGGGGATGCATTATTAAATATGACATCAATATTGCACTATGGTGATATATCCCCCAATATGATATAGATGTGAATGTATTGTCATAGATTGTTTGAGGAAAATAGAGATATGGTAGAAATGACAAGAATTAAAGTGTATAAGCAAAGTTGGATGATTTTTTTTTATTACAATCTTATGAGGTTGAACTTAGAATTGAAATGGTTGTTTGATTGATATGATAAGAGTTATGATCCACCATAAGAATATGTTAGTAAAATTGAGACCAGAATTTCATGATGATTATACATCTATAATTTTGAATTGATTGGGAATATACGTATTTAAGATGTAATGAAGGATATTTGGAAGATGAGATGAATGATAACAACTTATATGGAAGTTCAAAAGGTTAACTTAAATTGTTATTGTGAGTGCACATCTGATAACTAAGCTTATGACAAGTTCTACACTTATTTTTGTAATCTCAGACAAATAATTCCTCTGTAGGCCAAAGTGTAAGTGATCATCTCAGGAGACGAGCTGCAATACAAATATTAAGCATTCTCTTTAAGTATATCTTTCCTCTCTTCTAACAAATCTAATCAAGATGTTGAAGAAAAGACTGAGCACCATAACCTGTATAAATAAAACTTTTATACAGATCTTCAAAATGTTAACCTAGATAACCCCATAAAGGAAGTTGGTATGAATTAACAAAGATTTATCTAAAGCTTCTTTTATTTTATGACTAATAATTAAACAAGGGCTCAAAATGATGGATATACTTAAGGGTAACCTCCTTAGAAACACCAAATGTTGAGGAAAAAGTGATAAAAAGAGGAAAAGGTACAAAAAAAAGGAAGAAAAGAAGAAAATAAAGATGAGTAAAGAGATAAAAATAGAGAAAATAAAGAAGAAAATTAGTAGAAACTTAAAAAAGGATAGATAAAATAATATAAATTGAGAAGAGGAAAAAAGAAAAGAACTCAACTAGAAAATTTAAAAACAAGAGAGAGACAGAAAGAATTCTTCTTTTTGATATCGTTTCAATTTTTTAATTTGAAATTCCAATTCCTATGCTTAGGTAAAGGAATCGAGTTTTAGATTTATTATTCTAAATAATTAAGGTTGGAATTAAAATCAAATACTTTATAGCACATCATACAAAAAGTTTTAGAATTGAAGGGTTCAATTCCAATTCCAGCTTCAAATCAATTTATAACATCCAGTTTCAAGATCTAAATATAATTTCAATATGAATATTTATATTATATAAATAAGTATCTAAAGTTTATTTTTATTATTTTAAATTCTAGTTACATTGGTTCCATTTTAACTTTTTTTTATATATTTATATTAATATTTTAGACAAACTCTAAATTTAATAATAAAAAATTATTTTTATACTTGGTATAAAATGTTGTGTAGGTGGAAATTGGTTTGATTAGAGTTAGCAATATTGTGCATTCATAGATCGTTTAATTACAAAAGTAAAAGGAATTCCATCTCAGCTCCCTATAACTGACTATGAGTTTAATAAATTAGTATAGAGACTAAAAATTAATCTCATAATCAATATCGAAAGCAATCTCTCTCCTAAGTAGAAGTAAGGCTATATATTACTAGGCCCCCCAGACCTCACATTTTGGCGGGGCTCTCATTAAATGTTGTTGTTGTTGTTGTAATCAATATCATAAATAGTTTAAATCGTATGACTAATTTTAACATCATAAATAATTCAAGTATAAAATATATTTTTCTTTAACCTACCATTAAAAAAATCTCTTGATATGAATATCTATTAATCTACTTTTCATTATATTATTATATGGATGTAATAGGATATAAATGATATGATATTGTCTAAGTTAATAAGTCATATTTTGACCATTTGTCGGACTTATCGACATTTGTATTGTACAACTTACAAAACTATAGTAGATATATAAGCCTAGGTTGCATCAAGCTAAAAATGTGTATTACAACAAATATAAAAAGATAACGATCATTGTTTTTAGTGCTTTTAATCTTTATGATAAAATTGACCATGAAAACATGCATCTAGATAACATGTTAGGTTAAAATCCTCTCTCTTTTCATTTAAATATTAAGGTCCTCAAGTACTTAAAATTATGAAATTTTTAGGCATTAATATACTGGCAAAGTTCTATGAACAAAAACATGGCCTGAATAGACATGAACAAAATGAGGAAAATACAAGTTTAGTATTATACACCATGTACAAATAGAGTAATATTGCCATTAATATATTGCCACTTGTGAGAAACAACAATCACATTGCTTCTTCTTTACGTGATTTCTCTTGTCCTACCTATCAAGTAGTCTATTTTTTTCCATTGAAAATTAGTATGTTAATTTAAACCGTTAAAACTAATTTTTAACGGTTTAATAATTGAACTGTTATTTTTGTAATCTTTTTGTTAGTGAATGTCATTAATTAAGATAATAAGAGTAAACATGTGAATCATTTATTTAATATTTGGGACAAATTAGTTGAACAAAAAAATTTCATAAAAGATCAAATTATGGGGAAATTTGGGCAAAATCCAATCCCTGGCGCAGTAAAAGAAGTACATAATCTTTTAGTTTGATTTTTTGAAATTGATTTTCACTTTAAATTTTATAGCATGATTAACGCATAAAATATAATAAAGTATGAATCATAATTCCTATCTTGTTGTAAAGCTCGACACATTTGTTGCAGATTCCCTCGAACTGTTCATGAAAGTGGTTGATCACAACTAACATAGTTGCACATATGGCTAGTCTTTAGTGGTATCTATATGAATGATTGAGAGAACTCTATAAGTAGTGTAGAAAGAGTTAAGTAAGAACTGTTAACTCCCTTAAAATCTAAATCTATTTATAATAAGGCTTGAACATTAAGTAATTTATTTAAAATATAATTCTTATTTCAATTAAACTTTAATTAAGATTATAATTAAATCTAATTAGTTACCAATTGGTTTCAAATAAGTTCTGATATCTCATATTAGTCTTTATTTATTAAATACCTCATTTTTAATGCTTAAATTTCTTGATATATTAGCAATGGATATAAATTATGACCCTAAACCATATTTAATATTAGATAAATTAAACTTCATAAATTTGTCTTTGATTCTCTAATGAAATAATTTATAACCATAAACCAACATTGGTATTTAGCGATGCGTTATGACAATCTAATATTAAGAATGTCAAGGTGGTTTTTATTAATATTTTCATGTATGAATTTTCCATATAATTCTATCATTTTATCATAAATTATTTGTACTAAACATAAAATATCATACGATACTCCACCATTAGTAATTGATTATATTAATAACATTTAAAAATTATTTTCTAAGTGTCATTTTGCCTTACTAAAGATTTCTCAAATCAGTATTATTCGAAAATAATGAAACATTCTCCTTAATCACTTTAGAGAAATGATTTCAGATGGAGACCTCTTGATTTTGTAAACGAGTCTCAAAGGTAGTAATATATAGTGACACAAGCTCCTTGATACTTGGCTTCTTTTAGGTCGACCCTCAACAAAATCAACTTACTTAATCTGATTTCCTCAAGTTTGAGTTGCTTGACACCCATAGTTAATGTGTCCCCCACTATAAATGTCACAGCTCATTACATGCACTAATTGAGCTGCCAGACTCATGTTATCAAGTTCCCTATTTAGAGTCTCCATCTTTGCCTCTAATTGTTTTTTGAAAATGACTTTGCCTCTAATATTGTTACCATGTCAACATTATAAATACGTCCTATCTTTGGCTTGGGCTTGAATTACATATTTTAATTGTTTATAATAATATTTTTGATAAGTTCATATAGTTTTTTGGGTGTCTTAAAGATGGTGGTTCCCTTGAAGATGTATCTATCATCTTTGCTCAGCCCCTCAATGTGAAAGGGAATAATCTTAATATGATGGCATCCTCTAAAACTCTATTTAGCTTGAATTTGTCACATATTTCTAGAAAGTTGACAATATGTGTGTTGGGATCCTCATCTAGTAGCTCATTAAGATACACTAGCATTTGAATCATCTAGGTCATCTAAGGGTTAATTTTAAAGTTACTCGCCTTAACTCTCTACCTTGATATGGTAGATTTAGTCCCTGTTAGTAAATGTCCAGCATAGTCTCCCATTATGTGGTTTCCTTATCTTGTCATTTTGATTAGTAATTGGCTTTGACTTTTATTTATTTCTCTTAGTTTTCAAATTAATGTACATTCAATCTCTAGACCTAATTCACATAGTACTCTAGGATTACTCCTAGTCATATACCAAAGAGCTTAGACTTGCAATACAGTTGTAACCATAAGATCAACAAAAAATGTTCTAAAATAATAATAATAAAAACAAATCAAAAAGGTGATTAGACTAATAAAAATCAAGCATTCCTAATATCCCTAGCACCAATGCCAAAAACTTGATGTCCTATGAATGAAATAAAATACAAAAAATAATATTTAAAAAAAACATAGACAAACGTACCTATTATTTCTTATAATATATTCTAGGTATGTCTAACGTCGATCCCACAAATACTAGAATTACTAAGATTGATTATCTTTTTATTATCTAATATAATAAATCAAATGATTTATTTAAAGAAAATAAACAAAAAATATAAATTGCTAATTTAATAGTAATAGATAAGATTAAACAACCAATGACTAAGCTAGATCTAGGTAAGAATTTCACTAAAACCTTTCTTTTACTTTGAATTTATCTTGACTTAATGATTAATTTAGCTCCTTAAATTGATAGAAATTCTTAAGTTACAGTTATATTCTCTCTCGAGCAATATACTCCCTACCTTAAATTGATTTGATCAAAATTTCTTTCTAATTAAAACAATCAAAGAATGCATTAACTTGTTTCGTAAATTCCCATAATAGGTTTTATCCTAATCTAGGAGGATTTTGTAATTTTATCTCTAACAACTCATTCAACCTTCACATGTTATGATCTATTCATACATATCATCTCTTGATCTTGATGTGTGAATTTGATTATTGATTTTTCAACTCTTGCTCCTTTAATCTAACATAATATAAGATATAGATAATTATGATGAAAGTTATAATCTTTTATTAAATCAAAAAATCAATTCAATATATAAAATATAAGGTTCATCCCACCTAGATCTATATACCAATCAGTTTTGGATAAAATAAAAATAAAACTCATAATAAATGATAAAGAAAAAGACTAAAAAATCCTAATGCTTCTTGAACCTTTGAAGTTTTTGATTGATGAATCTTAATGGATTCCTTATTTCTTCTCCTAAGGTTGCTCTTCTCTTAATCTCGGTTGCATAAGTTGACGCCTAATCAATTTTTAGCTTCACAAACTAATCTCCCTTTGTTTTTCAATGGCCTCTCCTTTTAAAAACGTCAAACCATAACTTTCTCCGAACATAACCCTAACATAGGACCGTGTTGAGCTCCCATGTTTCTTAAGCCATCATTTTAGAAATTTTAGGTCATAAATCGCTACCAACACAGGCCAAGACAGGAGTCTGTGTGTAACACACCACTCTCATAGGGCATATTTTCGAAGCTATCGACGATATTCGAGAACATACTCTATGAGGATGGCACGTTATAATAGAAAAATCGAATCATTGCAAAATTTTTCTCAAACACAAACACATATTTAGTAGTTAGTAAACATTAGGCCCATTTCATTATCATACATATTCAATCATAAATGTCATTACACTTTACAATTCACAGGTACATTGCTCAATTGTTACAGAATACAATGTTTAATACAAAATGACTAAAAATAAATGAAAGTGCAAATTGATCCCGACTACTAGCTCATATTCAATGCAGTGACTATACTCCAATTGGCTTAATTGGATATCTTCTCTAAACCTGAAAAGCCACAGTGCAATGTTAGTGAGTTTTGTGAACTCAGTGATGTAACCATCCTCGATGATTCACCCAATTCATACCACATATCAAGTCATATAAGCAGATAATTTCACATCTCTTCATATTGCAAATTGCACCATATACCATTTATTCCACATACCTAACCTCATTCAATTACATGTTCACATTACAATTCAAACAGTCAGCTACACTTATTAAGTGTATACATGATGCATATGTGACCCACTTTTAATTATTTTGTTGTTGTGACTGAGTGCCTAAATTGTCTCGTATCTATTGTGGATATGGGCTCATTGTTACTGTCTCTTACTAGTTACGAATACAGGGCTCATTGTACATATCTAGTCTTTGGCTCTATACCACATTCGAGAGCTTTAAGCTCATTTTCGGTGGCTACTCATGTCACAACTATCTTTAACTGATCATGCATTCATGTATGAAATGCATCACGTTCTAATTCAATCAGTTATAATTTCAATTATTTCCATTCTCAATCTCATTCCCATTAAATCACATTTTTAATCCCATATATATATATATATATCATCAGACCTTAGTCCGGCAGTTAAGAAACATGTTGAGTAACACATATTTCACCAAATTCACATTCAAGGAATACTTCAATATCACATTCATTAATCAAAATCTTAGGACCTTCATATCCGGAATCAGTACAAACAATTCATTCCACATTCAGTACAGAATTTACAGCAAACAAATATTAAGTGAGATCGTCTAGGTTACTCACAGCATGCTCCAGATAGCTATTGCCTTGAAGTCCCGACAATGTCTAGATGCTGTCGTTCAATTTGCTCCTCTATAACACATAGTACATACACATATCACTATTTGCACAACTACGAAGTCATTTATGCACATTTATGTATGTTGAATACGTACAATGCATGTTCATGACAATTCCGGGTTCCTTATCATATTCTTGTCACAAACTCATTCATAAATCAATACACAAATGATCAATCCAGATTTGTCTAAAAACATACTTTCGGGTCCAATTTGCATGATTATTCTCATTAGGAAAGTGAAGTAATTTGATAACACTTCCTTCTAGAAGATTGTTCTCCCATTTGTTAAGTTTCTAATGACACCAAGATCATACAATTTGGTTTATTATCCTATGAGTTATGCTTAAAATACTACAGACTGTGTACATTTGAAATTTTGGCTAATGCATGATCATGCACTCAAAGTTGTATAACTTATATCTCTCAATTTCAATATCTACAAATTACAAACGTTATACCAATTGAAAGCTAAGATAATAAGCCATAACTTTTATGAAGACAACTTTGTCTGCTTCATCCTACATCAATACTGCTTATTCAATAACAACAGGACATTATTTCTATCACGGATAGTGCTACAGCCTCAGTTAAGACTTAATTTCAAACTAAATTTCAAGACCCTTAAGGACAGAATTAAAATTCAATTTCTTCTTTAAAATTGTAGCCAAATGTATCTATTTCAATTTAAATCAAGACTCATCTCATTTGGAAATCTACATATCAAAATATAGCCAAAATACCGAAGCATGATCAATGAAAACATTCCAGTTATCAAATTCCAGCACACCTCAACATTTTCATCCTAATTCATCATCATCAATTCTCTGTTATAACATGCCATAAACACTAATATTTTACTTACTTGTTTAGTTCTAATCCCAACTCAAAAGTCACTCTAAATCAATACTCCAAACATGCAGAATCATCACACATTCAAGCTGGAACTTGGAAGGATTTCAGCTAGGACAATAAGGCAACTTTAAGCTGATCTTTTACTTAACTTTGTGAGGCTAAAACATGGATTATTTTTGCAACAATTAGGCATAACCATAAGCAAATTCAAGGAAGAAGAGAGTTTCGGTGGTTTAACACCCCACTCCCGCGCGACCCGAATCTGACATCGACGGTGATATCCGAGTCCGTGCCCCACGAGGGTGGCATGCTAAAACACTCATTCAGTAATCGGTACATTTTTCTTTTTTCCACAAAACAATACATGTGGAATTCAATACCCAATTTGGGTCCTCATTCAATCATACACAATTTCTAATAGCCACTGGGGCCCATTTCCCAAATACAAATATACAATTCATTACAAATTTAAAAACATGCAACGCAGCCCCGAACTGATCCCGGTCTCTACTCTTCACTTGAATCCTGCGATTATACTCCCGTTGGCCTAACGGGGTATTCTTCTAATCCTGAAAAATAATTGTAAATTTTGGGTGAGTTTTGCGAACTCAGTGAGTGACCATCATTGATGGCTCACTCATTACATAACACATAAGACATATATTTCACAAATCACATTTCATTTTACACTTTTCCAATATCGCATGTGTTCATATTATTTCACATTCAAATCACTGAACCCATCTCACTTTATTTCCTATATCACATTATTGCACATATTCATATCATTTCATTAACAA
>JAOTAX010000006.1:12489494-12511802 GCA_025629825.1 Erythroxylum guanchezii | reverse complement strand
GGTGAATTCATCAATGATGGTTCACTCACTGAGTTTGCAAAAATCATGAAAATTGCAATGTGGCTTTTCAGGTACAAGACAGGAGACCTAGTTCCTTAGACAGGACTTAAGGAATCTTTTGGATAGAGATATGACTCAGAGGTCTGTCAGCTGACACCAGGAGTACTCTAGCATTATTTTTGTAGTTTTCCTAAAAATCTGTATAAGGTTTTGTAAAAAGTTGTTTGGTGATAACAGTGTAAGCTTTATGAATGAATGGAATGAATGGTTTTTAAGATTAGTGACTTTCGAGTATGGTAGATGATGCCATGTGTAGGTTGGATTGCCATGTGTACGTCGGATATGTTTTGCTCCAACATACCATTATCATAAGGTATGTACTTGAATGTCCTTCGGGTATTCGGGTATTTTCCTTATGGTAGTGGGATGTTGCAAGTGATCTCCTCTTTAATGGCTTAATGTGAATGTCGATAGGAATAGGGGTATGATCTAAGAAGAATGGTGGTTCAAAAGTGGATAATTTATGCTTAAATTTTGATTCATTTAGTTTTCTACACTTAGTGATTAATGCCTAAAAAATGCTTACTCACTTTAGCTCATATTTGATTTTAGGCACATTTGAAAAATAAAGGAGCTAAAGTGACCTGAAAGCACATTCATTGAGCCATCTTCTTAATGTTCATACTTTATTGATTCATGGAGCAAGAAGAAGAAGAGGATTAAAAGAAGAATAGATAAGATAGAGTGTGAAAGTGAAGAATAAAGCAAGGAAGTAGCTCACATCTAGTTGGTGAAGTTACACAGTCGTGAGCAATCTCACAGCCAGGCAACCAATTGCAGTGAGACCACTCTTATGCCCATGTAGGGGTGTCTCACACAGTCACACCCATGAGGGTCCATACACTGTCGTGAGAGGTGCCACTTATCCCTAGGTTTTACTATAAAAAGGAATAAGTTGCGATAGCGGGCGGGGGGAACAAGGGACATAAATGAAAACACCTCCATTCTTCACCATTTCTCTTCAATTTTCAACAAGGATGGAGGCGACAGAGGCTACTCCTTGGAGATTGATGGAGAAGATGGGAGGATAACTTCTTGATGCTGGTTCGAAGGTGAAATCGACGCCTAGGATGTACGGTTAAGCTTATCTTATCTTTTTTTAATGTTGGATCTCTCTCTTGGAATTGTTTAGGTTATCCTTTGCTTAATCAATTTGGGTATTCATTTATCGATAATATACTCTCGTTATTGTTAGATTGTTTATATTCCACTATTAGAATCGTTAATACAATCTGTAATCGTTGTATTTGGATTCATTGCTAGAATACTCAATATAATCCATAATTGTTATGTTGAGATTCATTTGTGGCAACTAATGGTTTCAAATCATTAGGGATAACTTAAACTAGGTTAAATGACCCGAGCTTATATGATTATTACTTAGATTGGTCTGTTTTTTATTTTGTAATACAGTTACCCAATTAAATCTAGAGAGCATATTCTAGGTTGTTCGGTAGTTAGGTTTAATTAACGATTGTATATTAATTAAACAAAACCTAAGGAAAAATCAGTATTAACAAAACTTTTTGTTAGTTTAGGTCCAATAGTTCTAGGAGAGATGTGAAAGCATTATAAGAATGAAAGATGCTTAATTGTGTGTAGGACGAGATTGATTCGAGAATCGAGTTTCACACATATTCATCACTTTTATTATTTTCGGCTGTTCTTTGTAATTTGTTCTTGTTAGTTTAAGTTTACTTTATTTTCTCAATTGCTTCAAACTCAAAAGCCTCTTTTTATTTCCTTTGCATCGATTATTTTCATTACGAGAATTAACCGAACATTCTCTATAGGTATGATCCTAACTCATCACAGTTACAAATTTGTAGTGTGCAGAGTTAAGTAAATTTTGCAATGCACTCGACACGTGCTATCAGTGGCAAAGATCTTACTCAAGTTTTTAAGCCATAAATTGTTTATTAAGCACTATAAAGGAATCTCTACCTATTTTGATGATTACTCCAAGTAAAAAAAAAAAGTATCTAAGATCTACCAAACCCAGAAAAGAAGTAAGACTACTAGGTTCTTTTACATCAAAGTGTAAAGTGTCTTTATCACCATTTGATATAGAGTGTGAAATCATGCAGTTCAAATATCTGGCAATCATCAATGGTAAAACAATACTAGCACCTATCTTCTTTAATTACCTCCATAAGCTAGCTCTCTAATATTCCTAATTAGTAGTATAGGTCAAACAATGGGTAATAGGCTATTACTAGGTTTTAAAGTGAATTCACAATGAATAAGATAATTAGAGCAAAACTAAGTGGACAAATGTAAGTATATTACTAAAAGAGACAATGAATCTTCCATTATGGTGCTTTGAATGCTTACTTAAAAAGGTCTAATCTGCAAGCAAAAATTTCATCCTTTAAGGAAATTCTCTTCCTTTATTTTGGTCTCTATGAGACCAACAAAATAAGGTTTTCTAGCTACCAAAAAGTCCTTTAGATCTAGTTGTTTATTTGGAATTCCATAAGAGTTTTTGGATTTGATTTTCCTCCTCCTTAATCTACGATTGCTAGATCCTAGTTCCATCCATTCCTTAAGTTGGCACTTTGCCCTAGGGTCATACCCATCCCTTTTAGTTTTAACTATCAAGTTCTCTATAGGCTTCTTATTACTACTTTATGTTGGAAAGGGTTGAGTTACCTCATTCCTTACTAGGTCCTCATTAACTAGAGTAATCTCATTCCTTACAAATTTTTTAGCAGGTGATTTATGAGACAAGGCCTTCTCCAAAGTGGTTTTATTACTTAAAGATGATGGCTTTTCTATTATGAACTATTCATAATTACCAACATTGCTAATAAGAGCCATTCCAATAACATTAAAGTTATTCTATGCTAGCTAAATGTTGTCTGTCGCACTTGCATTTTCCTTTTTTACTTCAGTTTCCTTAGGTATTTAGACTTTGATGGTGCCTTTCAGTTGAGGCCTCTAAGGATTTGACAACCTCACCATGTCCTTAACTAAGTCTCCATTTCCATTGAGTTTCATTACAGGTAAGTTTGTAAGCAACCCCCCATTTTTCATTATTGAGTGATATATTTGTAATAGAAAAAATTTTAGTAACACTAAAAGAAGAACACTAAGCATTTACCAAGTTTTTAGCATCATTATCGAGGAGCTAACTAGTTTTAGAAATTTTGTTTACTATTTTTCTTGTCTTGTATAGTTGTTCAATTATTCTTTTTTGTTTGATTTTTATTTTCTTTTTATGTGATTTTTGTATCTTATTTTATTTTACGAGTGATTATAATATATGATAAGAAGTTTATAGTTTGTATTTTTTGAAGGATTTCCAAACTTTGAGAGAATATTTTATAAGAGAACATATCAAGTGAGAACTTAGTGATACATTGAAGTTACAAATTAAAAAGATCAAAGAAGAAAGTAAAACTATGATGGAGTATCCTAATTTATCTCTTTTAGGAACACAATTGGACATTTCAAGGTCGAAGATAAATGCTAACTATTTTAAGATTAATCCTAATGTACCAAGATGCTTAAATTTAATGTATAATTTGTTGAATTACTTAATAAGAATCCCAATGCACACATTGCTAACTTCTTGTAGATATAGATAGATATATTAACTTGGGAGAGTCTTGTGGAGAAGTTCCTTGCCAAATACTTTTCACTATTTAGGATAACAAAGCTAAGGAATGATGTCTCTTCTTTTTAGTAGTTTAACAATGGTACCTTATATGAGGCATATGAAAGATATAAGAATTTGTTATGAATGTGTCCACACCACAACCTTTTAATTTAGATAGAAGTCCAAACATTTTATAAAGGTGTAGTGAACTCTACAAGGAAGATGATAGATTTTACATTGGGTTGAATATTAAAAAATAAGATCAAAGGCTTCATTAGAACTAATAGAGGAGATGTCCATGACCAACTATCAGTGGCAGTTAGCAAGGAAGAACGTGAATAGATATGCTAAGATTTATATTACAGAGATCATAGTTGTACTAACAACTCAGATAGAGGTGACAGTGAGAAAATTATACAACTTGATTTATCCATCAAGAATAACTCAAGTTATAAGCTATAAATTTTATAGGCACGTTCAACAAAAAATTAAGTTTCAAGTTAAGAATCTCATGGCAGAATCAATTGAGAAAGTAGATTTTATGGGAAATTTCTAGATGTAGAACAACTCCTATAGTAAGACATATAATTCAAGGTGGAGAAATCTTTCTAATTTCTCTTTAAGCAATTAATAAGCTCCAACATTTCCCCCACCATATTTTTAGTAGTTGTGCAAAAAGGTAGTCAAGTTTAGAAGATATGATGATAGGTTTTGTTTAAGAAAATGCTTCTCGATTCTATAATCATGAAGCTTTTATAAGGAACCTTAACATATAGATAGGTCAACTAAGGTAATCATAGAGAGACCATAAGGCATCTTGCCTAGTGATATTGTAAGGTTCCGATCATACATCTCATAATATAGATCAAATATACGTAGCGGAAAATAAAACGAAACCTTAAAAAAACAGATATACTCATGCATATAGACATAGAAAACAAAAACATGAAATGTAAGATGTTTACATACCTTTCCGACGATCTCTTTCTGTTGAGCCCCGTTTCCGAAGCCCAACAATCATTCCGAATATCATAATCATGACCATATCACCGTATAGGGCTATTTCCATGGAATCTGGAGCAAGCCCACACCAGTCAAACAACCAAATCACCACATAAGGCATGAGCATATCATCCTATAATGTTATTTCAATTAACCCTCATTAGCTATCATCAGTTCATTTTCATTCTCATAACTTCCCAAAACTTCACTCACAATTTGCTCAATGGTGTGCCCATACCAATTAATCACCATAATCAAACCCATTTCATTTAGGGAAACTTCAACCCATAATTTCAATTTCATTTCTTCAAAGAAATCAAAGCTTTAGGTCTCTTGTTTGTTTTGAAGCAAAAATCATCCTAATCAGAGCTCTATAAATGAAGATATGCTTAGAACGTTAAAGCATGTACATACCCTAATCATGCTCTCTAACCGATCTCTCATTTTCTTTCCATCAAACATTTTCAAATTAACTCCAAAAGATACAAATTTTCATGTCGAGTTAGATACATGTCTTATGAATCTATTGCTTCAAGAATCACTCAATTTGGAGGCCGGACGAAGGATTTATGGCCAAAAGAATCCAATATACTTAAATCCTCAATCATGCAGTAACATGTTTTGGCGCGATTGTCATAACTTTCACCACAAATCTTGGATTGATTTCGTTTTTAAACCATTGGAAAGAAGACGTCGATATCTAAAACTTTCATAAATACCAAAAAGTCAGATTTTGCCTCTACGAGGGTCAAAAATCACGATTTCATAAAGTTGTCCCGTGTATGTCCGTTAAACGGACATGCATGTCCGTTTAATAGACATAGATCGGCCAAACTGCACCATTTCACCCGAGAAGGTCCGGTAAACGGACATCAAGTCTGTTAAACGGACATGGGCAATGCTAGGGATCCTTTTTGACCCATAAAGGTCCATTAAACGGATATGGAGGTTCCCCAAACCCCTCCAAGGGCCCTCCAAAGCTTCCTACATCCAATCTAACATCATATTCACTCATAATCTTCCCAAATTCACTTCTTCTAATGTAATATCATTCCCTAAACATTCAATTATCAAAATGACTTCATAAATCTCCCAAAACTCAACTCAAATAACTCATAAAATACACAAATTCTCATCATTCTCCATAGCTATCATGTTCATACCTCCCATGCAGCATCGTCACTTATAATGCTTATATCTCTCAACTCCGATACCCAAAATTTACATACTTTATAGCGTTGGAAAGCTAAGAGGACAATCTACAACTTCTATAAAGATCACATTGTCTGATTTAGCCTATATTAATCCAGATTTCTCCTTGAAGTTGGTTCATAATTTCTGCACCTATGCACTTACTAAACGCAATATCCATTCAAATCAATTCAACCGCTAAATACTCTTCGTTAAACTCTTGAATCCCACCTCGAATAATTCATCCCATAAAACCTTTCCAATAGCTAACATCCTATTCTAAAATGAACAACAATTTGCAATCTCAACAAAGAATCATATGCATACACACAATCCAATTCCATAATCACAAATTCCAACCTTTAAAAGGCATATTCATATACAAAAGGAAATCCTCAATTTCCCGTTCTCATTTCTATGCAAAGTAAATCATTGAACAAACTTTATTTACAAATAAAAATACACATCACAAATTTAAAACAAATACAAATGGATGCTCAATGCTCGGCATACTTAATAAGCTATACAAAGTGTTACTTAGAATAAAAGCTAACTATCTCGAAGTTGTCCAACTGTCTTGCAAGGATCGCTAAACTTCTCGTTTTGCACCTGAGGAGGGAAAAATGATGGGTTGAGCTACACAGCTTAGTGGCTAACAAATTTATAGCCATTGGCGATGAGCCACACAATCAAACATATATGCATAATCATATAAGCATATTCATCTTATCTTAATCCAATAATCCAACAATGTAAATTCAACATTCACAACACATAGATCAATACATCATCACATTAAGCATATTTGATGTCATTTTGTCATTCAAGCATATCACATAATTTGCATCATAACTGAACATGTCAAAATGCAAATGCACAAACAAATGGCTAGAGGGTTTCGTGGAACAAAACGGAGAAACCGAAGTTTACACCGTGAACGAAACGAGTCCACTTTTCAAATCTCGTGGGCCACAAGCGGGCAGCCGGGAGAAGGCTTTACGTCGACGTGCACTTGACTTACGAAATGATTCCTCTCTCGCCCAAACAAAGCACATAATCAATGCTCAAAATCATTTTATCAAAATGATATGCTTTCATACTTTTCATGCTCTTTCTTCTTTCTCTTCATTTATACAAAATGCCATGACTCATTTCAATGGCATAACATAATCATTCTCACAATTCAATCATGTCAAAATGCCATACATCTTTCAATGCATAACATAACATAAAATACATCATAATGCATTTTCCACATCATAGCAAATTCACAATTTGGAAATTCAAGCATACACACACACAAGGCATTTTGCCCATTACACAATAACTATAAATAAATTACCCACATTATAACTCTTGAAAATCCAAACTCCATTTGTGCTCTTCCTCTTGCTCTTGGGTAGGTTGTTCTTGATTTTCCTAAAACAACCAATTTCCCCTTTTAATTCCAATTCAATAAAAACCCTAACACTTCAAAAATCATAGCAAATAAAATCAACACAAATCAAGCTCAATCTTAACCTACCCATAGTCCATCTAGGTTAGAAAACCCAAAACCTAGCTTAGAAACCCAAAAATCAAATGGGTTCTCTCAAATCTTCTTCTTCTAACACAACACCCATTCTCTCTCTAACTCTTTCTCTAACAATAACAAAGCAAGAAGAAGAAGAAGATAAACTTACCTTGTCAAGCTTGATTTCCTCTTCTTTTCTTCTTCTTTCTTCCTTCTCTCTCTCTTCCACGATTTTCTCCTTCTTCTCTTCTCCCCTTTCTTTTTCTCTCCCTTCTCTTATGTTTCTCACGATTCTCTCCCTCTTCTTTCTTATTTCAAGCCCCTTTTATTTGTTCTTTTCCCATTTTACCCTTCATTAATCTTGTCTTCCCCATTTTGCCCTCCTTTGGTCTTTTAAACTCACATCTTATACTTCTAACTTCTTAACTAATAATCATGGAACAATTGAAGGAATTTGCTAACACTTCTTTCTAGAAAAATGTTCCTCATTGTCTTAATCTTCTAATGACACCAAAATCATTCAATTTGGTTCGGTAATTTGAAAGTTATGTCCCAAACATTTCTGAACTATCTTTATACTGAAACAATATTTCGTGCTCAACTTCCATCCAAAAATTGAAACTCTTAGAGTCTGAATTAAAACTCAATTTCAACAGATAACTTGTAGCCCTATTTCTCTAGTTTAATCCAAATCAAGAATCGTCCCATTTGGATAACTAGAGAAAAGGTAATGGCTAAGAAACCGAAGCATGCTCAATAAACAAGTTCCAACTACCTTTTCCAACTTTTAACCTCCAACATTTCACATATAATAGTTCTAACTTCTAAGAACAATTTGGGATCCAACACTTTCGTTCTTTAATCTTCTCCGTGTTGGGTTGTCGTAAACCATAACAATCAACGTAGACCGTCTCTAATGAAATTCCATACAAAGATAGAAGGATGAAACCTTAATAAGAGATGACTAGAATTCTTTCTTTGTGCTAGTAAAGACAAGAACTCTTATGAGAGTTAGAGAGGAAAAAAAAGACTGTGTGTGTAAGAAATAACCTTTCTTTTACTTGTGTCTTACACAAGATGCACAAAAATCATCCCTATTTTTTGCACCATTTAGCCTTCTATAACCCCAATCACTAATGGAGAGTTATGGGAAGTTAATGGTCATGAATAGTATACTTTAATGGAAGTTATGGGATGTTAATGACCACGAATAGCATGAATTAATGGAAGTTTAGGAAGTTAATGGCCAATTTGGCAGCCAACAACACTTATTTCTAATCCATTCTATGCAACATTTTTCTACCACGATCACATCTCGATATAATCCCGAAACCCTTTCTCATATCTTGGATCACCATTCAAGACCATTATACTCATCCTTTAGATCTCCTATGTGTCTGACCTATTAGGTTCCCAGTTATGTTAGTCACTTGAATTAACACTGAATTCAAGTAAGTCAATAACGATATCTAGCAATACGTCATGTATCACCGAACTCTTTGAGTTTTTTTGTATTGGTCGATACTTGGAGATGTTTCCGTATATTGATATATACATTGTTCTGTATGAGTTCAAATATGTATTTAAGTTCTTTGGATATATATGTAATGATTTATAATGTTAGATGTCTTTATATGAACTTAAAGTTCATCGATATGTGAAATTTTGGAGATTTCTAACATGTAAGCTTCTAAGTGTGTAAAACTGAGTCCATTGGATGGATATGGCCGTGGTAGTCGAATTAAATGTGTTCTAATTCCGTAGAGGTGAATAGACATGATTTATAGACTTATGAGACACTTAGAAAGCTTAATTGGAAAAGTTGAAGTACATAAGGGCTTATTTGCAAATGGTTAAAAGTTAAAGGACATAATAGTAATTTTTCAATTCTTGGAGGACCAATAAGTAATTTTATGAAGTTAAGAGGCTTAATTATTATTTCCAAGAGTCCAAGGACTAAAATAAAAATAAAAGTTTTGGTGATTTCTAAATTTTGGACTTAACTGCAAATTAAGGAAAGTTTGGAGGGTATAATGGTAATTTCACATACCTAAGGCAAAATGGTAAATTTAACATGCTTGGTCAAAGAAGAGTCAAATTCTAGACCCTTCTTTATATGTGTGGCTGTGCAACCCTTCATTTGGCATTAAAACACGTTTTTTTTAATTAAAAGAGAGGAGAAAGAAGGAGAAGAGAGGAAAGAGAGGAAGTTTTGGCCATCACCAAAATTCACCCTTTTTTTATTTTTCAACTCAAACCAAGGTGTTCTAAGCTAATTTGGGGTCAAGGAACTCAAATCTATCATTAGATTTGAGAAATTCTTAAAGGATTGGAAGATATCACCAAAGGAAGGTTTAGGTAAATTTTTTCTCATCTCTCTCTACATTAGGATTTTGAATTTGGTGTTAAGATATGTTGTTCTCCATGCTTGATTATGCATGAAAGATGGTTTAGATGAATGAAATATGTCATAGAGAGGGTTCTTTAAGTCAAAACCGAAATTGTTCCCTTTAGGTGAAAGTTTGTGAAATTTTGAATATCTTTTGGAATTGATAGTTTAAATGAATTCTAAACACTATACATGTATGATGTGAATTGATGATGAAGAATGAAGAAGATGTGTATTGGTTAAGCTTAGGTCAAAATGATGGAGAAGAGGTGGATTAAGGTAATTATGAGTTGTACAATTGATAAAAAGCTTAAATGAAGAAAATTGGTTGGAATGGAGTGGTGGAATGTGTCATTGATTGGAAGTGTTACTATATGGCATGATAGGAGTAATAATTATTATGATAAAGTCTTGAAAATATGACTTGAAGATCATGCACATTAGGTGTTTGATAAAATACCTATGTGAACTTGATTTAGGATTTAAGGCTTTATAATGGTATGCATTGCAAAACACTTTTATGTTTACTTAGAGTGAAATTGAAATGTTGCCTAAATTGACGAATAATGGCCTAATATGCTTGGATAAAGATGTGCCTAATTAAGTTCTGAAATGAGCAAGTATCGGATTAAAGGCATTAAATGCCTTAGAAAATGCAAAAAAGAAGCTAATATGACGGTGTATAAGTATGAAATTTATGTTTAAGTTGTATTTTCATCTTATGTTTATTTATGTATAAAGGCTCGGAAGCTGTGACTCAAGGAGCTCGTACTGAGGATTGTTGAAGTTAAGGGAGTGTATACCTCCTTTTGAGGTGAGTTGGGGAAACCATATTTCTCAATTAGAATTAGAACATCCTAAGACAAGCATGATGACTTGGATATGAATTTTGATCCTGGGCAACGTATGGTAAACTTGAACTTCAAATAGATCGTAATATGCTTAGGTATTTAATAAATAACGTTGTTTCTAATAACTCTTTGCACTTAGAGTGCAATTGATGTTTTTATTATGTATTTTGAGAAATGAAATTGTTTTCAACCAATCTAAGCTTGAAATGTAAAGGACAATGTTTTATTTTCTGAAACTACATTTTTGAGTAACTTTGCACTTGGAGTACAAAAGATGGCTTTTATTTTATGAGAAAATGTTTTGAAATTTACATATGTATAATCGAGTCATGTATGCTGCATGTTTTTGTTCTCTTTTGGCTTAGAGCCATAACAAGTTTTCATTTTATCGGTTGGACCGATAAATAAAGGCATGGTGCCTTACTTGATTTTTATACTTAATAATTGTATATGATTTGTTTTGTTATTGGTGAGGAAACGATTGGCCAATCGCGTGCTAGGCACAACTAATTATGATTAAGCGACTCCCCGTACCCTTGACGCTAGTACATGACAGTCAAGTTGCCATATCGACATCTTTCTACAGGACTTGCGGGTGATTCCACACCTAAGGTCTGGACACTAACGAGGTTATCACCTAGGGTCATGACGCTCTTGTCAACTGTAGTCCGAACTCACCACAAATGAAGGTCGAGCCAACACCGAGTATCAGTGGGTGTGAACATTAATTTGGCCAACTAATGGTGTCACACATGATTGTTTTAGCTTATCCTGATATTGGTTTTCCTATCGAGATTTGATTGATACATATGATGTTTTTATGCTTTTGTGTATTGAAATTGGAGCCTATGTTCACTGGATAAGTGAGTTAACATGCTAGGCCTATATGGCTCCTAATCAGTATACGTTGACTCATAGGCTAGGCCTATGTATTTTTTATGTGATATATTTTCACTTCATAGATTATCTACACCATCTTAGTATGAATTGAATTCTATTTGTGATATATGTTTTTCCTGCTCACTGAGTACCTAATGTACTCACCCCCTTTCGCTTTCTAACTATGCAGGTTAATTTAGTGAGTTTGAAGCTTTGAGTGGATCGTGTGGCTTTTAACTTTTTTTAGGTATTACCGCACGTGGGTAGTTTCTTATTTTGTACTTTTATTGTCTAGTGGCTCATGAATTGCGTTTATGTAGTTACAATTTATGGGTTTGTAAGTTGACTTTTGATTGCCTTGTGTTTTATAAATGACTTTATGTATGAATCTTTTGATACTATTGTTGAGACTGCCTTGAGTGGACTTTAAAGTCCTGAAGTAGTGGTTGGATGTGAATATAGAAGTGTGTTTAAAATTTTTTGCAGTTTTTGGGATTTTTAAAACACAGTCGTTGTGCTGCCCAAATTTTGAAAAAAAAAGAAGAATAGATATTCAGTTAGCTTTGCATAGTCGGATTAAGGATATAATAAGTATCCTTAGCCCGATTATGCGGCGATTGTCATGGCCCCGATGTGGTACCGGGTCGTAGCAATAACTGTGGATTACGCGAAGTAAAACATATTTGAGGGTGAAAACCCTAACTTTTTTTAAAAAATATGCTTTCTTTTAGAGAGAACACATATAAAAATATTTGTTTCACTCCAAAAGATGGGGTTAGCTTCTACAAACATTGGAAAATCAATTAAAAGATGGCTTCTACAACCTTTGGAAAATCAATTTGAATTTTTTTAGAGGATTAATATACAAATATCACTCAACGAATCAAATTATCCATGTAATTAAGGAGTTTGTTGAGATTTATTTCTATTTTAATTTCTCTATTTTTTATTTAGATAGGAAAATTCCTAGTGGTTATTTACGTATGGATTGATTTAATTTAATTTATTATATAAGATATATTTTTATGAGTTATCTATATTGCTCTTAATGTTGATTTATTTATAATACTATATAAGTATATTTTAATTCACCTATTGACGACTTGAGAGAATCTACTTATGAGTGGAATGAGAATTAGATAGAAGAGATTAAATAGGGTGTTTAAAGGAGCCTTACATAGTCTTCCTAGTATTATGGTTAAACTTATTATAAGATTTTACAAAGTATAATGTATTGAAAGGGGTATTAGCATTGGTACCTATTATAAAATTTGATAAAGCGTAATGCATTCAAAGAGCTATTAGCATTGGTAAAAATACGAGTTAACCAAATGAAGAATAGATGGTTATAGCTAGAGAAAGTTCAATTTTAGTGTCTAGGAAGTTATGCCAGTCTAAGGAATATATCCAATCTAGGTTAATTAAATCATAATATTAAAAGTTCTACCAAGGTAAGTACTCATCTAGAAATATCTACTTGATTTTATTCTATTTTGATTAAATATCTACTTGATTGTATATTCTGATTAATTATCTTATCATTTATTTTCTTAAATAGTTTTTGTATTACGTTTATTTATATTCCATATTTATTTAATAAAAAATCATAAAAATCATATTCTATTTATTATATTTAAACTAGTTGATATTGTCAAGGTTTCCATTCACACCAATTCCTCGTAAGATTGATTTCTGAGTGGAGTTAATCTTTACCTTAGAGAATAATTATAAGAAAAGTTACCCTTTTCTTGTAAAAAACCAAGATTAAGAAACTTCCTCTTCAACTTTTTTTTGGAAGTTTCTCATTAACTTGTTGAAAGAAGAGACCTAGTGGAATTTCAAGAAATATCTTAGAGAGTGGATGTAAGCAACAATTATTTGTCAAATCAATATAAATTGGTTTATCTTTCTTCTATCATATACTCTCTAAATTATTTTTTAATTTTTTGATTGATTTATGATAAGTTATTTCTTTATTTCATCATATGTTGATCTTTATTCAATTGTATTTACTAGATAAAAATAATTATTTAAATTTATCCTATCTTTAATTTGCTTGACTAATTACCTTCTTCTTGGGTGCTATCAAAGACCAATAAGTGTTATAAGAGCATGTCTCTTAATTTAGTATTTCAAAAAAAAATTGTAGTAAAAATCACAACGACATACTTAGTTGTATCATCATCCTCATCCAACCAAAAGGGATAAATATTAGTAGAGCCTCTTTCTTTAATGGTAATGATTATCACTATTGAAAAACTAGGATGAAGTTTTTCCTAATTATTGAAAGTGTTATTGTGGGAAATAATTTCAAATGGCCCTTTCACTCCCACAAAAGTCATAGATGATAAAAAAGATTCCTAAAATAAAAGAAGAATGGGATTCACAAGACAAGAGACTTACTTCTTTGAATAATAAAGCCACTCATATAAAATTTTGTGCACTAAGTATGAATGAATTCAAAAGGGTATCCATTTGTAAAACTACTCACAAAATTTATTATACATTTGAAGTCTCACATAAGGGTACTAATCAAGTCAAAGAAAGTAAAGCAAGCATGCTAACTCATGAATATGAATTATTCCAATTGAAATCTGATAAAATTATATCAAATGTGTATACAAGAGCTATTGATATTATTAATGCTCTCAAAGTCTTGGAAAGACCTACAATAATGTTAAAATGGTGAGAAAGCTAATTAAGTCACTTGCAAAGATTTAAGAATTCAAAGTAATTTTCATATAAGAAATTAATGGCCTAACAACATTGCAATACCATTAGAAGAGCTCATTGAGTCTCTCCTCACCTAAAAGATGAGGCTTTAGAAGACATAAGAAAAGCAGGCGATGCTAAGAAAAAGAAACCTAGCATTTAAAGCCTAAAATAAGGAATTAAGTGAGGATCCTTAAGTGGTATGAATGATGAAGATATCACACTCATAATTAGAAAAGATAAAAAGTTTTTACAGAGAGCTTCTCCAAAAGAAAAGACTTCAAAAAAGGTAAGGTTGATTTAAAATATAGATCCTATAAATTTATTTTAGATGTAAGAAGTTTTACTATATAAAATAACAATATCCTCTTATTAAAGAGGATAAAAAATGAAGTAATGATAGGAATGAGAAGTGCTAAAAGAAGAAAAATGAATGAGAATAAATGATCAACTTGGAATGCATAAGTGACTATAAAGGTGAACATTCAAAAAGAAGAAATAGCTTATATATGCTTCATTAATAAATATGATGAGGAGCTACTCTCCAACTCTAAATCTTCTAAATCGTGTGATAGTGATAGTAATTTCAAATTGACATATTATGAAATAGTGTAAGGCTTTGAAATTATGACTAGGAAACGAAAGAATATATCTTATAAACTTAAAAAGGCTTAAAAGCATTTAGATGAATGTATAAGTGAAAATAAAAAGATGAAGTGTGAGTTGCAAAGCATTAAAACATCTAAGAGTATGGACATTATTGACAATCTAACATGCATGAGAATGAGACAATAAAGAAGGTCAATATTCTAACAAAATCCTTATCCAAATGCAAAAAAGGGAAGTGAGAAATTTGAAACATATTAGGAACTCAAAATAATTCTAGTAATGGGAGTGGGTCTACTTATGGGAGTGCATACAATACCAAGACTATACATGTTAAGAAAATCACATGCATAATGAAGAGCCTTTACCTAAGATAGTAAATGAGCATATTGCATCATCATTTAGACATCTACGTGCTAGGCCAGAAAGCAAGTCATATGCATTTATGCACAAGTCCCAATCTAGGCCTAAAGTAAATTATCAACAAAGTGAGGCTCACACATTCAATAGGTCATATGATAAGCACAATTCCTTGCCACATGCTCACACTTATTATAGATATAAAAATAACCAAAGATTCATGTATTATGCACAATAAAATGTTGTACTTTAATTTCATCCATGAAACTACATAACTAGTATAAAATTCAAAGAAATACATCCATACACAACAACTTTAGACCTTACTCTCGTATATCCAATTCAGATCAAACATATAGCATGATATATCATCTTTGTAACAATCTTGAACACATCGATAAATTTTACTTCCTAAAAAATGATAAGTAAACTTTTGAGAATATGAGTTTAAAAGAATTTGACTAACAATCAAAGGCTCAATTTTATTTCATCATTTAAAACAAATTAATCACCTTATTTTATAGGTATATAACAAAAAAGAGAAACAATTGGTAAGTGGATAGTAGATGCTCAAGGCACATAAATGGTAATGCATCACAATTTACAACTTTTAGAGACAACATTAAATTCAAGAAAATTAGCATTGAAAAAGTTGGTAAGGAATATCATATTGCAATTGAAAATGAGCTTTAAGTAGAAGGATTAAAGCATAATTTACTATGTGTAAGTTAATTATATGAAGAAGATTATAAAGTATTTTTTGAAGGGTATTTTACATAAAAGAGAAGGTAACATTTATATGATTGATATTAGTGATCCCTTTAACTAAAATATGAATTTTTTAATGTCTATAAATGAAGATGTATAGATTCGGAACAAAAGGCTTAAACATACAAGCATAGATCTCATCTTTAATCTTAACTCTAAGCAACTTTTTAACGAATTTAAATATTCAAGTTTGATTAAAACCAAGAGAAAAAAGGTAGCCTATACTAATTTTTTTTAATTACTTCAGATAAATCTTTGACCTTATTACAATTGCTAGTCAAGGTGGAAAATGTTATGCATTTGTCATAATAAATGACTTCAGCATATTCAAATAAGTATTGTTTCTAACTAGCAAAGGTGAAGAATTTACCATATTTTGTTCATTTTTCAAGAGAGTTTAAAATAAAAAGGAAAACTATCTATTACATCAATTAGGACTAATCATGGTAAGGAATTTTAAAATTACAAGTTTATGACCTTTTACAAAAGCAAAAAAGATATCTTTCATAACTTTCTACTCCTAGAACCTCTAAATAAAAAGGAATTACTGAAAGGAAAACGAAGATATTACAAGACATAGCCATAAAAATGATAAATGAATATGATCTCTTAAAGCATTTTGGGGCAAAATTCGTAGTAATTACATGTCATATATCCAATATAGTCTATGTAATACAAATTATGGATAAAACACCATATAAACTTTGGCTTGAGAAGAAGTAAAAGATTAGTTATCTCAAAGTATTTAGTTTTAAGTGTTAAATTTTGAAAACTAAGGATGACTTAGAAAATTTAGATTCAAAGTAGATGGAGGAATTTTTCTTAGTTATTCTTTAACTAGCCAAGCATATACAGTGTTTAATGGAAGACTTTTGTTGTTAAAGAATTTATGCATATTGTTTTAGATGAATATAACCCTATTGCCTTCAAGAAAAGTCTTGAAGATGAAGACATGCGTAAGAATTATTACTAAGGCACCCTATAAAAGAAAATTGTTGAACCAATAAGGAAGATATTAAAGATGAGAAACTTCTAGTAGATTGGACATTTAATAAGATTCATCCTTCGAATCAAATCATAAATTATTTTTAATAAGGAGTGATTATTATATTACATTTAAAAATTTATCATATCTTATTTTAATTTCTAAAATTGAAACTAGGACTATATAAAAAACCCTTAGTTGGCTTCTTACTATGAATGAAGAATTGAACAAATTTAGAAGAAATAAAGTATGGATTTTAGTGCCTCAGCTAAGAGACCACTAAACTATAGATATTAAGTGTGTTTTTAGAAACATACTAGATGAACCAGATCCCTTTTGTGAGAAATATGGCTAGATGTACAATAAAGAGGAGGGAATATATTTTAAGAGGACTTTTCACTAGTCATTAGATTATAAGTTATTAGATATTATTTATATTTACATGTTATATGAATTTCAAATTATTTCAAATATATGTTAAAAGTTTATTTTTGAATGGTTTTATTTACATGTTATATGAATTTCAAATTATTTCAAATAGATGTTAAAAGTTTATTTTTGAATGGCTTTATTTAAGAAAAAGTTTGTATTGATCACCCACTAGGTTTTGAAAATTACGATGCACTTAATCATAAGTATAAATTCTCTAAAGTATATGGTTTGCCATAAGCTCCTAGATCTCGGTATAATATTTTAAGTGCATTCCTTTTGAAAAATAATTTTAATAAAGACAAAGTTGATATATATCTCTTCACTAAAAACAACAGGTAAGATATTTTAATAATTTAAATTTATCTTCAGTGCAACTAATGAATGCATGTAGAAAGAATTCTCCAAATATGTAAGTAGAAAATTTTAGATGAACGTGATGGAAAAGCTTAAGTTCATTCTTAAACTTCAAATTAAGTAAATGGAGCACATCGTCATCAATCAAGCCAAATACACCAAAGAACTATTCAAATATTTTTGGGTGGATCAAACTAAGCGATTAGGAATACCTATGATCATAATACTTAAGTTGAACAAGAATGAAGAAGGGATGCCAATAAATGTAAAACTATATTGACGAATAATTGGGAGTTTACTTTATTTTACCACAAATGAGTTTAACATTTTTTATAAATTGTATTTTAATCAAATCTAAAAGAGTGTCATCTTTTAGATGTTAAGCATATACTTAAATGTCTATATACTACCCTATCATTAGGACCTTGGTATCTTAAGGATATATTATTATATTTGGTTAGCTATTTGAATTGGAATTATACCAGTAGCCTTTTAGATAGGAAGAGCATATAAGATACATATCAATTTCTAAGCAATGCATTAGTCCCATAGTTTAGTGAAAAACAAATTTCAGTTGTATTATCAATCGTAGAAGCCAAATATATGACATTTGGTTATTATCATATAGAATTTTTTTAGCTTAGGAAACGACTTAGAGATTATATAATGGAACTTATAAAGATAACCAATGGATGTAATAACAATAATTCCATTTATGTCACGAAGAACCCTATTTAATACTGTAAAACCAAAAAACATAAAAGTTAGTTATTATTTCATTAAAGATCATAAGCAAAATAGGGATATTAAGCTTAAATTTGTTGATATATTACATCAGTTGGCTGACATAATCACTAAACAAATGTGTAATAATAGATTTTGCATAATTAGGAGAGAATTAAGTAATATTGATGGGAATTCCATTTGATAAGGATCTCCTTAAGTGCTTAAATTTGATTTTGAATTTTTTAATTTAATTTATTATGTGCTATATTTTTTAATAATTAATTCTTTTTTGTTTTTCCGAAAAGGGAGAAAGAAAGTAAAGGGTATTAGACTCAGGAGGAGTAGAAAGTAAAGGGTATTAGATTCAGGAGGAGTTATTAATTTCGAAGTTTTAATTTTTATATATTTGATATTTATATTGTACTTATTTTTTTGATTGACCTTTGGATTATTAAAATATTTATCATGTTAAAATCTAATTGATATTGTAATTAGTACTATTTTGGTAATATTTATACAAAAGTTGACATGTTTTTAAAATAGTTTAACATGCAAGTTCTTTTTATGATGCATGAATTTACACAGAGCTAACTATTCATACTGTATTAGAATAATAAAGCGTGTGTATTTGATTTTACCATTATTTATCTAATATTATAAAATATTTTTCCTTCATAAAAAAGGATATTGTTGAACTAAGAGATCTTATAATCCATATTTTGATGATAGCAAAACATAAGTACTAATAATAAGTTCATTTTTTTATGAAACAAGTAGTGGTCTTGCACAAATCAAGATACATCTAGTGAAGATACTAGAGAAAATTTGGAGTTAAACTCATTAAAGTAAAGAAAAAAAATTAGGACTAAGAAAAAACAAGGCACAACAAGGTTACAAATGAATATATAATGCTTATTATATTTTTTATTTCATCACTTTGATAGTTTGGAGGCATATCATACATAAACATACATTATTGTTAGCTTATTACATAGTATTTTCAGCAATTAAAGTTTTGATTTCAAAGAAATCCTCTTAATCCTAAAAACATACTTTATTAAAATATTTATCATATCAATAATACTAGCCTTTCCTACCTTCTTTTCCTCCGGGTACCATAATTTGTCAATTAATTAGAATTCTAAAAATACCTTATATAGATGGTTCAATTCATTTTTGTTTCCTAAATTATCAAAGTTTGCACAAATTTATTAGTCCAAAATTCTCTTCACCACATCAAACTATCCCCTCTACCTCTATTTTTTCTTAACAAATAAACCAATCCATCTTATGATTTCTAGTTTAAAAGGGATATGATATTATCATGGATACTTACCTCACTTACCGAAGATGTATTTCTATATGTCATTGGTTTAACATCATATTGTTATGTTTGGTTGGCCTTATTATATCCATTTGGCTCTATCTAACTGAATAGGCAGCTTTGAAATTTATATAAAATTGTAAGAATTAAAAATAAATGATCTCACCATCTTAGAGTATCTTTAAAAAGTAAAGGCTCTAGTTGATGAGTTTGTTGCAACTGGGAGATCCCTCTCTTCATCAAAATTCAGTTCCATAATCTATGGCAATTTTGAATTAGACTACCATAACATCATCATTAATTTAAATATTCATCCTCATCTCCATTTTTTGAATTACATGGAGAACTCGTGCCTCATGAGATATTTATAAAAATCTATCATGTTTCTTATATTGCTAACATCATTTTCAAGAAAATGTTGGCTCCGTCTTCTTCCCATGCAATCTGTTCCACCATAATAGGATTCTCTTTGACAAATAGGTTCTCATCTAAATAACAACAACAATGGTATTTAAAAGAATTATGGACTATCATTACAAGAAATCAGTAGTTTATCGACGGACAGTACCGTCAGTAAACTATAATATTCCATCGGTAAAATTAATTACCGATGGAAAACAAAGATGGTCAAAAGCATCAGTAAAAGGGCCGTAGTTAAATGTACTGACGGTTTTATTTTGTCAGTAATTTACCAACGGCCAAAAACATATTACGAACGGTGTAAATTACGTCAGTAAATATTACCAACGAACAAATGTTAACGAGATACCATCGGTAATCTTTAGCAACGGACTAAATTCGTTCGGTAAACCGAAAGGAATGAACAAGAACGGTGTATAATATACCAACGAAAATAATATTTCTGTTAGTAAAAAAATTCTCGACGGTATTTTATTTTCCATCGGTATTAGGAGGTAAGAAGTTTTTTTAACAAATTCCAGTTTCATGATGTTGTGATAAATGCATAATGTTAAAAGCTATCAATTATGTGTGCATAATAAATTAATTTGTTTATATATATATATTTGATTAATCAGAAAATTAATTGATAATATAACGTTAAAATTAATTTAATTTATAAGAAAAACAGTACAGTGTATAAAACTTATGTTTGTAATTGAAAGTAAATGACAAGGACAAGCTAATGATCGTGGGTGCTCTGAACTGCCAAGCCTCCCCTTCAACTGTTCCATCTCCTGTCTAAGCTGAGCCTTCTGCTCTATCTGCTCTCTCATTTTAGCCATTTGCTCCATCTCCTTTCTTATCTTTGTTCTGTGCCATCTCCTCTCTTATCTTTGTCACCTGCTCCATCTCCTCTCTTATCTTTGTCACTTGCTCCATCTTTTGTCTCAACTTAGCTATCTACTCCATGTGCTGCATCCGTTCATTCACGTTAGCCTCTGAGATGTGAGCTATCTGCTCCTTCAATGTGTCTACTGTGGCTCGAAGCTCGGTTACTTCATTGTTGTGCGTTGGCATAGTAGATGCTGCTATATTGGATAGGGAAGAGCGCGAATAACATGTGTTCACATATGAACTAGCCCGAATATCCTTCCATGACGGTCCCTACCACCCACAACATCAAGATACGTCTGAGTCTCATCTATAGGTTGCTCCTCCTAAGACTGTCGCTGAATGGTTTGTTGTATTTGGTCCTATTAGGAAGCAATGTTGACATGGCTAAGAGATTATTGTTAAGAAATTATAAACATGTATTAATTTCACATATATTCAACTCTCTACATCGGGTGTTGATGAATGTCACACCATCATATTTCTTCGTGTGGGTGTGCAAAAACAACTCGATAGGTGTAGGCTTGACCCCCAATGACGTTTCCTACCTGTATAACCTAAATTGTTAGATGTGAACTACAATTTATAAAAATTTTGACAGAATTTCCTCTATTTTTATAATATTTGCCCCCTGTTAAACTAAGAAAATAACTTAACACAGTCATATATGACACCAGACATTAATAACATAATCATTATGCACAAAACAACATAGCAAAATATATACAAAATAAGTGTCAAGTTTAGATACTTACAAGTCTATGTGCATACTCGTTATGGGTTATTGATCCTCCCGGATGTACAGGAAGACTCTAGCCCCTCGGGCCTCCATGCTTGTTGGCGGATTTACGCTCTAATATGGACATTGCTGCAGGTGATGTCCAATACTCGATCCAACAACTCCAATTTTCCTCCAAAATATAACGCGGTCGTGCACTAGCCTTGCGTATCGCATTAATGAAGTAGTGATAACATGTATGAGCTTTCTTTCCCCATACTTTATACATGCTGGCATCAAAACAAGAATCCCAGTAAAATGCTTTCTGAAATAAGAAGGCAACAAATTATATAATGTAATAATATTTATATAATATGTGTATATAAATCAATATAAAAGAAAATAAATATTTTTTGTACCTCAAACTCCTGAAAGTAAAATTACTTTGTGGCCTCAGATATATTCTTAAGTGTTGTGGTGAGAAATGACTATAGAAAATGATACAAAATTTTTATCTTGAGAACCTCCTTGTAAATATCTTGGT
>JAOTAX010000006.1:12451572-12465847 GCA_025629825.1 Erythroxylum guanchezii | reverse complement strand
TAACTTTAAATTATTTATTTTAATAAAATAAAATAATTTTGTAATTTATTATTAAATATTATATAAGAGATTAAAATGAATTTAATTGATTAAAAACAAATTATCTTTAATTTTTATATAATATATAATAATCATCTGAAAAAATAACTAAAGTAACATTAAAAATCAAATAGTTTTTTTATTTAAAAAATAAAACTAAAAATAAAAGAACCTAAAAATCACATTAAAAAAATAAAAGTGAAACCATATGCAAATATGGCATGGAAGCATATGCTTACTTCAAAACTTTTTGATTTCTTTAATAAAATTATTTTTTAGTCAAGGGTAAATGTGTAATATGAAATAATTGAATTCATTTTATTGCATTCCAAACAGTGTAATTGAATTCAATTATAATATTATTAGGTTTGTTCCAAACAGTGTAAATTGAATTCAATTCGAAGATTTCCAAATACTCTGTAAAAGTTTTCGGTCATAATCTAGTCATTGGTCAATAGAAATGTCCTATAGTTGAAAGAAAGCTGGAGGGGTCACTGTTCGATCTATAGTTGATCATGAAACCTTCTAATTCCTTTTCTTTTTCATTCATAAAATTATTTTTCTTAGTTGATAGTGATTATAAGAAGAAATTTTGTAAACTAATTAATTTTAATTTTTAAGCTAAAAATATATGACCAATGCGTGTAATGTTGGCGTTAAATCTATCTTTGGTGGAAGGATGACAAATATGGGCCGGCTTGATCCTGGTCGGCCCATTGCTGTTTTTATTTTTATGTTCATATTATTCACCTAGGCCGTATTTAAATCAAGGGGTATAGGAGGTAATATTAACATGAGGTGGGGAAAGGCAAAGCAAAATATTTTGTTGGGAAGCCAATAATTTTGAATAATAAATACATTATTTTTGTCAATTGGTTCTTCCTAAATGATCTCCAAAGGTCTAGACGACTCGTAAACGTTTTTGTTGTTATTGTTTAGAATAGAATTTGCTAACTAAAACGGTATTGCACATTCCTAATTCTAACATGGTCCTTATAATGATTTTCAGTATTTAATTAACCTAATTAACATACCCCCACAGTTAATTAGGGGACAATTGTTGACTGCAAAGGTATAGAATCCATTTTACGTAAAATTAATCAAACTTATTTCTAGTTAATATATGATATATTTGATTTCATAATTTAGTCAAAAAAGAGTTATTTAGTCAATTTTTTATTTTTCTATTTTATTAATATCATTATTTATGAAAATTATAAAAAGTGATTTTGATTTTCTATTTTTCTTTTTAAAATATGATTTTATAAATTAAATAAACATTGTTCGATTATTATATATTAATTAATGATAATAATTATGCAAAATTGTGAACTAGTTATTAAATAATAAATTTTAATTTAGGTATAAAATTATTTGAAATTTAAATTTGTAGTAAAGATTAAAATAAAATTACTTAGATATTCAACATTAGTTAAAAAAATCATTGCTAATTTTGATCTACTATAAAAAATTCAAAAAAATTTAAATATATAAGTATAAAATTAATTATTAAATTTGTTATCTATTTTAATAAATAAATAATTTAAAAAATCTTATTAAATTAATTTCTTATTCAATAAATTTTTTGAGCTTCGAACCCAAATGATTATTGAACATCTTACTTTGGTGCTGCTTTAAAAAAGTCTTTTTGTTGAACCTTTTCTACTTGTATCACAATCTCTAAACTTTTTCCCAAAGTGTTGGTGTCTTCTTCTACGCTTTATAATTTATCTTTTATAAAAGTATGATTGTTATTGACAATAACTTTGTAGGAAGTGAGATTCCATCATTGATACAACATATCCTAAAGATATGTATTTCTTAGATTTTGGATATAGATTTGTGATTTCTTTGTTATTATACATCATGTACATAAGGCTTTTAAATTTATGGAGGTTTAAATAATTTAGTGGCTTTTTAATCCACATTTTGGTCGATGTCTTCAATTTAATTGCAGTTGATAGAATTCGATTTACCATATAATAAGTTGTATTGACTGTTTTTGCCTAGAAGGCCTTATCTAGGCTTATAGCTCTTAGTGTTGCATTTTTCAACAGAGTTTTGTTTACCCCTTTTGCGATTCTGTTTTGTTGATTAGTGTATACAACATTAAATTATCTTTTGATTTTTTCTTGCTCATAGAACATCAAATTCATTACTAATATATTCTCTTACATTATTTATCCTTAAATACTTAATCTTTTTCCTAGAATCAAGTTTAATGCACACTTTAAAAACTTTGAAGACTGATAACATATATGTCTTCCTCTTGATAGGATATACCCAAGTCCTCCTAAAATAATTATCAATGAAAAAGACAAGGTGCTTTGCTCTCCCAATCATAGAACGAGTTCTTGTCACAATTAGAGTGAACCTACTCAAGAACAATCTTGATTCTTGAATTTGATATGTTAAATTTTATTCGATATTGCTGATTTGTAATATAATGCTCACAAAAAAGTAATGATACATCTTTGAGTCCAAGGAGTAACTTTTTCTCAGCAAGGGTCTTTATTCCTTATTTAAATATATATCCATTTTTTTTTCATTATATAACTTTTAAGATCTTTCACTTGGACTGCTTAAAGTGACTAATGCTTCAGCTTCTATTAATGTCTCTCCCTTTTGCTTGTATAATTTTGTACCTATCTTTTCTTCTTTTATATGTATAAGTGTACATCAAATTATCTTCAAAATCTTAATAATAACTTCTATTTACACTCAATATCATCTAACTATGCTAAGGATAACAAATTCTTCTTCAAACCCCCACATATCATACCTACTGAATAATACAAATTATGTCTTCATATATATTTAGCTTGATGGTTCTAATACTACCAACATTTAGAGGATAATTGTAACAACTATATATCGATCCCCTGAGATAGGTTCATAATGATGAAACCATTATCTTCTAGAGGCAATGTAAAAAGTAACTCCTAAGTCAAAGAGTCATGCATTAAGTAGTGGCTTTCTACTTTGTGAAACAACATCAACAATTGAAAGTAGAGAGTTACTATCATGTAAATTACTTGCAAAAATTTGTTGAGGACTAAAACTTTTTCTTACTAAAATAATAACAATCCTTGTTTAAGTAACCTTTCTTACCATAATTATAGGATTTTAAGTTATTCTTAGCTTTTGATTTTGATCAACCCTGATTTTGGCTGCCACTTGGGCCACGTTTTGTTGATCTACCTTTTATCATTGATATTGCTTCAAATTATTATGAACTATATTTCTTATTTTTCTTATTCTTGTGCCAATTTCTTCCTCTAAAATTGCAACTGTATGTTATGGAAAATACTAGGTGTCTTTAAAAAGACTATTAGTTAAGTTAATAATGAATTGATCATACAAATCATGTAAACTTTGAAGTAGAAGTTTGATATGTTCATATAGGTCCACTTTATAACTAATAATGTTGGTTAATAAAATAGAGTAATCAAGCAATTAATTTGCTTAGTCACTGAAGTTGATTATAACATCTAAAGAGTATAAGGTTTCTTCTCAAGATTTTTTTTTTGTTATAGAGTAGTTTCACCTTGTACTGTTTTATAAGATAATCTCATATTTATTTTGATGTTTTTCCCCTCTATGCTTGAACAAAACTCATCTTTTAAAATTATATGAAGATCTGCAACAAAATTCACATATATTTTCATTCTATTTGGTGCCATCCGTAAAGTTTGATGATCTTTTGCTAATGGCTCCAAGGTAATTATCCTTTGTGAGAATATCTTTGATCTTCAATTTTCAGAATGAGAAATTATTCTCATTAAAATTTTCATTCCTATAATTCGTTATTGCTTCTATCCCAAATTGCTATAAGCTAAGAGAAATAGCTCTTATTATTTCATATAATCAATAATTTTATTTGTGAAATATACCTAACACCTTCAAAGTGTGAATAATTTCTAACTTATTTTGTGATATGGAAAATTTAGTTATAGTGGCAATCACAAAGCATGTTATAAATAGATATATACATCATAATTAAGTTCTAATACCACTTATTAAAATGATTAGGAAGATAGAGCAAGATCATTGCCAAATTAAGATAGGAAGAATTATAACTCACAAAGTATTATTTTGAGTAAAAAGAGAAATTACAAATAAAACTACTCATTCACTAATTATAAGTTAAAAAATTAATTTAGAATTTAGAATTTAAAAGATTGTTGTTGGAAACATATCTTCACTATTTTTAATTGGAATATCTATATCATCTCAACCATTGGACATAGTTTGAGCCATTCTATGCAACTTATACACTCTATCTACAAAAACTTGAGCACCCTTCTTAGTAGAATAAGGATGAATTATGGAAGAAAAAGTGCATGCTTATTTAAGTGAATAAAAACTAAAAATTGACTAAATTTTCCATCTGATTTGAAATGTCATCAATAAAATAAATGCTAATATTAGTTTAGACAGAAGTTAAAACTGTAGTAACTACAATAAATTAGGCAAACCAATAATTTCATACTTATTCCACTGAAAAACCTTGCATTCCTCTCAAATTCTTTCACTTCACATTCCATCTTTCTCCAAAAAAGAAAAAGCAGTTGCAACTTTTTATATGTACCTCACCACTATGAGTGGCCTCCTTGTAAAAATTCGAGAAGTAAATTGAGACATCCTAATTCCCCCTCTATAGTTTATCAATCAAGTTGCTCACTACCTCATTTGAACCCCAAATCTATTTTTACCTCCTGAAGCAAGTCTATATATACTTATAAAATAGCCATGTTAAACATATCTGAATTGGTCATATGAGATACATAGTCAGTAGCTAAATTGCCCATACCTTCTTGTACTAAATGATAAAATCGAATTCCATCAAATTAGGTAGCCATGATTGTTGCAATGGATTTATAATTTTTGATCCATCAAATATTTTAAGATGTGATGGTTAATTTGCATAATAAAATGCCTTCCTACTAAGTAATATGATCAATTCTTAATGACCATTACAGGAGTTATGGATTCTCTTTTCATATACTAAGAAATGTTTGTAATGTGGTCATAAAACTTACTTACGTGCACTATAGGGTGCTTCTTTTGCATAAAAATAGCTCCAATGCCCTTTCCACTAGCATTTGCCTCCAAAACAAATATTTTAGAGAAGTCTGATACAACTAATACTAGAAATAAGATGATTAAAGTATTAAAAGTTGTTAATTCAATATGCCATAAAACACATTTTTCCTTAGTAATATTGTTAGAGGTTTGATCATCTAACCACATCCACGAATGAATCATCAATAGTAACCTTAAAAGCCTAAGAATCCCTTAAGTTGCTCGAGTGTTTTAGGTATAAGCCACTCATGTACAACTTGCATCTTCTTTAGACCAGTAGCTACCCCCTTCATACTTATTAAATAGCCTAAGTACACCACATGTAATGCTCCAAAAAAGCATTATGACAACTTCACATACATTTATTAAGTTTTAGGACCTATAACACTTGTTGCAGGCGATATAGATTTCGTTTCACTATATATTAGTATACTGTAAAAAAAACCAACACAAACTTCCTCAAGTAAGTTTTAAATATTAAATTCATCAAACTTTGAAATGTTGTTGGAGCATTCACAAGGTCAAAAGGCATCACGAGAAACTCATAATATCCTTTGTGTTTTCTAAAAGCCTTCTTCTAAGCATCCTTCTCATATACCTTGATTTGGTGGTAACCAAATTTTAGGTCTAGTTTGGAAAAAAAACACATATCTCTATTCAATTCATCAAATAACACTTCTACTAAAGGAATTAGGAAGTTATTTTTTATGGTATACTGATTAAGAGTGATGCTCCAAACAAAAAACATGCTAAGATCCATCCTTCTTTTTAATCAATATTATTATGGCAATAAAGGGACTAACATTTTTCTTTATTATTCCCTGACTCAACATCTCTTTAACTAACTCTTCCAGCACTTCCTCTTATGCCCTTTATATTTGTAAAGTCTTAGATTAATGGCTTCAAATCCTAATTTAAAAGGAATTCTATGATCTTGAAAATTGATTGGGGGTAACCCTTTTAGTTGATCAACACATCTTCATTTTCCTTTAAGAGTTTTCTCAATTCTTGCCTAAAATTTTCCTATATTTCATATTCATCTAGATCCAATAATGATGACCATAAGTTCCTATGATTTACCTACAATTCCATCTCACCCTTGTTTTATGACATCAATAGGAATCAACAGACTATATCTTCAACCACTAACATTTTTCCAATTTTTTTCTTTAAAATAACTACCGAATGCATTTTCCTCTCGTTGTTTAACTTTACCTCTTGCTTTTCCAAATTAACCTTGTAGATTTTTAGAAGTTAAAAGAAAAATATTCGTGGAAAAGCTCCAAAAGGAGTAACAAAAAAGGCATAGAGCCTTTACATGTCTATTTTGATAAGCATTAATTAAAAGCAAATAAATATCAATAATAATGTCTAATTAAACTCCTAAGAAGATTAAAAAATTTGGGAATACAAAATAGTTGCATAATATGTCATTTAGATTAAATAACCATTACACTCCCAGGATGATGTTATTCCATCGATGTTATTCACCAAAGCATCAATGCTACAATCCTTATCATCCATGCTCCACTTTGAATTCTTACAAATTTGGTTACAAAATAAATGCACTCCTCCCCTTATCACAATCCAAATTATTTTGATCTCCTTCATTTGACCCCTTTTCTTCCTTATCATTCTTTTATCCATAAAGTTGTGTGTGCTGTCACCATTAATAATTACATGTATATTTCTTTCTTTAACTTGTCTTTTTATCTTTAATTGATGATATTTAGCTTCACTCACTCATGATATGACCTGTAATGAAATAATAGGCTGCTTTCCTTCTTCCTTTTTTAGTTTCAGGCTTTTTCCTCTTAGTCCTCCTCCACCATATACATTTGAAATATTTTATTTTTGTACTTGTGGTTTAGTACATATTTTTTCATCCCACTAAAAGTATAATACTCTTTAACTCTCCTTTCATCTAACTCTTTATTATAAGCAATTTTTGCTATTTTGTTTTTACATTTTTCTTTTGTAACTCCATTAGTCTTGGCTTCGGAAAAATTCCCTTTAAATTCCTTGGAGATGTATTGTGATTTATAGTTGTATATTGACTCTTTTGGTCGCATTTCCCCCAATTTTCAACAATGCATTACTGTAGCTTCATGTTTTTTAGCCAAGTCATATACATGCTGTAAAGTTATTAGGTTCTAAATTCTCTTAAGGAATTAAACTTTTAGGCTTTAACACTTTAAAAAGTAAGCTTACAAGATATGGTTTATACATCACCAACGATGAGACAGTAAATCAAAGTTTGCACATAATTCCTTAATCGTACCTTTTTGCTTGAGCTTCTACAATTATACCATATGATCTTCAAAAATTGCCTCCTAACTTGGTAGTCCCTAATCGGCCTATTCTTGAGATATAGTACATGCTAATACAATTCCTCTTTTTCTAGAAGCATGGCTTCCAAACCTGCCTTAACCTAAAATGTTTTTTTATCAAAGTTGAAGAACTGTTCACACTTAAAAATTCAAGCTCTTAGCTCTCCCCCTAAACACAAGAATCTCTATCTTGTTAAATCTTGTAGGAAAATTATAGTGATGCCTCATTAGTTGCTCCAAACTCTGGTACCCTATAGTCTCATTCTTTTCCTATATGATTTGGGTTATTTTCTAAGGTAACTATAGAATCCACTCCTTTAGTTCTTGTATGTTCCTCTCTTGTTTAAGCTTTAAATCCTACATCTAGTTCTGTAAGGCTTCTTTAATTCTTTTCCATTCTTGTTATCTTGTTCCCTCGTCTAAAGCATATCATCCACTCTGATTAGGTTCACTTACGTTGCTACCAATTTGATACTAGTATAATTACCAGTAGTCAATTTAGGTTCTGATTTTACATAGGTTTAAATATTTGTATCTTTACAAAAAGAAGAAAAAAATGGAGTAGAAGAGAGAGTAATTGATGACAATGAGAGAATTACTTATTGTTGTTATTCCCCTCTTCTTTTTACAAAAACTTTTATCAATAACTGTCTTAGTTGTTATAATTATTCTACTAAAAATAAAACATATGTACATATATATTATTTCTACTCTACAATGACATTTAGCTTCTTATTGCTCTTAACTTCTACTATAGCCATTGTAATTTTTTCTTCTACCTACTCATCATCTTCTCCTACTCCTTCTCTCATAGCAATTATATCTTTGATCTTATCACCTCTATTGATGAAGAGCCTATATATCCTATTTTGTTGTGGAAAATAAAATTCGAGAATCTATTCTGCTTGATGTTTGTTTATGATGCACAATAACCTATTCTCCATTTGGTGTATATGGCCATGATGAAGATCATATCAAAAAGGGATACGTTTACGTATGTCTAAGAGCTAACATTCTTTAAGGTTTTATGCCTAGCAAATAGAAGAGCGAGTCTTAGAGAGCTACTAGTGATACGTAATATTTAGAGAGTTATATCAATATTTTGGTAGAGGAACCACTTAGGGTTTACTTAAAACAATGAATATTGTATGAAATTTTAAGAGGAATTTGTTAAGCAAAAGAATGTATTCATGCACCGTAGCATATATTAAGGCCTATTATATTAAAACATGTCTAGCAATTGGGGATAAATCAATTGTTGTTAAAATAGTTGAAGCACATTGTCCAAAGCCATTTGTTGTAATTGGTGGGCCAAATCTAGAAGCTGGGAGCTTGATAATTTAGCATCTTATTATGTTATGGCTTGTAGTCATCCTTTATCATTTGTATAGGATGCTTTAGGTTCATTACTTAGTCTAGAAATGAATATCCAAAGGCACACGTTCAACCCTAAGGAAAAGTTTCATCCAATCCATACAAGAGATTAAAAGACGGTTTCATGTTAGGGTGATCAAGTAAGATAGAACCACACAACAAAGAGATCTATAGAATGGTTGCAAATAATTTCTACTGTAAACAACTATCAATATAATTTAAATATGTATAAAGATATCAATTCTAATGAAAATATATCATGTTGAAATATCATGGTAGGATTCGATTTCGTACGTTGTAAAAAAAATTGTTCACTCAATTTCTCAAAAGTCAAGATCACCTTAAATTCTATAGTATGATTAATACATAAAATATAATAAAGCATGAAACATAAAATGATACTTTATTGTGAAGTTTTATCTTTTTCTTATAGCTCCCATTGAACAATTTTAAAAATAGGTCTATCTCCACCATTATAACCGTATAATCATCTGGCCTCTAACAATATCTACACAAATGAGTTAAAAGAACTTTACAAGTAATATAGAGAGGGATAGGCACAAAGTGTTATCTCCTTTAGAGTGTATAGTTATTTATAATAAGGTTTGGACCTTTTAATAATTTAATTGAATTCTAATTCTAATTTTAATTAATTTTAATTATAATTTTATTATATACTAATTAGATCTAAACAAGATCCAGTACCTCATATTGGTCCTTATTTATTAAATATCTAATATTCAACCTTAAAATTTTCAGACTTTGCAATCAAGTCCAACATTATTAAATTAACTTTTCTCTCTTCAACCATTCTTTATGTATGATCCACTAAGTTTTAAAATATATTAGTAATGAATATAAATTATAACTTTAAATCATAATTAGGATTAAATAAATTAAATTTATGTAATTCACCTTTAATTGTTTAATTAAATAATTTAATCTATAGATCCAAATTGACATCTATTAATACATCATAGCCACCCAAATATTATGAATGTCAAAATAGTTTTGACCATAATGCTTGATTTTTTGTATTATTCAATTCTTTTATCATACAATATTTTGATTTGGTATAGAGAGTGTAATTGATGTCTATTATATATAAGTGCAACTATATTATTCCTCCACAATTAAATTGATTTTATTAATGATATTTAAAAACCTATTTTCAAAATGTCATTCCACCTTGGCCAAAAATTTCCTAGATCAATACTAATCGAGAACATTAGAATATTCTCTCTAATTACTTTAAGGTAATAAATCATATATTGACTACTCAATTATCTCCATATAGTTCATGTTATATCAAATGACTATTAATTTAGCTATTCTTGATAAGGATATTTTATAAGTAGTATAAAAATACAACAATTCTTATATAAGATACTTTGGAGTTCTCAAGTCAAATGATTAGTTATGCAATCATCACAATGAGAATTTTATAGACAAATAAGCAATGTTCCAAATAAAATTATGATATCAGATCAATTTAGTAAACTTATTTAACCACACATTTATTTAAATATCTCCAGACATTAGTCCATAAGATCGATTACTTCATTCATAAGGAAGAAACTTAATATGTGCTAATCTTTTCCCTTTATTAATGTCTAGTCTTAATAAACAATAATAAGAAACAATTTATAAATAACATATAAATGCAATATGAATCTCATAATTATGATCTTATCATAATTTTATTTGCAATATACATTTATTTTATAAACTTTATCTTATGTATTTATTAATTAAATAAATATGTATAAGAAAAAGAATGTCTTTGAATAATTATGTTTAAAAAAATTACAGCTAATAAATCAATTGTATGATATAAACCAACACAGTAAACTTATACAAACTTCATCCTTATTACCTTTGGAGAGTGAAGTTTTACCCTAAAATTAGGAAAACGTGGAGAAACATTGCTAGCAATTGAATATTTAGAAACAAAAGATTATGTCAATTAGGTTAATACTATTCCTAGACTCATCAATAATGATCATATTTTATGTCAATACACTTGATACATGCTTCACTGTTGGATGAGAAGGTGCCAGAGTTCATATCAAGTGGAGATATGGATCTTATTAAAAATAATGCTTATAGAATATTGAATGAAAGTGATGTGACATACCTCGAGGGATTCAATCTAGAAAAGTCAACAGACATGCTATTAAAGAACCCTTATGAGGAGAGCTTTGGAAATGTCTTTAGTAAGAGTAATTATATTAAGACTTGAATATGAGCCTTTTCATAGAGTGAATGACCCTTTTAGGGATGATTGTCTAGTAATTGATGCTTATTCTGGCAAACATTTGGATCTTAAGTTTATTTCCTTATCCAATCTAGACTACTGGAGGAAAAAATTACTATGAGGAGTTAAAGTTATATCAATTAAAGGAAATGATTGGGAAGGAAAGTCTTGCTATGTCTACTTTGCAAGCAAAGGCTGAAACAAATGAGTAAAGCTCATAAACATATGCTAAATTAGTTACAAAGGAAGAAAATGTTGAGATGTTTCTTCATAATTTTTAGGATTGTACAACTGTAAATATATTCTTAGACTCCTAATTTTAGCTCCGAATTATAGTTGTAGGATTAATTGTTAAGATTTCTTTCCTCGTTGTATATTATAACTAGTACATTTATGAGAAAGTAATGATGAATATAATTATTTTTGCTTCTTCTTCATCTCGTCTTTCAAGTTGGTATCAAAGCGTACAATACCTTTTGAAGATGAATGAAAAACTTGCTTTTATTGTTGTTTAATCTGAAGGAGATTTTAATGTAGGCATCGTTATTTTTTATTATAATGTTTGGTCATAATTGATGGAGATGCATATTGCTAAAAGGGGGAAACTCCCTTATATCTGTGGCAAAAAAAGCCACCTATAGAATTTGAGGATATGTATGAGAAGTGGTATGCTGAAAATCAAAAAGTTAAAAGAAGGTTGCTAATGTCTATGAGTCCAGAGAATATAAAGTGATACTTACGATTACCCACAACTTATGAAATCTATAGCGTACAAACAAAAGCCTTCCATGATGGAAGTGATAAATTGTAGTTTTTTTACCCTAAACCAAAAGGTGTTCACTGCAAAACAAAGTCGAATCTCTCTGAATACTATAAAAAGTTAACTGAAGTCTTTTAAGAACTAGATCACTAGAACAAAATTATCATGAAGGATCTTGAAGATATTAAAGTATACTGAAAGTCAATTGAATGACTAAGGGCATATATTCCTAGCAGGTTTAGATGATGTTCTTAAATAGGTTAATGGAGTGATTCTAAAGAAGGACTTAATTCCAACTCTGGAAGAATGTTATGCATTGATTTGGCAAGAGATAGTAAACTATGAAATGTTGAAAGGAGAATCTGAAACCTTGAAGTTATTGCTATTTTGGTTGGAAATGGTAGTGAAAAGTCTATATTCAATTGCATTTATTGCAACCAAATTGGAAATACTTAAGATTGTTGCTATGAACTTATAGGACATCAAGCTTGGTGGGACCATAATTGAGCATCCTGAAAGAAGAATCTTAAGAAAGCTCCAATTGTTGTTGTTGCTGAGGCCAAAATCAATGACAATGTTGTTGAGAAGACTTCTGCATTAATAACAACTATAAATAATGGTGGTAAGACTTCTAATTTTTCTGCACTTGTTTCTAATAGTAGATGGATAATTGATTCTGGTGCTATAAATCATATGACCTTTGATTCTAGACAGCTTATTAAACTCACATAGTCCTAAAAGTTTGTTTTTACTGTCAATAGTGACAAAGCCTTAATTGTTGGGGAAGAATCTTTAACTCTCGCTAATACTTTAAATTTGGATTTATTTAGTAGAGACGGCAATAGGCTGACCCATGGGCCTAAATTCAAATGTTTTCAATGGACCGACCCATGGGCTAATTCAAGCCCAGCTGGATTGGAGGCTCTTCTTTTCTAAGTAAAATGACATCATTTTTTAGAAGAATTAGGCCTCGGGTAAGCCTAGGCCTGGGCTTGGGTAACCCAGATTTGGACTCAATTAAAAATTTGTTTAAAAATAATTAGTGAGACCAGCCCATGGGTCGGCCCATTGCCATCTCTAATCCTTAGATTATAACCTCTTGTTTGTTTCTCAAATAAAAATAGCCTTATCTTGCATTGTAATCTTTTGGCCTAACTTTTTTCTCTTTAGGGACATCTAAAAGAAGAAGACGATTGGTTGTGGTATTAGGAGAGGAAAGTTGTATTATCTGGGCCTAACGTCAAGGAGTATAGGTAAGTTACTATAAGTTTTTGTCATGGATGACTCAAAGGTGGAGAAAAATAAAACTAAATTGTTGTTATGGCATCTTTTGAGTATCTTAAAAAATTATTTCCGAGTTTGTTTGAAAAAATCGATGTCTCTAGTTCCCATTATGATGTTTGTGAACTTGCAAAATGTCATCGAAATTTATTTCCATCAGTGTTAAATAATAGTCCGTTACTATTATGGTTGTTCACTCTGATATCCATCCAAAATTCCAAATTTGGGTGGGTCTCATTGGTTTGTTACTTTTATTGATGATTGTATGAGGATGACTTAATTGTGGTTAATGAAATCCAAGAGTGAAGTGAATTTATTGTTCCACAAATTCCATAAGATCATTCAAACTCAGTACAATGCATAGGTTTGAGTTCTTCGTAGTGATAATGGTAGAGAATATCGAAGTTTTGAATTTAAAAATTATTTGAAAGCATAAGGTATTATTACTACTTGTGTGGATATACCCTAATAGAATGGGGTAGCTAAGAGAAAAAATCGATATTTTATAGAAATTGTTCATGCTTAATTAATTCTAGCTCATATACCATTAACTTATTGTGGAAAAGCTCTTTCTTCCGCTGCATATTTGATTAATCAAACTCCCTCCTGCTCTATTGAATTTCAAACACCATGATGATTTCTTAATTCAAATCTGTTCAACTCAATTCAATGAAATTCTTCTTCACAAGATGATTTCTTGCTACTATCGTCAATATTGTTCACGACATTCTTATCAATCAACAATTATCATCATCCATGCTAATTCAGTCATTCTTAACATCTCAATACATCTCAATACAACCGATTTCAACCGCTCATGATATTTCAACAATTTCAGTCTCTGACACACCTTACATGATCAAAATATCCCTTATGATAATACTCAATGAAATAAGAGGCATATTTGTTTGTTCTTGTATTTTGGCATGTCACCAATTTATATCTTCTACTACTGATACATCAATCATAATTAGTCCCCAATAATTTCTGAAGATTGCACTACATTTCAAACTTTCTGCTCCATCGTAGTTACCTTTTCCACCTAATCACCTATACTATACTTCTATCTCAGTACTCTGATTCATCTCATAATTTTAGCTATAGGGATCACAAATTACCTCATATGTAACGCCCAAAAATAAATCTCAT
>JAOTAX010000006.1:12433081-12451472 GCA_025629825.1 Erythroxylum guanchezii | reverse complement strand
TATTCTCATTTCAATCTTCTTCAATTAACATATAGAACACTGAAACACATTCTTCTAGCTTCATTTCAGCTCAACAACACAAACAAATAAAAAATCCAAGGTTTACACAAAACATCAAAAATTCGATTTCTCATGCATGAATTTCCATTTTCTGCATTTTGTTTTCTCTTTCTACTTTAATCTGATGCATTTTTTCCATTTTTTTTCCACATTTTCAATTCTTTAACAACTTAGAAATTTATCAACTCTATACCACAACGTCACTAGCTCTTCATTTCATATCATTAAACTCACTTAAATTCATTTCCACAACAGATCAAAATGAAGACTACACTCTAACACCAAAAACAGAGCGTATTTGGATAACAATAATTCCTGCACTTCCATTTTTCTGTATTATACATTTTCAACAACAACTTCATTTCGTTTTCCTCCCCAGACATCACCACATACTTATTCCTTAACTCTAAACTCGTTTGTGTCCATTTCCAAAAACATAAAAAATTTCACGTAAAACCCGTGAAAACAGTGTATACATATAAAATTTTCATGATTTTCTGCACTCTCCCTATACATATTATTAGTGATTTTTTTCTAACTCAAAATAAAATCCTTTTAACCCCATCATATAACATATTGGTCATCAAATTCGAAAAAATCAACACATACGGCATACCCTGAATGTCCTCATTCACTTTTCAGTAAGCATGCATATCACTATTTCATAACCATTCAACAGTGAGCTAACGTGATGCATGCTTCATCTTATACAGAAATAAAGAACCATAAAAGCTTACTTGTTTAAAGCTCTAACATCTTCAAAATCATGTGAACCCTAGTCCCTCATGCAACCACGTAGGTTATTGTAGAGGTTGGTAGGTTTTGGTTTTCTTTGGGGCAAATGAAAGAAATAACAAAGTAGGAGTGGTAATGGGTAGAAGAAAACAAGATTTTACTCTGGTGGAGATTTGATGAAAAACTTTGTGTATTAGAAGAAACTTGAAGAAGAGGTTACGAGGAAGATAAAAATAAGAATACAACCCTTGGTCTTTCCAATGAAATTGTATAGTCAAAACTTGAACTAGATAAGTGACAATTATCACTTATCTAACATCTTAGGCTCTAATTAAGTTCTCTTTGAACTAGCTCCCATAACTTTCATCCTTTCATTACAATTATCTCCAATATTTTCAATATCAACTTTTGACAAATTCCAAGTCCTCCGAAATTTTCAAAATCATTTGTAAATTCTCCAATATCATTTTATTTCTATTTCTATTTTCCATACATCAATTTACTTGCCAAGTGGCATTTTTCTAGTATAATTATATCCCATATTTTCGGACATTATTCCCCAAAATTCACCAAAATTAAAAAAATTTAACAACTACACTCTCCAATTAAATTTTAGATCCAACAATTTCACATTTTTCAATAGTATCTCATCACAATTTAATTATACCCGGAATTATCCATGAATGCATGTACAATTATTTTCATGTGCAAAAAAGTTCACTATTCACGTGCATGTGTATGACATATTATGTATGAGCATGAAATGCATTTCAAATCTCTTAGTATTTTTTCATATTTACTATCCTAAGCTCCCTGCAGGTAATGGGATGTTACAATTTGCCTCCAAAACAAATATTTTAGAGAAGTTTGATGCAACTAATACTAGAAATAAAGATAAAACTTCCTTTAAAGTATTAAAATTTGTTGTTAATTTAATACGCGATAAAAAAGCATTTTCTTTAGTAATATTATTAGAGGTTTGATCATCTAACCATATCCACAAATGAATCATCAATAGTAACCATAAAAGCCTAAGAATCCCTTAAGTTGCTTGACTGTTTTAAGCATAAGCTAGTCATGTACAACTTGCATCTTCTTTAGACCTGTAGCTACCCCCTTCATACTTATTAAATAGCCTAAGTACACCACATGTAATGATCCAAAAGAGCATTGTGAGATCTTCATATACATTTATTAAGTTTTAGGACCTATAACACTTGTTATAGGTGATATAGATTTCATTTCACTATATATTAGTATATTGTAAAAAAAACCAACACAAACTTCCTCAAATAAGTTTTAAATATTAAATTCATCAAACTTTGAAATGTTATTGAAGCATTCACAAGGCCAAAAGGCATCACAAGAAACTCATAATATCCTTTGTGTTTTCTAAAAGCCTTCTTCTAAGCATCCTCCTCATATACCTTGATTTGGTGGTAACCAAATTTTAAATCTAGTTTGGAAAAAAAAACATGGCTCTATTCAATTCATCAAATAACACTTCTACTAAAGGAATTAGGAAATTATTTTTAATGGTTTACTGATTAAGAGTGATGCTCCAAACAAAAAAAATGCTTAGATCCATCCTTCTTTTTAATCAATATTGTTATGGCAATAAAGGGATTAACATTTTTCTTTATTATTCCCTGACTCAACATCTCTTCAACTAACTCTTCCATCACTTCCTTTAGGCCCTTTATATTTGTAACATTTTATATTAATGGCTTTAAATCCTAATTTAAAAGGAATTCTATGATCATGAAAATTGATTGGGGTAACCCTTTTAGTTGATCAAACACATCTTCATTTTCCTTTAAGAGTTTTCTCAATTCTTGTTTAAAATTTTCCTATATTTCATATTCATCTAGATCCACTAATGATGACCATAAGTTCCTATGATTTACCTATAATTCCATCTCACCCTTGTTTTCTGACATTAATAGGAATCGACAGACTATATCTTCTACTACTAACATTTTTCCAATTTTTTTCTTTAAAATAACTACCGAATGCATTTTCCTCTCGCTGTTTAACTTTACCTCTTGCTTTTCGAAATTAACCTTATAGATTTTTAGAAGTTAAAAGAATAATATTCATGGAAAAGCTCCAAAACGAGTAACAAAAAAGGCATAGAGCCTTTACATGTCTATTTTGATAAGCATTAATTACAAACAAATAAATATCAATAATCATGTCTAAGTAAACTCCTAGGAAGATTCAAAATTTTGGGAATACAAAATAGTTGCATAATATGTCATTTAGAGTAAATAACCATTACACTCCCAGGACGATGTTATTCCATCGATGTTACCAAAGCACCAACGCTACAAACCTTGTCATCTATGCTCCACTTTGAATTCTTACAAATTTGGTTACAAAATAAATGCACTCCTCCTCCTATCACAATCCAAATTATTTTGATCTCCTTTATTTGACACCTTTTCTTCCTTATCATTCCTTTATCCATAAAGTTGTGTATGCTGTCACCATCAATAATTACATGTATATTCCTTTCTTTAACTTTTCTTTTTACCTTTAATTGATGATATTTGGCTTCACTCACTCATGATATGACCTGTAATGAAATAATAGGCTGCTTTCCTTCTTCCTTTTCTAGTTTCACTCCTTTTTCCTCTTAGTCCTCCTCCACCATATACATTTGAAATATTTTATTTTTGTACTTGTGGTTTAGTACATATTTTTCATCCCACTAAAAGTATAATATTCTTTAGCTCTCCTTTCATCTAACTCTTTATCATAAGCAATTTTTGCTATTTTTGTTTTTACATTGTTCTTTTGTAACTCCATTAGTCTTGGCTTGGGAAAAATTCCCTGTAAATAGCTTGGAGATGTATTGTGATTTATAGTTGTATATTGACTCTTTTGGCTGCATTTCCCCCCATTTTAAACAATGCATTACTGTAACTTCATGCTTTGTTAGCCAAGCCATATACATATTGTAAAGTTCTTACATTTTAAATTCTCTTAAGGAATTACCTTTTAGGCTTTAGCACTTTAAAAAGTAAGCTTACAAGATATGGTTTATACATCACCAACTATAAGACAGTAAATCAAAGTTTGCATATAATTCCTTAACCGTACCTTTTTGCTTGAGCTTCTACAATTCTACCATATGATCTTCAAAAATTGCCTCCTAACTTGGTAGCTCCCTAATTGGCCTATTCTTGAGATACTAATACATGCCAATACAATTCCTCCTTTTCCAAATGCATGTCTTCCAAACACACCTTAACCTAAAATGTTGTTTTATTAAAGTTGAAGAACTTTTCAAACTTAAAAATTCAAGCTCTTAACTCTCCCCCTAAGCACAAGAATCTCTATCTTTCTAAATCTTGTAGGAAAATTATAGTGGCTATAGGATCCCTCATTAGTTGCTCCAAACTCTGGTAACCTAGAGTCTCCTTATTCTTTTCCTATAGGATTTGGGTTATTTTCTAAGGTAACTATAGAATCCACTCCTTTAGTTCTTTTATGTTCCTCTCTTGTTTAAGCTTTAACTCCTACATCTAGTTCTGTAAGGCTTCTTTGATTCTTTTCCATTCTTGATATCTTGTTCCCTCGTCTATAGCACAATATCCACTCTGATTAGGTTCACTTACTTTGCTAACAATTCGATACTAGTATAATTACCAGTAGTCAATTTAGGTTCTAATTTTACATAGGCTTAAATATTTGTATCTTTACAAAAAGAAATAAAGAAAAGGAATTAAGAATGGAATAGAAGAGAGAGTAGCGAATGATGATGAGAAAATTATTTATTTTTGTTATTCCCCTCTTCGTTTTACTACAACTTTTATCAATAACTATCTTAGCTGTTAAAGTTATTCCTCTAAAAATAAAAAATATGTACATATATATTATTTCTACTCTACAATGACATTTAGCTTCTTATTGCTCTTAACTTCTACTATAGCCATTGTAATTTTTTCTTCTACCTACTCATCATCTTCTCCTACTCCTTCTCTCATAGCAATTATATCTTTGATCTTATCACCTCTATTGATGAAGAGCCTATATATCCTATTTTGTTGTGGAAAATAAAATTCGAGAATCTATTCTGCTTGATGTTTGTTTATGATGCACAATAACCTATTCTCCATTTGGTGTATATGGCCATGATGAAGATCATATCAAAAAGGGATACGTTTATGTATATCTAAAAGCTAACATTCTTTAAGGTTTTCTGCCTAGCAAATAGAAGAGTGAGTCTTAGAGAGCTACTGGTGATACGTAATATTTGGAGAGTTATATCAATATTTTGGAAGAGGAACCACTTAGGGTCTACTTAAAACAGTGAGTATTGTATGAGTTTTTAAGAGGAATTTATTAAACAAAAGACTTTATTCATGAACCATAGCATATATTAAGGCCTATTATATTAAAACATCTCTAGCTATTGGGGATAAATCAATTGTTGTTAAAATAGTTAAAGCACATTTTCCAAAGCCATTTGTTATAATTGGTGGGTCAAATCTAGAAGCTGGGGAGCTTGATAATTGACCATCTTATTATGTTATAGCTTGTAGTTATCCTTTATCATATATATGTGATGCTTTAGGTTCATTACTTGGTTTAGAAATGAATCCAAAGGCACGCGTTCAACCCCAAGGAAAATGTTCATCCAATCCATACAAGAAATTAAAAGACGGTTCCATGTTAGGGTGATCAAGTAAGATAGAACCACATAATAAAGAGATATATAGAATGGTTGCAAATAATTTCTATTATGAACAACTATCAATATAATTTAAATATGTATAAAGATATCAGTTCGAATGAAAATATAGCATTTTGAAAAATCATGGTAGGATTCGATTTCATATGTAGAAAAAAATAAAAAAATTGTTCACTTAATTTCTCAAAAGTCAAGATCACTTTAAATTTTATAGTATGATTAATACATAAAATATAATAAAGCATGAAACAAAAATTGATACTTTATTGTGAAGTTTTATCTTTTTCTTATAGCTCATAATAAAGCATCAAACAAAAATTGATACTTTATTGTGAAGTTTTATCTTTTTCTTATAGCTCCCATTGAACAATTTTAAAATAGGTTTATCTCCACCATTATAACTTACAAGCATCTGGCCTCCAACAATATCTACACAAATAAATTGAAAGAACTTTACAAGTAATGTAGAGAGGGATAAGCACAAAGTGTTATCTCCTTTAGAGTGTATAATTATTTATAATTAGGTTTGGACCTTTTCATAATTTAATTGAATTCTAATTCTAATTTTAATTCTAATTTTATTATATACTGATTAGATCTAAACAAGATCCATTATCTCATATTGGTCCTTATTTATTAAATATCTAATATTTAACTTTAAAACTTTGTCAAACTTTGCAATCAAGTCCAATTTTATTAAATTTCCTTTTCTCTCTTCAACCATTCTTTATGTATGATCCATCAAGTTTTAAAATATATTAGTAATGGATATAAATTACAACTTTAATTTATAATTAGGATTAAATAAATTAAATTTATGTAATTCATCTTTAATTGTTTAATTAAATAACTTAATCTATAGATCTAGATTGGCATCTATCAATACATCTTGGCTACCCAAATATTATGAATGTCAAAGTAGTTTTGACTATAATGCTTGATTTTTTGTGTTATTCAATCCTTTTATCATTCAATATTTTTATTTGGTATAGAGCATGTAATTGATGTCTATTATATACAAGTCTAACTATATTATTCCTACACAATTTAATTGATTCTACTAATGATATTTAAAAACCTATTTTGAAAGTGTCATTTCACCTCGGCTAAAAATTTCCTAGATCAATATTAATCGAGAACATTAGAATATTCTCTCTAATTATTTTAAGGTAATAAAGCATATATTGACCACTCAATTATCTCCATATAGTTCATGTTATATCCAATGACTATCAATTTAGCTATTCTTCATAAGAATATTTTATAAGTAGTATAAAAATACAACAATTCTTATATTAGATACTTTGGAGTTCTCAAGTCAAATGATTAGTTATGCAATCATCACAATGAGAAATTTTATAGACATATAAGTAATGTTCCAAATAAAATTATGATATCAGATCAATTCAGTGAACTTATTTAACCACACATTTGTTTAAATATCTCCAAACATTAGTCCATAAGATTGACTACTTCATTCATAAGAAAGAAACTTAACATGTGCTAGTCTTTTTCCTTTATTGTTGTATAGTCTTAATAAACAATAATAAGAAACAATTTATAAATAACACATAAATGCAATATGAATCTCATAATTGTGATCTCATCATAATTTCATTTGCAATATACATTTATTTTATAAACTTTATCTTATATATTAATTAATTAAATAAATATGTATAAGAAAAAGAATGTCTTTGAATAATTATGTTTAAAAAAATTATAGCTAATAAATTGATTGTACGATATAAACCAACACAGTAAACTTATACAAACTTCATCCATTTTACCTTCGGATAGTGAAGTTTTATCATAAAATTAGGAAAACATGGTGGAAGAAACATTGCTAGCAATTGAATATTTAGAAACAAAAGATTATGTCAATTATGCTAATACTATTCCTAGACTCAACAATAGCAATGATAGTTTTATGTCAATACACTTGATACATGCTTCATTGTTGGATGAGAAGGTGCCAGAGTTCATATTGAGTGGAGATATGGATGTTATTCAAGATAATGCTTATAGAATATTGAATGAAAGTGGTGTGACATTACTCGAGGGATTCAATTTAGAAAAGTCAACATACATGCTATTAAAGAACCCTTATGAGGAGAGCTTTACATGCTATTAAAGAACCCTTATGAGGAGAGCTTTGGAAATGTCTTTAGTAAGAGTAATTATATTAAGACTTGAATATGACCCTTTTCATGGAGCTAATGACCCTTTTAGGGATGATCTTCTAGTAATTGATGCTTATTCTAACAAGGATTTGGATCTCGAGTTTATTTCCTTGTCCAATCTAGACTATTGGAGGAAAAAATCACTATGAGGAGTTAAAGTTATATCAATTAAAGGAATTGATTGAGAAGGAAAGTCTTGCTATTTCTACTTTGCAAACAAAGGCCGAAAAAATGAGTAAAGCTCAAAAACATATGTTAAACTACCAAGGAAGAAAATGTTGAGATTTTTCTCCGTAATTTTTAGGATTGTACAACTATAAATATATTCTTAGACTCTTAATTTTAGCTCCTAATTATAGTTGTAGGATTAATTGTGAAGATTTCTTTTCCTTATTGTATATTATAACTAGTACGTTTTTTAGAAAGTAACGATGAACATAATTATTTTTCCTTCTTCTTCATCTCATCTTTCAAGTTGGCATCAGAGTGTACAAAAACTTTTAAAGATGAATGAAAAACTTGTTTTTATTGTTGTTCAATCTGAAGTAGATTTTAATGCAGGCATCATTATTTTTGAATCAAATGGTGATGTTTGGTCATAATTGATGGAGATGTAAATTGCTAAAAGGGGGAAACTCTCTCATATATGTGGCAAAAAAGCCACCTATAGAATCTGAAGATGTGTATGAGAAGTGTTATGCTGAAAATCAAAAAGTTAAAAGATGGTTGCTAATGTCTATAAGTCTAGAGAATATAAACTGATACTTACGATTACCCACAACTTATGAAACCTATGGCGTACGAATAAAAGCCTTCCATGATAGTGATAAATTGCAATTTTTTACCCTAAATCAAAAGATCATTGCAAAACAAAGTGGAAGACCTATCTTTGAATACTATAGAGAGTTAACTGAAGTCTTTCAAGAACTAGATCACCAGAACAAAATTATCATGAAGGATCCTGAAGATATTAAAGTATACTGAAAGTCAATTGAACGACTAAGGGCATATATTACTAGCAGGTTTAGATGACGTTCTTAAATAGGTTAATGGAGTGATTCTAAAGGACTTAATTCCAACTTTGGAAGAATGTTATGCATTGATTTGGAAAGAGACAATAAACTATGAAATGTTGAAAGGAAAATCACCTTGAAGCTATTGCTATGGTGGTTGGAAAAGGTGGTGAAAAGTCTACATACAAATGCATTTATTGCAACCAAATTGGAAATACTAAAGATCGTTGCTATGAACTTATAGGACATCCAGATTGGTGGGACCATAATTGAGCATCCCGAAAGAAAAACCTTAAGAGCGCTCCAATTGTTGTTGTTACTGAGACCAAAATCAATGATGATGCCGTTGAGAAGACTTCTGCATTAATAACAACTATAAATAATGGTGGTAAGATTTCTATTTTTTTTGCACTTGTTTCTAATAGTAGATGGAAAATTGATTCTGGTGCTATAAATCATATGACCTTTGATTCTAGACAGCTTATTAAACTCACATGGTCCTTCTAAAAGTTTGTTTTTACTACCAATGGTGACAAAGCCCTAATTGTTAGGGAAGGATCTTTAACTCTCAATAATACTCTAAATTTGGATTTGTTTAGTAAAGATGGCAATAGGCTGACCCATGGGGCTAAATTCAAATGTTTTCAATGGATCGACCTATGGACCAAATCAGGCCCAGCTGGATCAGAGGCTTAACTTTTTTAAGTAAAATGACATCATTTTTCTTAGAAGAATTAGGCCTCGGGGTAAGCTTGGGCCTGGGTAACCTAGACCTGGAGTCAATTGAAAAAAAAGATGTTATTTTGTATTTTTAATTTTAAAAAATTATTTAAATAATTAGCGAGACCAGCCCATGGGCCGGCCCATTGCCATCTATAATCCTTAGATTATAACCTCTTGTTTGTTTCTCAAATAAAAATAGCCTTATCTTGCATTGTAATCTTTTGGCCTAACTTTTGTCTCTTTAAGGACATCCAAACAAAGTAGACGATTGGTTGTGGTATTAGGACAGGAAAGTTGTATTATCTGGACCTAATGTCAAGGAGTATAGGCAAGTTACACCAAGATTTTGTTGTGGATGACTCAAAGGTAGAGAAAAATTAAACTAAACTGTAGTTGTGGCATCTTTTGAGTATCTTAAAAAATTATTTTTGAGTTTTTTTGAAAAATTTGATGTCTCTAGTTTCTGTTATGATGTTTATGAACTCGCAAAATGTCATCAAAATTTATTTCTATCAATGTTAAATAATAGTCCCTTACTATTAGGGTTATTCACTCTGGTATCCATCCAAAATTCCAAATTTAGGCTGGTCTCATTGGTTTGTTACTTTTATTGATGATTGTATGAGGATGACTTGGTTGTGGTTAATGAAATCCAAGAGTGAGGTGAATTTATTGTTCCATAAATTGCATAAGATCATTCAAACTTAGTACAATACATAGGTTTGAGTTCTTCGTAGTGGTAATGGTAGAGAATATCAAAGTTTTGAATTAAAACATTATTTGAAAGTACAAGGTATTATTACTACTTGCGTGGATATACTCCAACAAAATGGGTTAGCTAAGAGGAAAAATCGGCATTTGCTAGAAGTTGTTCATGCTTAATTAATTATAGCTCATATGCCATTAACTTATTGTGGAAAAACTCTTTCTTTTGCTGCATATTTGATTAATCAAACTCCCTCCTGCTCTATTGAATTTCAAACTCCATTTCATGTCCTCACTAATGTTGTAGTTGCTCCACCAATACCAAATTTTGCTCCATATATTTTTGGATGTGTAGCCTTTGTGCATATCATAAGCATCAATGCAGAACTAAAAGGGGTGTTAGTGTTATCTTCCTCGAACTAAACGTATGTTCATCACAATGAATGTAGTCTTTCATGAAGATGCAATGTACTTCTCTAAGTCTAAGCGTTAAGGGAGTACCAAAAGGAAATTCAAATTCTTGATTATGAACTTAAGGGGGATTGTGAAGGTGATTGTCATCTTTCAGATGGTAATGATGTTAGTGATGGTACTAGTAATCAATTGGAACATAAAGAGGAGCAAGAAGGGGTGGAGGATTTTAGTCCATCAAGTGTAGAAGTTGATACTTTTACTAATATACCACACCAATCATTTACTGAGGATGTTCCTATTGCTGACCCTAAGCCAACTAGAAAACAACTACCACAATAGAGGTATTCCAAGGCCTACATATGAACCAGAAATTTCAAGTAGAGTTAAAGATTCCATGAGTATTTATATGTCAAATAATAATCTGCCGAAATCAAATAGGACATTTGTAAATAAATTATCTATTATAGCTATTCCTAATAGTGTACAGGAAAGGCTCTAGAGGTTCCAAGGTGGAGAGCTACAATGAATAAGGAAATGAAGTCTTTGTAAAAAAATAAAACTTGGGAGATTGTTGAATGTCCACCAGGAAAGAAGCCAGTTGGATGCCAATGGGTTTACACTAAAAAGTATAATGCACATGGCATAGTTGAAAGGTTCAAAGCGAGATTGGTGGCAAAGGGGTATACCCAAAACTATCGAATTGATTACACGAATACATTTTCTCTTGTAGCTAAAAATCAATATTATTAGAATGTTGTTATGCCTAGATGTAAACTTGGATTGGCATTTACAACAATTTGATGTAAAGAATGCCTTTTTATATGGTGACTTGTTGGAAAAAATCTATATAGAACTTCCACCAAGTTGTAAGGTAGTAGAAAGGTAGAGTAAAAAGGTTTGTAGATTAAAGAAATCATTGTACGAGCTAAAACAGTCTCTAAGAGCATGGTTTGGAAGGTTCATAAAGTCTATAATAGCTTTCAGATATTATCAAAGCAATTTTGACCAAACTTTATTCTTGAAAAAATGTAAGGTAAAATTACTACTCTTATTGTTTATGTGGATGATATGGTGGTGACAGGATATGTTTGGAAAAGAGGAACGCACTTCAAGAATACTTTTCTAATGAATTTGAAATGAAAGATCTTGGTTGCTTGAAATATTTTCTTAGGATTGAAGTTTCTAGATCGAAGAAAGGATTTTTTCTATCCCAAAGAAAATATCCATTAGACTTATTACAAGAAACTGGTATATCAGCATGTCAACTAGTTGATAAACCAATTGAGGAAGCCTTGAAGTTATGTGTAAAAGCAAGCCAAATACTTCTTAATAAAGGAAGATACTAAAGGCTAGTAGGAAGGCTAATATACTTGGCTCACACAAGACTCAACCTTGCTTATGCTTTGAGTATTGTTAGTCAATTTAGGCAGTATACTAAAAAACATCATATGAGGGTAGTTATGAGAATTTTGAGGTATCTAAAATTTGATCCAGGTAAAAGAATTTTGTTTACTGAAAATACAGATTAACAAAATATAGATGCACATATAGATGCTAATTAGGCTGGATCAATTGAAGATAGATGATCAACTTTGGGCTAATTCACATTTGTGGGTGGTGACCTAGTTATATAGAGAAGTAAAAACCAAAATGTGGTCACTTGCTCAAGTGCGAAAGATAAATTCAGAGGTATAACACTTAGTCTTTATTAAGCTTTATGGCTTAGACTACTTTTAAAATATTTAGGCTATCCACTAAAGCAACCAATTAGTCTATATTGTGATAATAAATCATGATCGAACAAAGCATGTTAAGGTTGACAGGTTCTTCATTAAGGAGAAGTTTGATGAAAAAATTGTGAAGTTGCCTAAGATTTGGTCTAAAGATCAATTGGCTGACATTCTTACCAAAGTAGTTTCAAATCATATGTTCTCAAAATTTCGTAGCAAGTTAGGCATGCATGACATCTATGCACCAAATTGAGGGGGGGGGGGGGGTGTTGAGATTTTTCTCCATAATTGTTAGGATTGTACAACTGTAAATATATTCTAAGACTCCTAATTATAGCTATAGGATTAATTGTTATGATTTTGTTCCTTATTGCACATTATAACAAGTACATTTCTGAGGAATTAACAGTGAACATAATTATTTTTCCTTCTTTTTTGTCTCATCTTTCAAGTTAAAGACTATCCAGACTATTAGATGTTAAGATCCAATATAGTGAAGAAGGTGATGTTTGTGGAGGTGACTAGTAGCCTCATTGGTTGGCACCACAAGGTTATATTAGATCGTCAGCCATTTAGTATTGTTAAAGATTCCACCAAATAAAAGAAGAGTTTGGACAATGATGATATGGCTTTATCTTAGAGTACATGAGATAATGAAAGAGATTAGTCAACTAAGAATGACAACAAAGGTAGGTCCCTCTTTTTATCCATAATATCATATTTAACAATCCATTTCACTTATGTTTACTGTCAATTGTCATATATTTTATCTATTTATGTAGCAAAAGTCAATAAAAGTTTATAAATGAAAAACGCAGAAAAGCAGTGTTCATACATCATGAGTTAAGCAAAAAGATTAGTGAAGTCAATGCAGCTTAAATTGATCATCAAGTTTTAAGATTATATAGACTCTTTCCTTTATCTTTATCATGACAATAGTTGATGTATTATTTGAAAGTTTCTATTTAATCATTTTTCTATTAGACTCATTAATTGAGATCATCTTTTTCTTTGAAACCTATTAAGTAACAAAAACATCCACGTGAGTTTTGGTTAGAATAAGTTCAATATGAAATAGTGACTTTCAAAATTAAATTGAGTTTGAATTTTCGCTATAAATATGCATAACATTTAAACTCCTAAAATTAACCAAAAATAAAATTTAATTTCTATTCCATTTCTATTTTGTTTTAGATTGTTATGAGATTATAATTCTTATTTGTATTTTCTTTGGGCCTGGTAATTAAGTATCACTTATTTTCCAAATGCATATTAGAAAATTTTCATTTGGGCCTTAATTCAAGAAGACCAGGTTAGATGATGGTTTTGAAATTAATTAAGCAACAAGCTCAATTCAAAAGAATCACACCATGTCCAAACTTAAAACGAAATGTTCACTTCTTTCTTTTCTTCCATTGTATGCTTGACATGTGAAATTTGTAATGTAAGAAGAAAATAGGGAAAAGTAGAGAAGTGGCAAATCATAATTTAAAAGAATAAAATGGTCTTACTAAATGAAGGTAAATAAATAAAATAATAAAAGCACAATTAGTTTAGGAGAAATCCAATTTAAGCTTAGATTCTAATTCATGTGACCCAAGTCACATAATCAACCAAAGCCAAATCTAAACTCATTCAAAGCCTTAGGTACTAAGTAACTATAAACCTACTCGTTTCCAAATTAAAATCAAAATTTTGTTTAACCTTAATACTGTTTCTAGACATTTCATCTTCATTTTAAGCCCATTGAATTTGGTTTATCTTCATTTTGAACTATGTCTTGTTCTAGACATTTTATCTACATTTTAACATTACTAATCATACGAATTTTATCTTCATTTCAAGGCCTATGATTTATTCTAGGAATTTTATCTCCATTTTAATCCTAAATACCCAACTCTAAATATTTTATTTCTATTTTGAGCCCTAAGATTAATTTTAGGTACTTTTTCTTCATTTTAAATCCTAAGACTTATTCTAGACATTTTATTTTAATTTCAAACCACTGATTCTAAGTATTTATCTTCATTTTAAAACTTGGCTTAGCTCTAGGCTTTTTTTTAATCAATTTCAAACTCTATGCCCTAACTCTAAGCTTTTTCTTTATTTCAAAGCCTTAAGATTCAATATAGTTGTTTTATCAGTTTTCAGTCTTAAGTGAATCATAAACTTTTAGTTGCTTAACTATATATTCTCTTGTTCAACATATTTTTTTAAAACTTATACATGAAATGATTTTAGTTCGAACTCCCTAAATCTATAAAATCCTTTTTAAGACTAGGTAAATGTTTGGACGGACATCGTGGAGTACCTACACCTTTCTCATTTTATAATTAAACTATAAACTTTCATTCTAAGGTTTAAGAATTTCTAGTTCCTTTCCTTTCAAGTTTTTCTCTCTCTTTCCTTGAATATGGTATATTGGAAATTTCATTATTTTTATCCAAATTTTTATCATAAGTCATCCCTTTATTTTTTTTATCCAAATTTTTATCATAAGTCATCCCTTTATGTTTAGGGTGTAATACTAAAATGTCAATGATAGCTTTGGCTATATTGGACTTCTTTGTTATACAAGGGCATGCTTTCTTCCTTTATTTAATGCAAGCTTGTTAACAATATTTTTTAAATATTTTTTCTAGATTTATGGAGCTATTGATGATCCAATATTTTTAGTTATTTGTGTTGGTATGAATACATGTCATTTTCTAAACTATGTTTCTACCCAGGATTTATTCAAAAATTATCTAATAAACTTAGACTTTTGTAGGCATTGGCATCTTTAGCTAGGTAATAATGGTGGTTCAACAATGTACAATGGACATTTGCATGTAAACCTTTTCTTTTAAAGTGAAAAAGTATATAAGGAAAGATGGCCAACCAAGACAACAATGAATTTAAGCATATTCCTTTCAACGGTAGATCGAAACCTATATTGTTATGATTATAGATTGTTATGATTAAAAAAACATATTGATGTCGATATTCCTACTTTTGGTGATATTAGTAGCTTAACTATAATATAATTAAAGTAACATATGAAAGATTAAGTTCAATAGCAGGAAAAAGTGATAAATGAGTTAGTTGAATTAATTAAGCAATTAAAGAATAAAAAAATAAGAAAAATAGAGCACATATACAATTTATAACAGATTCAAAGCAATAAAGTCAAGTGACCTAAGAATAAGAAAGATAAAGTTCGTTCTATATGCAAGTAATTTTTTGTTATCTTAACTTATTCTTTTCAATAATATAAGGTTTCAATCATTACAAGATCATTTTTACGAAGCGCATAATGCATAAAGTCTTTAATAATTAAGAGAAAATTTGTTTTAAGTTTTACATAAAACCATTTAGTCTTAAAATAAACTTAGTTAAATAAAGCTTTTATTAAAATGATTTTTTTTTTAACTTCTAGAAAACTTGAAGTGTTGAAGATTGATTCCTTAAAGTATTTTAGAAAGTTGGTTTCCATAAGGGTTTGACTTATCTAAAGGTTGGTTTAGCTAGCCCAACCTAGGGAAAAATTATCTAATAAGTGCAATCTAGGGGATAGGTTAGCCGAATTCCCATCCAAACATAGTTCGATTAGCCAAAGGTATGTGGTTGGTTAGTCAAATATATTAAAAAGTTAGTTTTCATAATATTTAATTTATATGTTTAATAATCATTTAAAATAGCTTTAGGTATAAATAAATTATTATGGAGTTATAGAATGAACTTTTAATATTAAAGATAATTTGGAAAGCTTTTCATTTCATTCCATGTGTGAGAGAATATATAAGTCCTTAATGCATTGTGTAATCAAGAAAAGAATCTTTGAGTATACTTGATTGATTGAGATATCAATTTAAATAGAAATTGAATTATTTATAGTTCCCTTTTAATCATAGCAAAGAAGATCGTGTTGAAGATTTTATTTTAAAAAAGGGGTACTTTTAGATAACTTGAAGTGTTGAATATTAGTTCCTTAAAGTTAACTATATAATGGGTGCAGTCTATTAAGTTAGGGGATAGGTTAGTTGACACTCCCAACCAAACATATATAAACTAGCCAAAGTTACATGGTCATTTAGTGAAATATGTCCAAAAATTGGTCATTATAATATCTAATTTGTATGTCAAACAATCATTTAAAATAGCTTTAAGTATAAATAAATTATTATTGAGTTATAAAAAGAACTTTTGGTATTAAAGGGAATATTAGAAAGGTTTTCATTAAATTTTGTGTATCACAGAATGATATGAGTTCTTAATACATTGAATGACCATGAAAATAATTCATAAATTATCTATGAATAATTTAGATAACAAGTTAGAGAGAAATTAAATTGTTTAGGATTCCTATTTAATTATAACAAAGTAGATTATGTAAAGTGTTTCTCTTCACCATATAAAAGAAAGACTTGTAATGTTTCTTTTCACCTGAAAGGGATGCATGTATGAAAAGATTTTCTTTGCTTATTGACAAAAATGATAATGAATTTTCAAGAGAAATTTAAGTAGCAGTAAATCATATTAGTTTGATCAAACTATAATAGATTAGTTTCCTCTCTTTTTCCTGATCTTTTTAACTATTATTTTGAATATCATATATAAAATTTTTATAATCATATATTAGAATAGAAAATGTATTTTCTATTTTTAAAATGGGGAAAAGGAATGCACATACAATTTAGTCTCTTTTATATGTTAATAAGAACCTATTATTGTATTTGTCGAAACTTATTTATACAAAAAAATTCTTTTAATGAGAGAGGGTATAACCTCTCTATAAGATTTTCCCCCGTACTTAACTTTAGTGTTCCCATTTAGCAATTGAATTTTTTGCCCTTCCTGTCAAGATTAACCTTTATCATTTTTGGTATAGGATCAGTCTATTACCCAATGTTCTCAAACTCATCTTCTACCTCCCAAACCGTCCTTAACCTATCTGCTTCCCTAAACCCATTTTCTTCTCTAGGTCTTCTTCCATTACTACCTTCAGTGTTAGCAAGTCCAAATGCACCTAACTCCCTTGCCATAAAAAAATGTGAACATGAAAAGACTTCCCCCTTATTTTCCTCTCCCACCACCTTCCTTCCCCTTCCCCTTAAGCTTATTAATCCCTCATTCCTCGTCACTTCTTTTACTCCTATATAAAAACAGACCTCCCCTTCTCCAAATCTTTACATAGTTTCTAACTCAACTCACTCCCTTTCAATACAATTTACCTTAGCAACTAAAATTGGCTATCTAAGGTATGGTACCAAGTGGTGAGTAATGAAGACACTTTGATTAAGCTTAGACTTATCCTATTAGTCTTGGAATCCCCTTCTTCAATCATTTCTCTTCCATTGGAGATACTTCAAGTTAGAGCAGTCAAATGGAGTAGAACATTAGTTATTTTTTTCCTATATAAAAATCCCCCTTTTCCCTCTATCAAAACATGGATTAAAGCATTATGGTATAAACTTGTCTTGAAGTAGGTTCTGGTAACAGAAGAAAATTATTTTCTATTCAAGTTTAGATACAAAACTCGATTAGCACAGGTCATAAAGTAGGGACCATGGAAGGGAGAGGTAAACCTATGTTTATTTGAAAATGGAGGGCAAAAATGTTGCTAGACAAGGCATCCCTCAAGACCATTCCACTGTAGATATTTTTTATAACATACCACTGAATATTGGACAATACTAAGGTTGAGTTATTTATTGACTGCTATTAAAAAACCATTTAGTTTGGATGAATAAACAAAAGGAATGAGGAGAGTTGGATTTGTCAAAACATGTGTTGAAGTGGGTAGAACAACTAAAATTCATGATCTCTAAAGTTTCTTAGCTTAGGTGAGGAAGGAGAGCTCAAACTTGTGGATATCTTAGTTTTTTATCCCTAGAAAGCTGATCAACTACAACAAACAAAAACTTGGATGCCTAAAGAAAAGAATCCTATCTCTTAGGGCTCCTAAGATTTTGTCTAGATTCACCTTATCTCAAGTTCCATTCCTAACAACTCTCTCACTCAGGATTCCACCTATCCTTAACCTATCTTAGGCTCCAATCCAAATAACCTCTCTTATATATAAGATCTTGGCCCCTTATTCCCTAGTTTCCTTAGATGCTACCAACTTGCTCATTAACAATGCTAAAA